>CM049816.1:28831596-29231596 GCA_027422435.1 Schizopygopsis pylzovi
AGTCCATGTCCACTAGACAAAACAATATTATGGATTATGGACTCGTATCTTAGCTGGAAGCAAAGGTTTAAAGTTAAAAACATCTTAATTATGGATTTGTTTATTACAAACATTCAGATTTTTAGTTTATAATACGTTAATTGATAGAGTGGATTTGTGTGGATTATTGGGACGTATTTATCAGCTGATTGGACTCTCATTCTGACGGCACCCATTCACTGCAGAGCATCCATTGATGAACAAGTGATGTACTGCAATGCTAAATTACTCCAAATCTGGTCTGCATCTTTGATGAGCAGAATAATTTTTCAGAAAATTAAATTTTTGATTAAACTGTTCCTTTAACTACAAGTTTCCTATCTGAGAGCAGATACAAAAATACAATCTTTTCATTAGCTCTGAAGGAGTTAACACACTTTCGAGTGACCTATTTTTGTAACATGATCCCTAAAACCTTCATCCGTAGTAAACGCAACAGACGGCCATACCTAGAGAGCAAAAGAAAACAGTTCAATTCAGACAAGGCACAAAGAAAAGATAACAGGCCCAACACAAATCCAGTGAGAACAAACAGTAACAGTGTTTCAAATCAAAGTGAAGTCTCTTTAGGGCAGACATAGATAAAACACACGCAAACGGTGGTAACAGGATGTTCAAACGCAAAAAAATAAAAAAATTAAAGTGTCACTTTCTTCATATACTTGGCAACATCAGAGCGGTTTAAAACTCGTCTGATAAAGACGCGGTGAAGATCGAAGGCCGATCATAGACACGGCAACCTGCTGTCAAGTTTGTCAGAGAGGCAGAAAGATAAAAAGAGTGCTTCTAGCATAGCGTGGGCGTCCCAGATGGCAAACCCGTGACGTCCCTTTAAAGCTCGATGACAGGTAACCTTTGTAGTCAGAGAAGCCATGCCACCTTGCAAAATTTGGCATTATGTTAATGAAGGCAGTTAAGTTTGGTTTGGCCCTCCAGAGACTCCACGTGTGCGTATGCGACTACAGTCGAGCGAGGATGGGCTTCTGGGAAGGAATTTTACCTCCTGTGTGACAGAGGAAAAGAAAAGTAAACAAGCATAGCTGTAAGATAGAAGGAAGATGCAGGAGGTCATGGCAGTACGGCACAGCGAGACAAGAACTGGGTCAAAGTGGAAAATCAAGCAAACAAACAAATTCTCTGAGAGGAAACTTTGAAAACTTGACTTCTCCAAGAGAACATTTTTGTGTTTTAAAAGCAAGCAATAAAATCTGGGCCAATTAAAAGATGCAGAATTACTATACTTTATCATTTATTTTTTTAATATTTGTAATTATAAGTATGTGTGTGCATTGACTAGTTTACGTTTTACCTATTATATATTTAGATCTTGTCGCATTCACTCGATACAAACAATAAAGTAAATGCAAACATTTAATATACTGTAACAATTCAACTTTCAAATTTAGCTAAAAAAAACTATTTTGTTTATACTCTATAAATGATTATTTAATAGGACTTATTGTAAAATAATATTGTTGTTTTTGGGACCATCTTATTAAACAAGTCCTTCAAAGTTTACCTGACATACATTTATTTTTATCTAAAAAAGTTAAATAAATTGTATGATGTTTCTTATGTTGACTAATTTAAATCATCTTTTATTTCTGAGCACACATCAGCTGTAATCTAAACTATAAGCTACTAAAGGTATTAAAACATGATTACATAAACTTTTGTCAAGCTATTCACATTCATAAGTATAAATTGGAAGTCTTTTGCATGTCATTTTAGTTACAAAAATATGTTTTATTTCTTCCAATCTAATGGTTTATAATGCTCTTTGCTCCAGAAAAAAATTGCTTTTGCTAAACATTTTAGTAATTAAATACATGTAAATCTAACATTATATTACACAATAAACAAGGGTTGATTTACTGTTACTTTGAACAGTTTACACTGAATATTGCCTACCATTTTATATACTATTGTAGTAAAAAAAAAAAAAAAAACTATTATTTGATTATGCCTTTATTTATTTGTCCTACTTCTGTTTAAAGTAGTGTTAATCTAGTTTTAGTAATTGCAATACTTCAACTTTTCATTTAGGCAACATTTCTCATTTTTAAGCTTTTCATCCAATACTTATATTTCATTTCAGCTTTATTTTAATTATCAAACCATATTTCAAATAGTTTGTCTTAACAATCACAACATTGGTGACACAGAAGGTATTGCATTATAAATATTTCACATGGATTCTTAAGCACAGTAACACCTTACAAATTATAAATAACTATTTTTCATTTTAATTTGGTGTAAAAAAAAGTAATTCTTTACAGACCAATAAAATAACCCCAAAAAAGATAGTCAGATCAACTCAGAATGCACATATTATATACTGCAGAAATGATTAGACTAATATGTTAGAAGATTGCTATTTCAACACTGTCATACTTGAACATCAGCTATTTAGATTTGATGTTACTCTTACCCAGCGTATCCTCCAATGAGTTCACTGCAATCTTGTTTACCTTCAATGTCACCTGATCTCCTCTGTGAGAGAGAGTTCATGTCAGTTAAACAACCATAACACTTCAAAAGCCCATAACACGTCTAATGTAATGGAGACTGTATGTAGATGGACTTACACTTTGACCTTCCTCACAGCTTTGAGCCTCAGAAGGGCTGCTAGAGCATTCTTCTGCAGGTCTGAGGATAAAGCTTCATAACACTTCAGGCGACCTGATGGCATGGTTACAAACACACATATAACAGAAGATTGAAACTTCAAACCAAAGTCAAATCTGCTTTTTGTGGTCTGAGACAATTCCAACACCTCTAGCAGATCTAATCGCAAGCGGACACAGTGCAGGACCCAGGACATGCATAATCAGATCAAGTGTAAACAGGACCCAGGACATGCATAATCAGATCAAGTGTAAACAGGACCCAGGACATGCATATTCAGATCAGGTGTAAACAGGACCTGGTGTGGAAACAGTTTAAACTTCCACAAATAAAACACTGTCATCTTGTATTACCTGCTAATATGAGTTTCAGTGCAAAACTCCTCACAGCAGGAATAAACCCCTTGTCTGTCAGGTTCTCATCAGTCTCCTCACACAGATAGCGACACACCACCTGCACAAAGACACACACTAACTTAATATGACCATAGTTATTAAACCTAAGAATGTGTCCTATGTGAAAACCAGTTAAAGGGGTCATCAGATGCCCATTTTCCACAAGTTGATATGATTCTTTAGGGTCTTAATGAAAAGTCTGTAACATAGTTTGGTTAAAATGTATCAGTGGTAGTGTAAAAAAATTTTTTTAAACCTGTTCAAAAACAAGCAAGCCATTTTGTAGCATTTTCCTTTAAATGTTAATGAGCTCTGCTGACTCCGCCCCTCTCCAAGCCGAGGACTGTTTACTTTAGCCTCATTCATCATGAAACTTGCTAATTAGCACATTATTAGGAAAGGCGATTTGCAAAGATTCATTAAAAACCCTATCTCACTTCTTCTGTAGATGAAGCTGGATCACTGCGACTTCAGCGGCTCAGATGTCGGGAATAAATGACAACTGCTATGTTCATTATTACATCCAACAATAGAACACCTTAATCGTGGGGCTGTGACGGTCGCCGTGACAACCGTGTCACTGCGGTTGTCTATTGCCATCGGCGGTAGTGCACGTGACGTCACACACTCTATAACAAGCATAATACAAAGTTTTGTATACAAGTGTAATAATAATAACAGTTTTATTTAGAATATAAATCGATGCTCACATGATCGCAAACGCCCGGCTGGTCAGGTTTGTATTGGTGAGCCTTTTTCCAAACTGGTCAAATACGAACGAGACGTAAAAAAATGGTAAATGGAAGATGCCAACAAGATATGTGGCAACAAATGCCGCGATTCCTATTCCACAGAGAGCAAACGAGGAGTTAACGCGCTTACTTGTTTGGTGGAGGAACAGTGAACCGTGTCTAAACCAAACGCCGCGTTGCAACACAACAGGTTGAGTCTGTCCACACAGGATGTTTGAACTGTGTCAGTACGTCATAAATAGGACGAGACAGTTTACTGTGAGGGATTTGTCATGTTGTATCGCGCATCTGTAGACAGCATCACTGATTATAACGGGTTCTCGCCGCGCCGCTCACTTGAGGTAGACAAGGTCTATTTAACTTTCGTATTTAAGGCTAATTTCCTATTTAACTGTATTATTTATTTGATATTTATTTTAGTGTTTTGCAGGCTGAGTGTTCACTGACGGAAGTGCTAAAATAAACACGCACGTTTGTAAACAGATGATTGAGCCTCATTAATTTATTTTTGCGTTTCAGAATTATAAATATATCTAAATACACACAACACCGCGTCACCGGCGGTAGTTGGTCCATTACCACCGCGGTGGTAAAAATCTGCCACCGTCAACAGCCCTACTCAATTGTTTAATTAGAGACATTGTTGTTTTCCCCTGCACCGGAGGCAGACAGCTCTCAGCTCACTCAGAGCAGGTCTAAGGTTAGACGGTCTTGTCAATCAACTATCGTGGGAGCGGTCTGTGCAGATCTACGTCATTCTGACAGGAATCTCAGAACAGCCTGATTTGAGAAAGGGGATTTTATTATAGGGATTAAAAAAAAAAAACTGGGTGGATTTTATCATTATCGGATGAATGTGTAGACACACTTGCATCTCACATTTATGTTCAAACAACATGTAAAGTGAATTTTGCATCCGATGACCACTTTAAGAATTAAACAGGTTTGTACAGTTAAAGGTGCAGTAAGTGAAACACTATTAATATTGAAATCAACAACTAATGTTGTAGTCAGACTACTTAAACCGAGACCAAGTTGAGAGCTGTTTGGAACTATATTCGTTGGTGAAACAGAGCAAAAACTGTTGTGTTTGAACTGTTTAACTTTTACGCTCCACATTAATTTCTTATTTATTGATCATTTGTATAAAATCAAGATCACGTTTGCAAAGAAACAGCTGCTGAAAACAGCACTCTTGCTTGGTAATAGTGCTTAATTATATAAAATGGTACAATATAAAACAAGATCTTATACAAACACTTTTAATGCAATAATATCTTGCATTTTGTGAGCATTTGAATAAATTTTTGTGGCATTTTTGACACAACCACATATTCATTTCTAACCAGGTACAACAGTAACAAAAGACAACAAATCAAAAACAAGTTATTGATCGCATTCGAAGCAGGAAGTTTTACATCCAATCACAGAAATATGTTAAGATATAAATCAGACAATTCACCAGCAATTTAGTGATATTCCTCCACAGTTGTGGTCTTGACTGGCCTTGAAATAAAATCCAGGGTTCTTTTAATCTAAGGCCAAGACTAGACCAATACAAATGTTGTCAATATGTTGACAAGATCAAGAACTTTAAAAAATTGCCATATTAACACCCAAACTAGCAATTATGTGAATATTTGCTAGCTGTCTGTTCTACATGTCTGTGGAAAAAAATGTGTCCTGGCTGTGAAATTAGGGGAAAACACAAAGTGGATCAGATGGATCCGACTGAGCACTACAACACCCTTGTAGCAAATTAGCAATAGGGAGCATTTAGGGGGAGGAGAGAAAGTGATCAAGCGGGAGATTTGTAGAAAGACTGTACAAAGAGAGATGGTGGAGGAATTACCAAAGAGGACAATGTTAGGAATGTAACTGGAAAAAGAACGGTTATGATCAGGCAAGAGCTAGAACCCATGTTAATATTGGAAAAGCTTTCCAGAGCTGGAGAGATGTTAGATTGGGAAGTTTTGAAAACAGATGCAGATGTAACATTGGTTTTGCAATGCTTTACAGAACCAATATATGGTGTTGTTGTAGTATTAGCTATAGTTTAAGGATGGTTTTGAGAGTCATTTTTTGTCTGGAGCTATTAGTCGTGCTTGTGTTGCATAGTGTGGATTAGGGGGTGGAGCAATGAAGAGAGGGTGTGTTTGTTTGAACAACAGTGTTTCTCAGAAATAGTTTACTACGCCTTTAACTATTCCTGTATATAATATAAAAACGTGTATACTAAAAATCACAATTTTGAGGTCAGTGAGGTTTTTGAAACCTCACAGAGACTGCTCACAGAGATGTACAGTAAAAATTGTAATATTGTGAAATATATATATATTAATAAACATAATATACATAAAATGTAATTTATTCTTGTGATGAAAAGCTGAATTTTCAGCATCATTACTCCAGTCTTCAGTGTTAGGACACATGATCATTCTAATATGCTGATTTGTTGCTCAAGAAATATTTCCTCTTATTATCAATGTAGAAAACAATTATGCTGCTTAATATTCTGTGGAAATCTTGAAAAAAAATCAGGATTTCTCTGTTTTGATTGAGCATACTGGATGAAAGAAAGAAAGAAAGAAAGAAAGAAAGAAAGAAAGAAAGAAAGAAAGAAAGAAAGAAAGAAAGAAAGAAAGAAAGAAAGAAAGAAAGAAAGAAAGATCCTACTGACCCCCCAAACCTTTGCACAGTAGTGTACATTTGCACATTGTGTTTAAGGTGTCACCTGGTATCCCTGCAGGAAGGGGTCCAGAACCGAACACAGGAAAGCGAGGGTGCTGTGACCGCTCGCTGACATCACAATCTCATGCTCCAATACCTGCAACACGCCACGCTTCATGAGCAAATAACACGCTTCTTCAAAGTCCTACAAAAAAGAAAACACATATACACAAAGTAACACGTCATGAAATCTTTTAAGGACTTGTGATTTGATTAAGTTTCAACTGAAAGAGTGAAACGGTCTAGTTTTCAAATAAATTTGTTTAAATTTTCAGCAACAAATTTTGGTAGTAAAAACTGTTTGTGAACGTGGTCTAACCTGAACAGAGTCCCCAGGGCAAAGAATAAATTCATTGGAGAACATGTTCCTCAGGAAGTTGAAACAGTTGTAGATGTCATCTAGAACACAAATTACTTTGTGATTGGTAAAATATACTAATCCAGAGTAAAACAAATAACATTTAGAAAACATATTTCTCTCACACCTTTTCTATTGGAGTTTGTGCTTTGCATGGCCACCGCTAACAGAGCAGGTCTCAGAAACACGTGTAAGATCTGGTTCCTGTAGGAGGCGCAAGAGAGCACAACGACCGCTCTGTGAAAGACGGCTTCCTCTGGTGTCGTCTCGACCTGCGGCGCATCCGTGACGCTCAGCTGAACGTGACCTGCAGACACACTCAACAGGTGTCTGTGCAGAGCTAAACTACAGCTGACGACTTCACTGCAGGCCTTAAGATCTAGAGAGAGAGAGATCATATTATTGGGGATTTTTCAAATTAAGGTCAAGTAAGCTTAGATTGAGCTATTAGATTTCTCTGCAATGAATTATTCATCAAGCGCCTTTCATTTATCGAAGCAGATTCTGCATATCCTGGAGATATGCATGATCATTTATGCCATACTGAGAAAATTTGAAGAACAAGATATATGATAATAGGATACAATTCATGTCTCTTGTTGCTAAGATTTTAAATTTAGAGATATGGATACAAACCTGAATGTTTTTACATTTGATATGATTTTCATATATTACTTTTGATGAACACTTATTTTATGCTGTTGTCAACTCTTAATTCGTGTTTATTTATGATGCAATAACTAATAATCATTTATACAACATCTAAATGTTAAAAAATGTATTAGTACATTAAGAAATTAGAGTGATAAATGGTATAAATGTATACTAATGTTTAAAAGTTCGGGGTCAGTGAGATTTTTTTAATGACTTTTATTCAGGATGGAATAACAGGATAAAAATATTCAAATTTCAATAAATGCTGTATTTTTTTGTTAGGTTTAAAGCTGTGCATCCTGACTTCCAGAGGTTTAAACAGATTTAACTGGTGATTCGAGTGGTCAGTCTGAGATTGAGATAATGTGATCTCTCACCCGGCCAGTCCAAGAACGCTCCAAACGCCAGAGCCAGGTGTCTGAGCCAGTCCGTCTGTGCTGTGAGGGAGGAGAGGTCCAGGCCGTCAGGGTTCTGTAGCAGCAGTGTGGCGATGAGAACCCAGGGCTTCAGAACCATGTTCTCCTCCTGGATGCGCACCAGACGGAACGCAGCGTCGTTCAGAAACTCATGAGTGTCTACTCTGGGTTTCTGAGGAATGTGCCTGATAAAAACAACACTCAAGTCAGGACAGTTTGTACAGACTGAACTCAAATCAAATCAGCATTAAACTAGATCAATATTCATCTACTATAAATAAACATAATATATCAATATAAAAGTTTAAAAATATTTTTGAAAGAAGATATTATTTAAAAAATATATTTTTTTAATTATGCTCACCAAGGCTGTATTTTTTTTTTTTAATACAGCACAACAAAAAGTCCCACTTATTAGGTGGCCTTAACTACTATGTGCTTATATTTAAATCGATAATTTGGTACAATGCACTTATTATATACATACTAGTGCTGTCAATCGAATTAATTAATCACACATGTTTCTAAAATTAATCAAGATTAATCCCACCTAACATTAAAGTTTTTAAATATACTTTATATTCATATACTAATATGAATTTTTCGCATAATTTTGAATATTCGCGGGGTGTTATGGTGCTCAAATGTCTGATTTCAAAGAGAACTACCGGTTTTCTCACAATAAGTTAATACAGCCTATTGTGATAATGCTGTAAATAAGAATCTGGAAAGAATTATTGAATAAATATTTTAACATGCAAGAATAAATCTAACCACTCCTATTGTCCATAATCCGTGACCGACAGAGGAGCATGGAGGCAGGAATTTAAATCTTTAAAAAGACTCAAATTAACACAGGAAGAGTGAAAGACTGGATTTTTTCTGGTAGGGTACAAGTTATTTAAAAACATTTTCGCCACTTTATATATAGTGTATATAGGCCTACTATTATTTATCTATTGTCAAAGGTATGAGATGCCTTTGGTTGAGTTGTGCTGCAGTAAAAGCACTTATTGAGATTATTGTAAAAGTGATTATCTCTTCAACACGCATCGCGAGCAGGACAAACAGCAATAATATTAATGATGACTATGATTTGGACGGTCATATAAATAACATTATAATGAGAACCCTTTTATAATAAAACACTGTTCATTTTGAGTCTAGCTGCCATGTTTCTGCATGTTGTTGCATGAAGAACGTATCCACAAAAAGAGTTAATTCAGAGCCGCGCAGACACGTTAACTTGTGCTCTCGGGGCAGTTTGTGCAGATAGCCTGTAAAGTCGAAACATAAATAACGAAGCGTATTCTGTATGAGAGAAATTAGTTAAATCCCATTCATAAAAAAAAAGAGCTATCGTTTTACTGGTCATCTTCAGCGCACACAGCTCAAAACAGCAATGCAGAACATTAATAACTATGGCATATAGCCTACTACGTAATGTTATAATAAGAGCACTTTTGAAAAAAAAATGTTGTGAATTCTTAAGGTGACGTTTCGACGTTCGCTGACGGTTAATGTTAACTATCTTTTAATGAAAAAATAAAACATTATTTACCCCGTTTGTATCTGCGAGTCGTCCGTTACACATTTTCCCTGTGTTAAAGTCAGTAATAATTACTGTCGAACAGTGGTGGACAAAGTACACAGATCAAGTACTTGAGTAAAAGTACAGATACGTATAATAAAATATTACTCCAGTAAAAGTAAAAGTACTGCTTTTTCAATTTTACTCGAGTGAAAGTACAAAAGTACTCAATTTTTTATGTACTTAAGTAAAAAAGTACTGATAGACAGATTTATTTTGCAATTTTATATAGACTACTTTATTTAATTTTATATTAGCACATATTTTTATAATCCTACTGCCCAAAATACCTGTGTTTTTCCCAAAATAACCACTATATAGAGTCAAGATATATATTTTGTTGATATGGACTACGTTGATGAGAGTGATGTAGTAATGTTCACTGTGAAGCTTGCACTGCCATGTACCTGAGAGAAAACAGATTTTACCATCTCATTTTCACCAGTAAGAAAAAAGTGTTTTAGAACTTGTTGTTTTGCAGAACGTCAGTTATATATGACATGAGAATTAGGCCTGAAATTTTAAGGAAAATTAACATTTTAAGGAAAATCTAATTATATTTTCATAATGATTTTTTTTCTTCTCAAACCTTGTCTGTGGTGTAAAAACACCCCTGGCCAAATGCCCCCAGAGGGCATCACTTCCCACTCTGATAATTACCGTAGTTACTATGTTCTGAACATCACATCCTTTCTTTTTTCCTCAGATGGAATCTATCTAGGTGGCTGAATAAAGATATTTGGACTTTATATCAAAAAATTTCCTCAACTTAGCACCAGCAAGCTTGTTAGCTAGACAGTTAGCATCAGCTAACAATATTTACTTATTTTCAGTATGGTTATGAATAAACATTCATATCTGTCTACTCGGCTAGTTGATCTAAACAATATAAAAATGTATACTGTTGATAAACAATATAAAAACAGACGTCACATAGGTCTAAATGCATAGCATTAAAAAAAAACTGCTAACGTTACAGCAGCGGGGAATATGAACGTGTGTATAACCCCCGGGTCCACACTGTGGGATTACAAATTTTATTCCTGACTAAGAGGTGTCGGGGCAAAGGTGCTTGAGATCGTTTCCTGACCATTTGGGCTTGGGACAGCTGTGCTTTTTGTCTCTATGATAATGGTAAGATCAATGAGTCAGACTACTGAGAGATTCAACCTTTGTCCTGGCCAGACGTGGATTCGTAGGTTTATTGGACCACGGGAAGCTTCCCGTAATGAACTAACGCCTCCCTCAGATGTTTGCTTTCTTTGATGTTTTTGTCTCAACCTCCAAAAAGTCCCTCCTCCAATTCTGCCTATAAAGATACCCTGTAAAAATGACTTAAAAAGAGATTTCGATGACTGCAGTTACCATCAACATGTCATAGAATAAAGAAATTCTGCTGACAATCCAATCCGAAGTCTCCTGGTCTTCTCTTCTGAGTTTTCTACTTTAGAAGAACAGAGTTTTCAACAGATGCTGCCGTGACCCGGATAGAGTTCCAGCTTCCTCACCTGAAAAACTTCAAGCTCAAACAAAGATCTGCATCTTTTGGAATCCAGCGAAACTTCAAGCTGAACAAGGATTCCCAGACTGAATTTTTCTCTCAACCAAAAGGGTTGTGGTGAGTGGCTGTCTCTAATCCAAAAGAACCTAAGACCAGTGTATCCTCTGTGCCGTCAGAGAAGAGTTAACATACATCTGTAGGGTTTGTTTAACTAAAAGTTATCCTCTGTTTCAGGCAGGGAAGGTTAGCATTTCATGCTAATAATTTTGGTTTATCCTCTGTTCTTGTAGGCAGGGACGTGTATCCTCTGTTTCAGGCAGGGAAGAGTTTATCCTCTAAAGTTTTTTATTTTAGAGATGAGTTTATCCTCTAAAGTTTTTTTATTTTAGAGATAAAAGTATCCTCTGTTCTTGTAGGCAGGGACGTTTATCCTCTGTTTCAGGCAGGGAAGAGTTTATCCTCTAAAGTTTTTATTTTAGAGATGAAAATATATCCTCTGTTCTTTCAGGCAGGGAAGATTTGGCATTACGTGCTAAAAATAAGTTATCCTCTGTGTCAGGCAGGGAAGTTAAGTGTGAAGTGTTGGTAATTTGGAAAGTTAACAATAGTTAAGCTTTTTTTTAACAAAGTGTACCCTCTGTTGATCAGAGAAGTTTTTTTTTTTGTTTAGTGTTTGTTTAGTGTGGTACAGAAGAAACTTGCAAAATGGTCAGAAGGAATGCTAAGCTGATTCCAACCACAGAAAAGAGTGGTCTTGCGACTCCTCTGTGGTCAGATAGTGAATTCAAAACACTGTTAGGGGAACAAATGGACCTAATAGTCACTGAAAAAGTTAGACAAGAACTAACGCAGAAATATGAGATTCATCCAGACAAGACTTGGTCGGTAGATGAGTGTAAAAAGGTACTAGGAGCAAGTATTCGTAAGAACAATGTGAAAGGCATTCTCTGTTGTCACAGAGAATTCAGTGTAACGCTAGCGACACAACTGTCTCAGCATAACTCAGAGCTAGAGAAACAGAACGATGAACTCCGTGCTAGAGTATCCACTTTGACTAAGAAATTGAACCTCAAGAAAGTTGCAGCAAAAACTGATGTGAAAGTTAGTCAGCCTGATAACATTTACCCTGATTTACAAGCGTTCTTTGAAACAGATGTAGCTCTCCAATCAGTAACTGATGTGCCTGTAAATTCAGTCAATGTGTGTGGTGCGAGGAGAAGATCGCAGGGGATTGAGGAAACTGATAGTGTTCCTCTCAATTCTTCTGTTGTGCAAATACAAACTGTTGCCAAAGCTTTAGGTCCTAAAGATATAGAGAGACTATCTCAAAGTTTACCGTCAGCACGCACACATTTTTCTGAATTTAGAAGAACATTGATCAGTAAAATGCGTCTTTATGACATGTCGTTGACAGAAGTCACGCAGTTGATGTCACAAATTTTAACTGAATCTGAATTCAACAGTTTTGAATCTGCTGTTACTTCTGAAGCGAAATGCCAGTAAGGGTGATTTAAGAGAAGGTATTTTGAAAATCCTAAAGAATATCTTAGGACCCAAAATAGATTGGTCTAGAATTACTGCCTGTGTGCAAAGGAAAGAAGAAACTGTGAGTGAATATACTGAGAGATTTTGTCAGTCAGCTGTAATTTACAGTGGAATTGTTGATGACCCTGAAAGTGTGCTAAATGACAAGGGACCCCTGGTTCGTATCTGGTCAGATGGCCTTGTAGCCGAATACAGAAAAGCTTTACCATTCTTAGATCTAACTTGGTCTAACAGAACTCTCAGAAGTAACCTAGACAGGTTAGCTACATGGGAAAGAGATGCTGATGTCAAGGCAAAAGTAAGAGTAGCAGCAGCTACGTTTAACACAACGAAACAAGACAATAGATGGTCTAAAAGAGAATTCAAATGCAAATACTGTGCAAAATTAGGACATTGGGAGAAAGAGTGTAGGAAGAAGTTGCAAGATAGTAAAAGAAATGCTATGCATAATTCTGCTCCTTCTCAGCCTGCACACAACCCTGAAGTAGTTCCGCCAGTGACCACTGAAACTCTAGGTCAGCTAGTTCAGGCTCTTCTAAGAGCACAACAAGACCAGGAAAAAAACTAATTATTGGGGCTGTGAGTAGCTACCTTTCCCCTGTAATCCAACACAATGACCAAAGAATTTTTGTGAAAGGTAGCATAAAAGAGAAAGAGATTGATTTTTTGCTTGATACAGGTGCAGAAATTACAGTAATTCCTACAAAATTGGCACAAGGTTTAAACATCCCATACAAGAAAACCAAACTTTGTTTAACTGGTGTAATAGGTGAAGATTCTGTTTTGTATGAAACTCCGCCCATAGAGGTACAATTTGGCCCAAAAACTCTGACTACAAAATTGCTATGCGCTCCATTAAATACAGGTGCAATTTTAGGCATGGATCTTCTGAGACAAATAAATCTAACTTTAGACATGTCCTCAGAATCTACTAGCATAAAAATTTCCTCAGCACAGATTTCTACCAATAATGCAACCCCTCCCGAGTATGCTTTCTTACAGAATCATCCAATTTGGGCTAAAGACAAGGATGATTGTGGGTTGTTGACAGGTGTAGAACCAGTTAAATTGACAGGAACTCCACCTCCGGTCACCAAACAATATCCGATTAATAAGGAAGCTATACAGGGAATCAAACTTATTGTAGAAAATTTGCTGACGCAAGGAGTGCTAGTTAAAACCAACAGTCCATGTAATTCACCCATATGGCCCATCAAGAAATCTAATGGGACATGGAGACTTACAATAGACTACAGAGTAGCCAATAAACATATTGAAAAAATCACCCCCCTAGTGGCAGATCCATCTACAATTTGTAATGGCTTACCATTAGATTGTAAGATTTTTTCAGTAATTGATATGTCTAATGGATTCTTTTCTGTACCGTTGCACTCTGACAGCCAGCCATGGTTAGCTTTCACAGTTGACTATGAACAATACCAGTGGACACGATTGCCACAGGGATTTCAAAACTCCCCAACCATATATCATCAGGCTGTAAGACGTGATTTGTGTGACCCAGAATGTCCGGTAAAACAGTCCACTATGATCCAATATGTCGATGATATTTTGATTGCCTCAACAGATCATGAGGTACATCAAACTGAATTGGCATCATTGTTGGACTATTTGCATAAAAAAGGACACAAATGCAGCTTTCACAAAGCTCAAGTTGCTAAAAAGCAAGTCACATTTCTGGGTCAAACAATTGGTGCAGGAAATAGATCCATTACACAGGATCGAGCGGCTTCAGTCAAAGCCATACCTCCGCCTAATACCATTAAAACACTCCGCTCATTTTTAGGAACAACAGGTTATTGTAGACCTTGGATTGAAGACTATGCCTCGATTGCTCAGCCTCTCTATGATTTGTTGAAAGGCCATGGTAAAGATTCAGATACTGTTTGTATGGAAGAACTTCATCTCAAAGCTTTTAATGATTTGAAGAGAGCACTATGTCAAGCACCAGCATTAGGAATTGCCCAATCTGATAGACCCTTTGTGCTTTATGTCCATGAACACTTAGGCTTTATGACTGCATGTCTAATGCAAGATCATGGGGGCAGCTTACGCCCAATTCATTACTATTCCGGTAAACTTGACATAGTCGCTCAAGGTATGGGCCCATGCCTCAGAGCAGTACAGGCAGTTCATCTAGCGCTTCAGGCTTCATCAGGAATGGTGTTAGGTCAGACTGTAAACGTAAAATGCCCTCACGCAGTGTCCGCACTAATGAATCAAGCAAAAGTCACTTCTGTCACCTCCTCCCGTTGGGGAAATTGGTTAGCAACTCTCACAGCCCCGAATATTGTTATACAGCGTGCACCAGTCACGAACCCATCCTCATGTATGATGTCTGCAATGACTGAATTTGTGTTAGAGGATGAAGGCGAAATGACTCATGATTGTGTTACGCTTACATATGCAGCGACAAGTGAAATAGCAGAAACTCCCATAGAGAACGCAGAATTGGAGTTGTTTGTTGATGGTTCAGCTCAAGTTATTGAAGGTAACAGACGAGCAGGATATGCAGTAACTTCCACTACTGAAGTAGTTGCTTCAGGTCGTCTTCCAGATCATTTTTCAGCTCAAGCTGCAGAACTAGTAGCCTTAACTAGAGCATGCACGCTAGCTTCAGGATCGGTTGCAAATATCTACACAGATTCCAGGTATGCTTTTGGGGTAATTCATGATTTTGGTGTCATTTGGCAAACCAGAAAATGTCTAACTTCTGCTGGATCCCCCATTAAGCATGCTGGATTAGTGAAAGATTTAATGTTTGCCATGAAACTCCCAAAGAAATTAGCGGTGATCAAAGTGAAAGCACATCTCACAACTAATACTACGGAAGCTAAAGGTAATGCTCTTGCTGATGTAGCAGCTAAACAGGCTTGTTTCTATGCAACTGTACAAGTGTGTTCAGGTAGTACAGCACAGAAGATAATTCTACCTCCTGAATCAATCGTTGATCTGTATAAAGACGTTCCTCTATATGAAGCATGGACATGGTTAGACAAAGGAGCCACTGTGGATTCATCCGGCTGCTGGACCAAAGGGGGAAAGTATGTTGCTCCCGAATCACTGTTGCCATATTTGGCTCAACAAATACACAGTTTGGGTCATAGTGGTCCAGCAACGATGAATCACAGGTTCTCAAATCAATGGTGGAATCCAAAATTCAGAAACGCAACCACTGAAACAGTCAAGAGATGTGTTACATGTCAGAAAAATAATGATGTACCAGCAGCCACTACACCAGCAGCACATACCCCAGCTCCACCAGGGCCATTTCGTCACCTGCAAGTGGATTACATATCGTTGCCCCCTTGTAAAGGAAAAACTGACGTTTTGGTAGTAATAGACAAGTTCTCAAGATGGGTAGAAGCTTATCCAACGGGGCGTGCTACAGCTGCACATACTGCTAAATGTCTTGTCACTGATTTCATTCCCAGATGGGGATTACCAGATTGCATTGACTCAGATCAAGGTACCCACTTCACAGGACAGGTAGTCAAGGAAGTGTCTAGAATGTTGAAGATTAAGTGGAACCTTCACTGTCCCTATAGGCCACAAGCATCAGGACAGGTTGAACGATCAAACAGAACAATCAAAACCAGGCTAAGCAAAATGCATCAGGAAGGAGTACCATGGGTTGAAGCACTGCCCGCAGTACTGTGTAGTATGAGAGCATCACCTAACAGATCAGTAGGACTGAGCCCTCATGAGATTATTACTGGACGCCCAATGCAGATGCCAGGTGTGATTGATCTTAGAAATGCTGATGTGCACATTGCTTCTGATGCCCTGATCGCTTACTGTGAAAACCTCACAAAGGCAGTGCAGAGTGCCAAAGAGAGAGTTGAGTCGTGTTGGCAGACTCCACCAGAAGGTGGACACACAATCGTCCCAGGTCAATGGGTCATGATAAAGACATTCAAAAACAAGCCATTAGAGCCTAAGTGGTACGGACCACATCAAGTGATGTTGATTACAGCAGCTGCAGTATTGTGTCAGGGAAGGAAAACTTGGACTCATGTGTCACATTGTAAGGTTGTTCCTCCCTCTGCAGGGATAGGATAGGGCAGACACAAGAACCAGTGAGGAGCCCAGGGAAGAACCGAAAGCAACAGGCTTCGGGGGCCAACCCTGCGGTGAAGATTTCCTCATAGGCCTTTCCCCTCCATTAGTCCATCCTTTCCTCACTGTTCTTTAGGTGTCGCAGGAATTGAGAAATAGGGAAAGAAGGAACAACCATAGCAGACTATATTTTGAACAGAGGATACAACCCTAATGTTTGCAGACTCTACAAATACTGCTCTGTGCCGTTGTTCTCTCTTGTTTGTGTTTCTTTCTTCCTCTGTGCAGATACCATTTGATGGCTGTCCTGAGATCCATATGCACCACCCTTCTCACCTGCGGATGAAGCCACAACCTCTAGAAAACAACTAGACCCATTGCCGAGCCAAATATCACACAAGAAAAAGAAAAAAAAAATACACAACGCAGAGACTCACATACGGGAACTTCAGTCATCCATCAACATGATCAAGATTTTCGTACTATTAACCATCATGGACATCACGCAAAGTGTAGACCCCAGAAACAACATATTCGTAGAGCTGATGAATATGTCAAGAAATGCCTTGTTTGCTGGAAAGAACGTTTGCATGCCGCACGCACCTTCAGTAGGAGCAGGAATCCCATGGGTGGCACACCCTATCTCCAAATGTGATACGTGTACCTTATTCGATCATCATACCAGTGGATTATACAACAAGGATACATGTCACAACGTAACAATTCCTCCAGCTTCTTCGTGTTGCATTCCTGGACTACCATCCTGCAACCTAACTTCAGCTACTCCCATCATGACAGATCTACTCATGCCAAGGATGTTCTATTGGTGCATGGAAAATCATGCTCCAGCATCGACTACACTGGGTGAAATTCCTCGTGAACGTTGCAGCTTTGTGATTGAAAGAAGAACCGAATTCGATGTGTACGTTACTACATCAGATACGAAAGAGGAGAATGAATTAAAAGAGTGTCTCTACGGGAACCCATCCCTACCGAAACTTTTTGCCATAAATCAGTGGTGTATGATTCCTCCACCGACTGGCACTTTGTGGTTATGTGGGACTTCTGTCTACAGCATCCTACCCAGCCAATTAAATGGCAGGTGCACCCTGGTTTATGTCCTACCAGCCATCAGAGAAAATACACACTCCACCTCAAGTTCTCCACATCTACAAAATTCAGCTTCTACCAACAAAGATGGCTGCATTCCAGGACTCACTTGTGTACAAACGTGGTGGTCAAGAACTCTTGGAGCATTAATCCCATTGTATGGTGTCATGCAGGCTCTCGATCAAGTCAGAAGCCTGTCAGATTCTGTACAGAAATTGGCCAATGATACGGTTTTGGCCCTGGGCAACATCAAGGACACTCTTGCCTCGCACAAGATGATGATCTTACAGAACAGAGTGGCCTTGGATTACATTCTTGCAACACAAGGGGGAGCCTGTACCATTATCGGTCCTGAATGCTGCACCGGGTTAATGGATCCAACCGAGAACTTGAACAAAATCCAACAAGACATTCTTGGTCTTTCAGCAAAATTACACCAGATGACTGAAGATAATTCTTCATGGTTCGGAAACTTGTTAGGTAAACCCTGGCTGTGGATCAAGGAAATAGCAATTCTGCTCTTGTTTCTCCTACTTGCGTACTATCTATGCATCCGCAGTATCAAGTGTTTCTTGCAGCAAATGACGCCCGCCTCTCACGAGGAAATGACAGTTCCAACCAGAAGAGATTATTACCCGTAAGAACTTCACGGACCCCAATTGCATGTTTTGTTTTCTGTGTCAGCATGCAATTACATATAAGCAACACAGAACATGTACTATGTGCCTGTAACGATTACAAGTTACAAGAATTAACTTTTAAGTGTCTAAATTTGTATTTTGTGAGAGTTATTAGAACTCTCAAACGGGGAATTGTGGGATTACAAATTTTATTCCTGACTAAGAGGTGTCGGGGCAAAGGTGCTTGAGATCGTTTCCTGACCATTTGGGCTTGGGACAGCTGTGCTTTTTGTCTCTATGATAATGGTAAGATCAATGAGTCAGACTACTGAGAGATTCAACCTTTGTCCTGGCCAGACGTGGATTCGTTAGGTTTATTGGACCACGGGAAGCTTCCCGTAATGAACTAACGCCTCCCTCAGATGTTTGCTTTCTTTGATGTTTTTGTCTCAACCTCCAAAAAGTCCCTCCTCCAATTCTGCCTATAAAGATACCCTGTAAAAATGACTTAAAAAGAGATTTCGATGACTGCAGTTACCATCAACATGTCATAGAATAAAGAAATTCTGCTGACAATCCAATCCGAAGTCTCCTGGTCTTCTCTTCTGAGTTTTCTACTTTAGAAGAACAGAGTTTTCAACAACACCATCCTAACTCGTTCTTGCTCCGAGCGGGTCGCGAACCCGGGATTCCGGTGCGGGAGGCGGGCGCTCTAACAAGGAACGCCAAAGGCTACAGCCTCTTGCGTTAGTCGCTAGAGCGCCTCTTTTTGAGGTCAGGGGAGTGAGGTTTACACACAGCCCTTACTGGCATACATCCGTTACACGTGCATGAGTTATTTTATTTAATCGGTGTTATTTTAATGTTTTGTTTTTTGACCTAAAACATAACGTTAGAGACACTGATGTTGATCTGTCTGCATTCAAGCATTTCAGTGGGCTTAAATAGATCACCCTTTACAGCAGATTTAGTTCACAAACAACTGACAGTTTTGACCTAAATATTATTTTCAGTTACAATAATTAATCCTAGAATTCGACATTAGTAACTTACTTTTCACAGCATCAGTAGCGCGCGCTCACAAGATCTCCCGGTTCTTTACTTGTGAGTTCAGTTCACTGAAGACTCGCTCTAAACGGTTAATTTGAATCAGTGAGTTTTCGACTCGAGAACAGCTGAAATCCGATCATTGCATCAGTGAATGAATCGTTTGTTGTGATTTGCGAACCGATTGAACAGGTTCATTGAAAATAATCAGTTTGTTCATGAATCAGACACCGCTTCTGCGTCTCGGAGCACGTGATGTATCACGTGAGTAACGATATGTTTTATGAAATGTAGTGAAGTAAAAAGTACGATCTTATGCTTTGGAATGTAGTGAAGTAAAAGTAAAAGTTACTCAAAATAAAACTACTCCAGTAAAGTACAGATACTTGAAAAATGTACTTAAGTACAGTAACGAAGTAGTTGTACTTCGTTACTGACCACCACTGCTGTCGAATGTCTGACTTGACTTTTGGTAATGTATTTTGCTCCGCCCCCAAACATGTTTCGACTATCAGTCAAAAATTCAGATTAGACTATGAAAATCCTTAGTCGAGGACACCCCTACTACTGCTGTCTCTATAAAATAGTTTTTCCCCAGAATATTTAACCACTGACTGTAGCCATTCAGCATTCACATCAAATAGTGCAGTATCAATCAATCAATCAATCCAACTTTATTTATAAAGCACTTAAAACAACACCGAAGTGGACCAAAGTGCTGTACAGAGAAATAAAAAACTCATACAAGACATAAAATACAAATAACACACATTAAGAGACAATAAAACTGTCAATGTCAAATGTCAGCATCAGATGTCAAAGGCCAGAGAAAAAATATATGTTTTAAGAGTTGATTTAAATAAAGACAATGAAGAGGCCTGCCTTATGGGCAGAGGCAAATCATTCCATAATTTAGGAGCTGCCACAGCAAACGCACGATCCCCTCTGAGCTTACGCTTTGTCTTTGGCACATTCAGGAACAGCTGATCAGCTGACCTGAGAGAATGGGTGGCCGTGTAAGGGTGTAGCAGCTCAGAAATGTAAGGTGGGGCAAGCCCATTTAGGGATTTAAAAACAAATAAAATAATTTTAAATGTAATCCTAAAATGTACAGACAGCCAGTGAAGTGACGCCAAAATGGGGGAGATGTGCTCATATTTACGTGTTCCAGTTAAAAGACGCGCTGCATTATTTTGCACCATCTGCAAACGAGCAATCGAAGACCCACTAACGCCCACGTACAGTGCATTACAGTAATCGAGGCGAGTGGTTACAAAGGCATGGATCACGGTCTCAAAATGTTGGCTTGAAAGATAAGGCTTTATTTTGGCCAGCTGCCTCAAATGGAAAAAACTTGACTTAACCACTGCCCTGATCTGACTGTCGAGCTTAAGATCAGAGTCAATTTTCACCCCTAAGTTAGTGATGGTTGGCTTTATGTACTGAGACAAGGCACTCAAATCAACCAGAGGGGTCCCAGTGGTCCCACCAAAAACCATCACTTCTGTTTTGTTTTCATTGAAACTTAAAAAGTTAAGAGACATCCATGCCTTTATATCATCAAGACAATCAAGTAGCTGTCTGACTGTATCATTCTTTCTAAGTGGGACATAAATCTGGCTATCATCTGCATAACAATGGAATGACAAGCCATGCTTCCTGATTATTGAACCAAGGGGGAGCAGATAAAGAGAAAAAAGAAGAGGACCTAAAACTGAGCCCTGCGGTACCCCACAAGAGAGAGGAGCCGAAGAGGACACAGCATCACCACAGCTAACACAGAAAGTCCGATCTTTTAAATAAGACCTGAACCATTGGAGTGCTATGC
Source organism: Schizopygopsis pylzovi (assembly GCA_027422435.1). Classification (NCBI taxonomy): domain Eukaryota; kingdom Metazoa; phylum Chordata; class Actinopteri; order Cypriniformes; family Cyprinidae; genus Schizopygopsis; species Schizopygopsis pylzovi. Next base: position 28,852,888 of record CM049816.1, read on the forward strand.
CCTTTATGCCCACCCACTGCTCCAGACGAAATATTAAGATTTCATGGTCCACAGTGTCAAATGCAGCAGTTAAGTCAAGAAGCACCAGAATAACAAAATCACCAGTATCAGTAGCTAAAAGGATATCATTGAAAACTTTTAGAAGTGCAGATTCTGTGCTATGTAGTATTTTAAAACCGGACTGAAAAACTTGAAGAATATTATGATCTTTCAGATAGGCCATTAATTGACTACAAACTATCTTTTCAAGGACTTTTGAAAGAAAAGGCAGCTTGGAGATAGGTCTAAAATGTACAAGTACTGTAGGATCCACACCAGGTTTTTTAATCAGAGGTTGGACTACTGCGTGTTTAAAATTTTCATGGACCACACCATACCAGACTGCTATTTACAACTGCAAGAACAGATGGCCCTACAGTGGGAAAAACCTCCTTGACAAATCGGGGAGGGACAGCATCATATGGAGAACCTGAGGGCTTTAAATTACCAACAATATCATGTAATACTGACAAAGTCACAAGCTCAAACTTGTCAAAGACAGCAGAGCAAAGGACAGAGACTGAGGGATCATTAGAAGGAGGTGAGATAATAGCCCTGGTGGAAATAACCTTATCAATAAAAAAGTGAAGAAAATTTTCACAAACAGCAGAGGAAGCATCAACATAGACCGTTTGCAGAGCATGGAGAACTGCATCGATAGTCTTAAATAAAACACAAGGCTTGTTACAATTTGACAAAATAATTTCAGAAATATAATTTATTTTAGCCTCTTTCACAGTTTTCTGAAAATGATGCCAGCAGTCCCTAAGTATTTGAAGGGACACATGCAATTTGTCCTTTTTCCATTTGTGCTCAGCCCTATGGCACTCACGTCTGACAGCACGAACCAAGTCATTCAGCCATGGCTCAAATTTAGTTTTTGGCTGCCTGATTTTTAAAGGAGCCACAGTATCCATAACAGTTTGACAGGTAGAGTGCAACCATGAGCTAATCGCCTCTGAATCATTACATATAGACTGTGGTATAGCACAGTTCTTACTAAAAACAGATGTAAACTTAACAGCAGTGGAAGGGTTAATAATGCGACAGGGGCGAATAGCAGCGCGGGTTTCTACTGTATTACAGGCAAGAGCAATATCAAATAATACAGGCATATGGTCAGAAAACACTGCGTCACAGAGCTCAAGGTTACGAACAGGCAAACCAAAGGATAGAACAAGATCGAGTGTGTGTCCGCGTTCCTGTGTGGGGCCAGACACAGACTGCACCAGATTAAAAGAATCAATGAGACATAAAAAGTCCTTTATCATTGGGTTGTCAGGGCAACATACGTGAACATTAAAATCCCCAACAATAAGAACATGGTCATATTTAGGCATAATATCTGCCAAAAAAGCAGAAAAGTCATTTATAAAGTCCTTATTGTATCTGGGAGGCCGATAGACTACTGCACCCAGCATTCTGAGAGAACGACCCAACTCAAATAAACTCAATTCAAAGCTGCTAAACGAGGATGGTAGCAATAGTTGTTTACATTTGTAGGCATTCTTATAAACGATTGCTATTCCTCCTCCTCGTCCCGACGTGCGCGGAGAATTTAAATAGCAGCAGTCATTCGGTAAAAGTTCAGAGAAAACACTGGACTCACCAACTCTCAACCACGTCTCAGTCACACAGAGAAAGTCCAGATCCCTAGACGTAAAGAAATTCCTTAGGATAAAGGTTTTATTCGCCAGCGATCTAGCATTCACCAGCCCAATCCTGGTAGGAACCGCCGGCAGTTCTGCAGTGCTGACTTTCAAAGGAACCCGACACAGAGGCCGCAGGTCTTGTAGATTTACCCCACGCCAACGGGGGCAAGGAGAGCAGGGGGCGCGGGAATGGGACACCTCATCCGAGCCGAAGACAGGTACCAGCCAGGCGTCGATAGGGTCCAGCAATCACCGAGAAATAGAGAGGCGGGGCACCGCTCGGTACTCAGTCCAGGAACCCATGGAAAAGAGGGCTAAGCCAGTCTTCACCCTCCCCAGCCGACCACTGCGTTTTCCTCGGCGACGGTGGCGCTTACGCCGGGGATGTATAACGGGGAGGCGGCAGAGATAAGCTGGAATGCCCGAAAGTAGCGGGCGCAATGTCTTTTGTCCAGCATAATCAAATTTTACTAAATCTTTGGCAGATTGTCGAAAATTCAGTAATGTTTGGCGATCATACACCAATAGAGACTCAACATTTTGAACAGCAAGTGACACAAACAGCACAAAAGCACACAACGCTTGCAGGGCCAGACGGCAGGCCACACACACTGGCGCCATCTTGGATCAGTAGATAATGTATAGTATAGATACAGTATAGATCCCCTGAGGAACAATTCCACTCATTCTCTACTATAGAATAGGACGAATTGTATAAACTTGTTAAATCAGCTAAACCAACAACATATATGTTAGACCCTATTCCATTTAAACTACTTAAAGAGGTGCTTCCAGAAGTCATAGATCCTCTTTTGGCTATTATTAATTCATCATTGTCATTAGGGTATGTCCCCAAAACCTCTTTTTCCTTTTCAAGAAAAAAGAGACAGAGGCAGCAGTTGTGAATGGGGTGGCTAACCCTAGCCCCGCCCCTGCGGTAAATATTTTTAATGCGTTAATCTGAAAAAATCATCTTATGCGTTAACGCGCTAATTTTGACACCACTAATACATAAATGTTTTTACATTGTACTTATATTAAAAAAATATCTGCATGTAATTAACATAAGTAATTACTTTCTGTAATTACACTGTTGAGCCAACCCTTACACCTTAACCAACCCTTAAACCTACCCATACCACCAAACCTGCCCCTAACCCATATCCCACCTCAATAGCAGCAAAAGGGTTTTGCAATACAATATAATCACAATAAGTACAATGTACTTTTCATCAATGACATAAAAAAGCATAAATGTTTTTGATGTAAATACATAGTAGTTAAGGCCACCTAATAGAAAGTGGAACCGAACAAACAATATTGTATAATGTTATTAAAATAACTCTTTTCTTTTTGGATGCATAAAAAATGTATTTACCCTGTGATGCAAAGCTGCATTTTTAGGAATCATTACTCCAGTCTTTAGCGTCACATGATCCTCCAGATATCATTTCATTCTATTAATAATAATTTGTACATTTATATTATGCTTTTCTAAACACTCAAAGCACTTTACATTGAAGGGGGAATCTCCTCCTCCACCACCAGTGTGCAGCATCCACAGGATGATGGGACATCCTGAGATTTTTAATGACCACAGAGAGTCAGGACCTCGGTTTAACGTCTCATCCAAAGGACGGAGGCCTTGCATAGAATATGCTTAATTAAAGCTAAAGAAACAATTATTATTATTTAATGTTAAAAACAGCTGTGTTTGCTTAATATTTTTGTGGAAACCATGATATATTGCTTTTAGGGATATCTGATGAATAGAAAGTTCAAACAAACAAAAAAAACTTTTAAAATGTAATTAAAATAGTAATTTTTTGTAACATAAATAAATGAACATTACAAAGATAAGAAAACTTTGCATGCCAAGATGTAAGTGAATCAAGTTATGTGTTGCTAGCATGCTGATAGGTGAAGGGATCAACAGTAGTGCATTAAGATTTTAAAAGCTTGTGGTGACAATAATGCATGTTTTGTGGCTTTTAGAGCAAAACATTCAGAGCGTGGCTGATTGCAGCTGTCATACCTGGGCAGCAGGTTGTACTGAGAGCGGTTTATTTTTCCCTCTGCCAGACTGCGCAGAGATACAGGGTGACCAAAATACACATGCATACTGCCATAGTCCTCACTCAAGACCCGCCGGGCCTTCAGCAGACCCTGAGAGAAAGAAACAGAGTTGAGAAATGAATTTCAAGAAAACAAAGAATAATCAATACCCTTTGGTCCTGGATGTTCCATAAAAAAATGCAAATACCTATACATAACTTTACAAACATTAAGTGACGTTTATGCCTGAAACTAACAGCTACAAAATGATCTTGTACAATTTTGCTTCATGATTTACAGCTATTTTAGAGATTATTTTGAGTATTTAACTCATATTTATTCATACACTGAACAAAATTATAAACGCAACGCTTTTGCCCCCGTTTTTCATGAGCTGAACTCAAAGATCTAAGACTTTTTCTATGTACACAAAAGGCCTATTTCTCTCAAATATTGTTCACAAATCTGACTAAATCTGTGTTAATGAGCAGTTCTCCCTTGCCGAGAAAATCCATCCACCTCACAGGTGTGGCATATCAAGATGCTGATGGTGGATATTCCTGTAGTCAGCATGCCAATTGCACGCTTCCTCAAAACTTGCGACATCTGTGGCATTGTGCTGTGTGATAAAACTGCACATTTTAGAGTGGCCTTTTATTGTGGCCAGCCTAATCCACACCTGTGCAATAATCATGCTGTCTAATCAGCATCTTGATATGCCACACCTGTGAGGTGGATGGATTTTCTCGGCAAGGGAGAACTGCTCACTAACACAGATTTAGACAGATTTGTGAACAATATTTGAGAGAAATAGGCCTTTTGAGAACATAGAAAATGTCTTAGATTTTGAGTTCAGCTCATGAAAAATGGGGCAAAAACAAAAGTGTTGCGTTTATAATTTTGTTCAGTATAATTATCCACTGTCCAATACATGAAAAATATTGTTATTTATATTATATCATATTGACACAGTTCAAATATTTGGGATCAGTACGTTTTGTTTTTTAAGAAATTCAACAAGGATGCATTAAATAGATTAAAGGTGACAATAAAGACCTTTCTTTTCACTAAAGAATCCTGAAAAATGAAACATGTTTTTCCACAAAAATATTAAGCAGCACAACTGATAATACTGGCAACACTGATAATAATAAGAAATGTTCAGAACCAAATCAGCATATTAGAATGATTGATTAAAGGATCATGTGACACTTGAAGACTAGAGTAATAATGCTGAAAATTCAGCTTTGCATCACAAGAATTAAATAAATTTTAAAATATACTAACATAGAAAACATTATTCAAAACTTGAATATTTTTATTTCACCACATTGCTGTTTTTACTGAATTTAACTACAATAAATGAAGCCTTCTTTCAAAAACATAAAAAAATCTTACTGACCCCAAACATTTAAACAGTCGTGTATGTGTTGTTGTTGATTGTTTTTTTTTTTTTAGGAAAACAGGACACTGATTAAGAAAAAAGTTTAGTTGTTATATATCTGCTAAAAATAGTGATGGAATTAGAAAGCAATGCATACGGAGGTTGATTCTTTGGGCTTCGGGACTCCGAGCAGCTCTCGGGCGTACAGAGACTCTTCCAGAATTCTCTCGTAGCTGATGCTGACAGGAACCAGGTTCACATCAAATAGCTCTCCTTTAAAAAACGGCTCCATCACAATATTCAACAACCCTGAGGGAGAGAGAAAGAAGGAAAGCGGGAGATGAAGCTGACACAAAACGAACAGTGTTCAAAGAGGCGGACCGTTTTGTTTCTCTCATTCATCTAAATTTGCTTTTGTTCGGTTTGATTGATGATCTGCCACCGTCAGGCTTTCCAGGTTTCAAGCTGTCGTTTTGAACCTCTGTGCCATAAATTAGTCAGGGGCTCTATATCACACTGGGACTGAGATTCAATTGTCAAAATCCTGTGAAATTTCATTTAGCTGGCATCCCACTTCCTGTGTGCAAGCAATGCTGACCAAAAAAAATATGTTTCCTGTCACCTTGAATTTATTTGTGCAGCAATAAAAAAGGCCGAAAAGTGGGGAAAAGTCTTGACGCTGCACAATACGTGCAGAAGTCAGCAAAGAGCTTTTATCAAAATTAAACACCAAAAAAAAAAGTCACAGCAGCACAAACTGTTACAAACGTATAGTCGATGTACACTTACCCGTCTTTGGTGTGAGAGATTTGCACGTCCTGCTTCTCGTTCCTTCCAAGAAGAATTCAATTGGGGCATATCCATTCTGAATAAACAACATACAACAGGTTAATCATTTTTTCAACAATGCATATTTTCAACCGTTAAAGAGTAGTAGGATATACAGTAAATAGTCATTTAGCAGATATTCGTATCCAAAAATGACTCATAGTCCCTTTATTACTGGTAAAATCCCACTGGATCAACGTGTTTGAACTCTGACCTCTGTCTTGATCAGTGTTGGGTATAATGGAAGTTACATTCAAGTAACTAATGAAGTAACACATTACTTTTATATTTACAAGACAATATCTGAGTTACTTTTTTAAATGTGTTACGCCAGTTATTCCCATGTATTGACTGACAGCTCTTGTGTTGCCATGTTGAGATAAATCGGGAGTGAGTGCAGAGACGATGTGTGCACTGTGTGAACATGATGCTTACTGTAGTCCTAGACTAAATATGAACATGCATTTACTCATCTCACCTGCACAAAAACAGATTCAGTATTCCTCAAAATCATTATAATAATAATTCAATAATAATTTGCATTTATATAGCACTTTTCTAGACACTCAAAGTGCTTTACATAGAAGGGGGGTATCTCCTCATCCACCACCAATGTGCAGCATCCACCTGGATGATGCGACGGCAGCCATAGTGTGCCAGAACGCCCACCACACACCAGCTTACTGGTGGAGAGGAGACAGTGATGAAGCCAATCAGTGTATGGGGATAATTAGGAGGCCATGATGGTCAGAGGTCAATGGGCAATTTGGTCAGAATGCCGGGGTTACACCCCTACTCTTTTTCGAAGGATATCCTGGGATTTTTAATGACCACAGAGAGTCAGGACCTCGGTTTAACGTCTCATCTGAAAGACGGTGCTTATTAACAGTATAGTGTCCCCATCACTATATTAAGCATTAGGACCCACACAGACCACAGGGTGAGCACCCCCTGCTGGCCTCACTAACACCTTTTCCAGCAGCAACCTAGTTTTCCCAGGAGGTCTTCCAACCAGGTACTGACCAGGCTCAACCCTGCTTAGCTTCAGTGGGCAACCGGTCTTGGGCTGCAAGGTGATATGGCTGCTGCATAAATTAATAATCGATAAAAAGCTCAAAATATGATGTGAACCTGCAATAATTAAATGTTAAATAACATTAATATCCTTTTATTCTGTATTTATTTAATCCGATTCTATTAACAAATGTCTGCTACTGGCCTGGGATGATCCAATTCAACCATACAAAGCAAAAATGAAAAAAAATACTTTAGATAAACATAACGTTACAGCACTGCTGAAAAAAAGGTTTGTTTGAGCTGTGCTTTCTTCGGTACAGACATGAATTTACATTTCCTTCTGCCTGAGACATCTGGTGTGAAAGGGCTTTTATATTTGCCAAAAAAAATATTTTTTTCTATTAAAAACAAACAAGTAAGCCCAGCCCAGATGAAAAAAAAAAGTAACACAAAAGTAGCATATCACAGTACTTCACATTAAACCACGTAAAAAAAAATTAGGGAGTAACGCATAATGTCATGGGTTACATTTAAAAGTAACGTTCCACAACACTGGTCTTGATCAAGGCCCCTTACAACTACACAAGATATTCACCCATGGTTAAAGGGTTAGTTCACCCAAAATAAAAATGCTGTCATTACTCACCCTCATGTCGTTCCAAACCCGTAAAAGCTTTGTTCATCTTCGGAACACAAATTAAGATATTTTTGATGAAATCCGAGGATACTACCACGATAAACGCACATAAATGTAGTATAGACATCGTTAAAATAGTCTATGTGACATCAGGGGTTCAACCGTAATTTTACGAACCAACGAGAATACTTTTTGTGCGCAAAGAAAACAAAAATAACACAAATTCTACTCTTCAGGGACAGTCCTCTGCCATTATCGATTCACCTTGTTTACGCACATAGGACCGCAATGCACATGCATCTATAAATGGCGGAGGACTGTCGTAAAGAGAAGAAATCGTTGAATAAAGTCATTATTTTTGGGCGTTTTTTGCACACAAAATGTATTCTCGTAGCTTCGTAAAATTACGGTTGAACCCCTGATGTCACATGGACTATTTTAAAGGGGTCATATGATACAATGTGGAAGGCCAAACAAAGTAGTTCTGCTACAGCGTCTCCAGGACATGGCAGCGGCTGCAACAATACTACAGCGAGAATAAAAGTTACGCCTTCTTTCTTTGTGTAAACATTTGGGCGGTGTAATGCAAATATTTAGACACCGTGACGTAGATTTGGGCACATGTTTAAATAAGGCATTTTAGGAAGTAGTGGACGAGTCATAACTGTTAAAAAGAATATCTCTTTGGTTTTGAGACTTTAGTCTTTGCAACTTTATGGATCTTATCTACCACAAACAAAATTTGCAAAGGTGACACCATCACAGAAAGCACAACATAAGCATTGACAAAAAGCATCAAATGCACATGTGTTCAGCACAGAGATTCTTGATTTCCTGAGTTTAACAGGTTGTTGGTTATTTCCATTTTTCATCAGTTCCACTTTCAGTTTTTTCCCCCTCACAGATGGATCTGCATGGAGCCATTCAGGACACGGAGAAAGGTAGGAATTCCGCTTTCTCTTTTTGGGTGGTAGAGCTAGGCCTCTCCAGTTTTCAACAGGGTCTTCAGGGTCTTCCTCTGTTGGATGGATGTTTGTGACAATGTCAGACTTCCCAGACTTCCCAGAACAGGAAGCATCCATTTCTGGTTTTACATCTACACTGCAAGTTATGGTAGGTAGTGGGTTGGCTTCTTTGACAATCACTGTTGCAACAGCTGCATCTTCTTCACCTTTTTTTTCTTTACTGTTTTGTTTTGCAGAACAAATGCGCATGTTGCCTTCAATGAAGGACAGATGTCGAGCAATGAATCGATCCACCCGAATCGGCAAGTTTTCATGCTTGAAAAGGCCACGTTTAATGTTTTTGAACTCGGCTTCAACATTGGCTGAACTTGCGATGATGTTGGTGCTTCGGAAGTGAGGGATCATTACCCCTGTCCAGAGTGGTAAGTAGCTTGCAAGCCAGATTATACTGGGAATGATCTCAGGGAGGAAGTGCATATTATCATGATCTCCATTAGCCACGGCAAGTGACCTGCTTTCCTCACATATTTCTGTCACCCACTGCCGTAGGTCTGTCTGTGTTTGGTCACCCGCCCACTGCGTTTGATCTGCTTTTTCCAGGTCCTCCCCCTCTACATCTGGAATGACGACACTCTCTTCTGCAATTCGGGCTTTCAGGTATTTCTTGCACCTTTCAGATATGAGGGGGACTCCAGAGCTGTCATTGCCCTCCGCTTCACTGAGAGCCACAATAGTAATGCTGCGTAGTAGCTCTTTAGCATTGTCCATGGATTGTGACTTAAGAAGCTGTGCCATTGACCTCACAAAGAAATCTTTAATGCGATGTGTTTTTTTCTTCAAGCAGTCCCACTGGCAGATCATCTTGATGGATATTAATGTGTACTCTTTCTCTCATATGCTTGTGGAATATGAATTATTTAGGAAAACGTGGGCTGATTTCTAATCGTGCTTTAACCTGGAATGTGTAGGTTGCAGTGTTTAGACTTTTATGAATGGTTGCAAAATTGTATGAATCAATAAGATAACGAATGTGGTGATATTATAAATGTGTAAACCTGGTAAGAGTTTTAATACAGGGGTAAAACAAGTTATTTTTCGTCACATGAAAGTGCCTTGCAAAAACCAGCCGTGCAGGCGGGGCTCCGCCCCGTACCGACGCTCTGATTGGACCAGCCGCCTGTGGGCGATGTCTAAACTCGGACAGTTTAAAACGACGCGCGAGTGCGCGCGCTCGCTGGCGCTTCTCTCTCTTGTGCTCCTGAACTCGTAACTGCGCGCGCAAGGCTGACCTGGAAGCCGGTCCGCTGGACTCTCACAACGAAACCAACCAAAGAAGTCCAAGACCGTGCCAAAGCCGTAACACCACAGAATAACGAGCTCAACAACTTCAGAGGAGAGGAGAGCTTCCCCGATGACGTCACGCAACGTGAGCCAGCAGAGTTTCCCAGAGCAACGCGCCGAGCTGACCACGTGACTCCCGAAACAAAGAACTGAACTCACGCAGGAAAACGAAGCCAAAGCATCCATCCTGCTTACACCAACAGAAAGCAAGTAACAAACTAAGCAGTCCTAATCCTGACTAAACTGGTAAAATTTGATCTGAATGCAGTAACAAAGCAGACGTATTTGTTCGTGATCTTTTTCTGGTTAGTTAAGTTATGAAATAGAAAGAATGGTATTCTTTCCACAGTTAACCTCAAAACTCTCGTATGTGTGTGTGTGTATGTTTGTGCTTTATTAGGTAATCCATTTATGTTAGAATAGCAATATCACGAATAAACCTTTTCCATTTTATAAAGAAGTGTCTCTGAAATCTGATTTTAAGTATTTTCATCCTTATTTGCCCAAAGATAACGCATCCTAGCTCAAACTTGAGAAATTATTAATCTCGTTTATTGTTACCGGGGCCACGGGGAATGGAAGCGAGATTTTAATTGAGATTAACAGAATGTACCTTTTAGTGATTGCTGGACAAGCACTTAATAAGGTGTAAACTGTAGGTTAAATATTAATATTACTTTGATCAAGCAATGTTAAATATTTAATAACTAATTCCCGGAGCTGAAACAATAGCTCTATATTAAACTGGTTTCTTTACAACTGACAGCTCTTGTGTTGCCATGTTGAGATAAAATCGGGAGTGAGTGCAGAGACGTTGTGTGCACTGTGTGAACATGATGCTTACTGTAGTCCTAGACTAAATATGAACATGCATTTACTCATCTCACCTGCACAAAAACAGATTCAGTATTCCTCAAAATGATTAATAATCGATAAAAAGCTCAAAATATGATGCAAACCTGTAATAATTAAACAGTGGTGGTCAAAGTACACAGATCAAGTACTTGAGTAAAAGTACAGATACGTATACTAAAATATTACTCCAGTAAAAGTAAAAGTACTGCTTTTTCAATTTTACTCGAGTGAAAGTACAAAAGTACTACATTTTTTATGTACTTAAGTAAAAAAGTACTGATAGACAGATTTATTTTGCAATTTTATATAGACTACTTTATTTAATTTTATATTAGCACATATTTTTATAATCCTACTGCCCAAAATACCTGGGTTTTTCCCAAAATAACCACTATATAGAGTCAAGAAATATATTTTGTTGATATGGACTACATTGATGAGAGTGATATAGTAATGTTCGCTGTGAAGCTTACACTGCCATGTACCTGAGAGAAAACAGATTTCACCATCTAATTTTCACCAGGAAGAAAAAAGTGTTTTAGAACTTGTTGTTTTGCAGAACGTCAGTTATATATGACATGAGAATTAGGCCTGAAATTAGGAAGAACATTTTAAGGAAAATCTAATTATATTTTCATAATGATTTTTTTTTCTTCTCAAACTTTGTCTGTGGTGTAAAAACACCCCTGGCCAAATGCCCCCGGAGGGCATCACTTCCCACTCTGATAATTACTGTAGTTATGTTCTGAACATCACATCCTTTCTTTTCCCTCAGATGAAATATATCTAGGTGGCTGAATAAAGATATTTGGACTTTATATCAAAACAATTCCTCAACTTAGCACCAGCAAGCTTGTTAGCTAGACAGTTAGCATCAGCTAACAATATTTACTTATTTTCAGTATGGTTATGAATAAACATTCATATCTGTCTACTCGGCTAGTTGATCTAAACAATATAAAAATGTATACTGTTGATAAACAATATAAAAACAGACGTCACATAGGTCTAAATGCATAAATTAAAAAAAAAACTGCTAACGTTACAGCAGCGGGGAATATGAACATGTGTATCTCCCCCGGATCCACACCATCCTAACTCGTTCTTGCTCCGAGCGGGTCGCGAACCCGGGATTCCGGTGCGGGAGGCGGGCGCTCTAACAAGGAACGCCAAAGGCTACAGCCTCTTGCATCAGTCGCTAGAGCGCCTCTTTTTGAGGTGAGGGGAGTGAGGTTTACACATAGCCCTTACTGGTATACATCCGTTACACGAGCATCAGTTATTTTATTTAATCGGTGTTATTTTAATGTTTTGTTTTTTGACCTAAAACATAACCTTAGAGACACTGATGTTGATCTGTCTGCATTCAAGCATTTCAGTGGGCTTAAATAGATCACCCTTTACAGCAGATTTAGTTCACAAACAACTGACAGTTTTGACCTAAATATTATTTTCAGTTACAATAATTAATCCTAAAATTCGACATTAGTAACGTACTTTTCACAGCATCAGTAGCGCGCGCTCACAAGATCTCCCGGTTCTTTACTTGTGAGTTCAGTTCACTGAAGAAGACTCGCTCTAAACGGATCATTTGAATCAGTGAGTTTTCGACTCGAGAACAGCTGCAATCGGATCATTCCAGTACGTGAATGAATCGTTTGTTGCGATTTGCGAACCGATTGAACAGGTTCATTGAAAAGATAATTACATTTGTTTGACTCCAATAGTGACAGAAAAACTTGTCCAGTCCAATGTCTTTAATGCTACCACTGTGAGGTGCGCTGTATTTTAACATCTGCAGTGACAAAATAGGATCCTTGTCGCCTTGTTCTAAGGCATTTCTCTCTTGCTTTGCTTTGCGCAGGGTGGCCAAATTAGGAAGATGGCTTGGCTCAGGATCTCCAAAATCCATCAGCTTTGTTGCCTCCGATGCCCTCCATACATGGGATTCCATTCTACCCTCACACAGTTCTTTGGATATCTGCACACGCAAGTTACTAGACATCGGACGCTTGGAACAGCCAGTGTGCAGGGAGTCATCTGTGTTTTTAATGAAACACTTTAGCATCATTGGGCTGTTCATTTCAGGCTCTCTGTCACATTTTATGTGAATGTGGCCATGACACTCCTTACACTTGCCTCTGATTTCTCTGTGGCTGATGGATAGACCTTGGCTCTTTTAAAGGCAAATGTGCAGGGGCTCTTCACTTCTTGCCAAATATGATGATTTATCACATGCGTCCAGATGCCAGGCTTCAAAATTGTGTATTCCCTTTTTTGTGTTTTAGAGATCTTGTTTTTGTATTGAACTGTTTCAGGCATAAATTCAATCCATTTCTGAAATGGAACTTCAAGATCAAAAGTCCAGCAATCTTTTGGTCTGGGGGAAAGGGACCCTGGCTCAAAGTCAGTGCCATCACTACTGCCACTTGTTTCATTATCACTTTCATGAGTAAACCCTAAAGCAGTCCAGATGTTGTGTCTGTTTAATTTAACAAAAGTGTATAGAGCCTTTGCGGTGATCTTGTTCTCTAACTGCTTACTAAGCTCTGTCCAGATGCTTTGATTAGGAGTAGCTATGTTGCCATTTTTGACTATAGCCTCTTTTGATGAACACAGGACTGTGAAAATACAATCCCTGTCGACTGCTGGTTTCTTGGGCATCTGGCATAAGCAAAACATAATAACCCACTTAAATAATCCTGACTCCAAAAATGCAATGTATTGTATAAACCTGTATTACTGTATTGTCCCAAATATAAGGATAATATAGTAATAATATATATAAGGACGTTATATCTTGTATTACTAACAATTCGGTAATGTTGATCCCTAAATGCACAACATATTCTAAAAACTAACATGGGTCATATGTGCAACTGTAATTAGCATTTAATTGCTAGTGATATAAGTGATAAGTATTAGCAATGAGGTTAGTGATATAAGTATTAGCAGTAATCATTGGCAATCTTAGCTCACTGCTCTACCGTTGTTCTTGAAGTTACCCTTACAAAAATTAACCATTGTTTTAGTATAGTAAAAGAGTAGTAACCAAGTATTTTTATTATTTGGCATATTCATTACCATTTGTACAACAATTTTACTACAAATACCATGGTTAAACCATGGTTAGCAAAAATCATGGTTAATTTATGGTTACCATGGTTTAACTATAGTAACCATGGTTTTATTTGTAGTAACACCCTGGTTAATTTTTATAAAGGTAACTAATAACACTGTGAACTAACACTGTTAAAACATACTTACATTGGCCAGAAATTTGAGTTTGTAACTGTATCAACTTTTCCTCCACTAACTCTACTAACTCAATTTCCACAAGAGCATCTTGAACAGAAGTGTCACCTCATGGTGGGAGTGAAGTGTATCAGATGATACTCCTTGTAAATAAGGTAAATCAGGTGAGAACAAAAGCGCTGAAGTTACATAAAGCTACGACTTGATGGCGCTCGCGCACAAAACCATTTTAAGTGAGAGAATGTGACAGAAAAAGAGTCCGACAGCAGATGAATATTGAGCTGCTTTTAATAAACACCACAACGACTACAAAAACATTGATAAAGAGTTGTTGTTTTATTAAAATATCACTAGAATCTAACAATTTGGTAAGAAAGTGAATAAGTGAGGAGTAACAAAAATTGTTACAGCACAAACGAAGCACTAACATTTGAGCCCATTTTAGGTGAGTTTGCAGCGTTTAGGGGGGCTGGTGACGTCATCGCCTATAACGTAATGTCTAATATTTTAAAAACCGAAGCAGCACAAACGAAACTTTTACCGGCACAAACCAGCACAAATGAAGCACAAACAAACAAGACTATTATGGGAAATTTGGAGCATGTGGGGGGCTGAGTGACCTCAGAATGGCCACTAAATATGTTTTTAATATCTTAAAAACCGAAGCAGCACAAACATTTTTTTTACGGCACAAACCAGCACAAACGGAGCACAAACAAACTAGACAATTTTGCGTGAATTTGGAGCATGTGGGGGGCTGAGTGACCTCAGAATGGCCACTAAATATTTTTCTAATATCTTAAAAACCGAAGCAGCACAAACATTTTTTTTTACGGCACAAACCAGCACAAACGGAGCACAAACAAACTAGACAATTTTGCGTGAATTTGGAGCATGTGGGGGGCTGAGTGACGTCATCGCCTATATTTCAATGTCTAATATTTAAAAAACCGAAGCAGCACAAACGAAAATATTAACGGCACAAACCTGCACAAACGAAGCACAAACAAACGAGACTATTTGGGGTGAATTTGGAGCATGTGGGGGGCTGGTGACGTCATCGCCTATAATTCAATGTCTAATATTTAAAAAACCGAAGCAGCACAAACGAAACTTTTACCGGCACAAACCAGCACAAACGAAGCACAAACAAACGAGACTATTTGGGGTGAATTTGGAGTATGTGGGGGGGCTGAGTGACCTCAGAATGACCTATAAATATTATTTGAATATCTAAAAAAACAAAGCAGCACAAACAATTTTTTTTACAGCACAAACGGAGCACAAACGATTGAGACTATTTTGGTGACGTTTTGTGTTGGGTGGGGGGCCAACTTCACGGAGGTCTCGTTTATTGGTTTTGTCTCGCCGCGCCAGAACATGGCATCACAATAAGGTAACAAGCGTAACATTTCTGTCTCACGCTTGAGGTATTCGGCCAATCACAACGCACTGGATAACTGGCCAATCAGAGCTGCCTCGCTTCTCAGAACAATAAGCTTTGTAAAAATCAACATGTTTCAGAAAGGTGGTGCATAGAGGAGCAACAATAATGTACAGTATGTGGA
This sequence comes from Schizopygopsis pylzovi, assembly GCA_027422435.1. Lineage (NCBI taxonomy): Eukaryota > Metazoa > Chordata > Actinopteri > Cypriniformes > Cyprinidae > Schizopygopsis > Schizopygopsis pylzovi. The sequence continues at coordinate 28,868,484 of CM049816.1, forward strand.
AAATAATGTGTTTTTTTACCTTAAACCACGTAAACACATTGCATTACACCAAATACACAACATTTTATTTTTAGCAACATCACATGACCCCTTTAATGATGTTCTTACTACGTTTCTGTGCATTGACCATGGTAGGACCCTTGCTGTCTATGAAGGGTAAGAGAGATCTCAGTTTTCATCAAAAATATCTTAATTTGTGTTCCGAAGATGAACGAAGGTTTGGAACGAGGTGAGGGAGAGTAATTAATGACAGAGTTTTAATTTTTTGGGTGAACTAACCCTTTAAAAGCGGTGTGAAAAGCTGTAAATCCACTGCAATATGAAGCCTGTATGTACAGGACAGTCTAGTTTACTGATTTGCTCATTTGTTCAGTTGTTTGGATGAAGCGTCTTACCCTCAGCATGGTCTTTACATACTCCGAGAACACAGCCCAGTAAAGTTTATCACCTCCAAACGACCGCCGGATGAAAAAAGCCCCTGACATACGCAGCATCTCACCAACAAACTTCATGTTCATAAAATCTGCAGACACATTGCCGTTAGTAAATAGTACAGTATACGTAATAAATATAATATGAAATCAACAGGTTTAAGCTCACTTATTGATCAAATATGAATCGAAAGAATAAAGACATTACTGAAAGGAAAAAAGTGTTTTAAAAGGACTCTATCCTTCAAACCGTTAGGTTTCATTGGTCTGCAAGATTTTAATTATTTAAAATATTGTACAATTTAGTACGACCGCTTTTTCTTTTAAATATTTTAATAAGTACAGGTCAAAATAAATATGTTGTTTAATTTTTACATAAATGTTACACTAAAATGATGATGGAACATTATTCCACCCATATTTTGACTTTTTAACAAAAGCTATTTGAAAGATTAAAAAACTTGTTTGAATTTAATATGCATTCTATGTTTATAAAATCCCTTTTGTAAACTGAATTTGATGTGACACTGTCTTTGACCCATACAACCAGGGTACTTTTAAAATGACCATGATTTTACAAGAGTATATATTCTAGAATAAGAACCAAGTTTTATGAACATGAAGATTAGAAACTACCATAGAGTGCTTGTATCAAGAATATACAACAGAAAGATTATCAATTGTTTAGACGCTCTAGCTGACACTTTTTGTACATCAAACCAACCAGATACTGTCTATACAAGGTCAACGCTCAAAAACTCCCTGATAAAACAAGAAAACTTGTGAGAGAACCAAAGAAAGGCTATAAAATCAGTTACAAAGTCCACTCAAGCATATTAAGGAGAATGAACTACACTTTTGGCAAGTGTGTCTACTTGTGTTTGTATAATAGCTACACTCAATACGGTTTTTAAGCTGGTACAATGCATCAGTGTGACAGGTCCACACTCACCCATTCCAGCCGCAATCACAGGCAGGGGAAGGTCGTACATGTAGAGTAAGTAGGACATCATCAGGAAGTCCATGTAACTACGGTGGCTGGGCAGGAGAACCACCGGGTGTTCCTGTACAGCCTGCTGGAGCTGAAGAGAGAGAGCATCATCAATGAAAACCAGCATGACATCAAACTCTATTTACATGCCATCTTTATTAAAACAAACAGCAGGACCATTTATAACATCAGTTCTCAACCAGAGGGCCTCAGGATGACTTACAAATATTTTAATTCATATATTATTCATTATATATATTAGAATAATCCATTTTAAATTCACTGTTGAGCTGAAGAATACAAAGTTCTTGCAATAGCTGAAATCATGACATTTCAATGAATTGTGGTTGACTGATTTAATGTATCAACTCCCTATTTCTGTTGAAAACAAGCAGCGCTTTCATGATTACAGCAGAAATACAGGAAATACACTTGGTCAAATGTTTGAAATATTTATTTTATTCTTATAATTATAGAAATATATTTTTTTTTTTTTATGCTCACAAAATCTGCTTTTATTTGAAAATTGTGAATAGAAATTGTGACCCTGGACCTCAAAACCAGTCATAAGTAGCAGGGGCATATTTGTAGCAACAGCCAAAAATACATTGTATGGGTCAAAATAATTGATTTTTCTTTTATGCCAAAAATCTTTAGGATATTAAGTAAAGATCATGTTCCATGAAGATATTTTGTAAATTCCCTACCTTAAATATATCAAAACCTAATTTTTTATTAGTAATATGCATTGCTAAGAACTTCATTTGGACAACTTTAAAGGTGATTTTCTCAATGTTTAGATTTAGTTTTGCACCCTCAGATTACAGATTTTCAAAGTCGTCTCTCAACCAAATGTTGTCCAATCATAACAAACCATACATCAATGGAACACTTTTTTGTTAGATGATGTATAAATCGCAATTTAAAAAAATGTACCCTTATGACTGGTTTTGTGGTCCAGGGTCACAAATAGTAAAAACAGTAATATTGAGAAATCTTATTACAATATAAAAAATGTAATTTATTCCTATATTCCCAGCACAACTGTAAGCTACATTTTCAGCATCAGAACTCCAATCTTCAGTATCACATGATCCTTCAGAAATCATTCTAATATAGTTCCCGTGGCTCAGTGGTAAAGCATTAGCAACGGCAAAGGTTGTGGGTTCAATTCCCAGGGAACACACACACTGACAAAAAAAAATTATAACCTGAATATAAAGTTGTCTGCTAAATGCATAAATGTAAATGTAATATGCTGATTTGCTGCTCAAGAAACATTTCTTATTATTATCAATGTTAAATGCAGTTTTACTTGCTACTTAATATTTGTGTGATAAAAAGCATGATTTTAAAAATAATAGTCATTTCGTACGGGCAAGAATGCATTAAATTGATCACAAGTGAAAATAAAGACATTAATGATGTTATAAAAAATTCTATTTCAAATAAATGCTGTTCTTATGGACTTTCTATTTAACAAAGAATCTTGAAACATTATTGATTTTTTGTTTTTCACAGTTTCCACAAAGCAGCACAACTCTTTTATAAATAATTGAGCATTAAAAATAACTGATAATAATTGAGCAGCAAATCAACATATTAGAATGATTTCTGAAGGATCATATGACACTGAAAACTGAAGCAATGATGCTGAAAATTCAGCTTTGATCACAGAAATAAATTACATTATTTTAAATATATTCAAATTGGATATGTCACAGTATTCCTGTTGTACTGTATTTGTAATGATATAAACGCAGCCTTACGCCGGTTTCACACTGCAATCGTAAGCAGGGCGTAAGCAGCGCGTAAGCAGGACGGAAGCAGAGCAGGAGCAGCGCGTAGCCATTTTGCATTCACACCGGCAGCGTTTGCAGCACACGGCTGAACAGCGTCTTCTGTACAAAATGGGCAAATTCGAATCTAATTTTAAATACAATTGGTCTTGATTTATTATTAGAATAGTTTATATTACTGTATTTGTTTTATTTACACTGTACATGTGCATCTGTGTTTATGTGCAGTACGTATTGTAGATAGAAGAAAGGCAATTGCGCTGTATTTGTTACTACGGAGATTACGAAGAAGGACACGATGTAGATTTTGGGTGCCCCCAGGCAACGGAACAGCAAAAAACAATAACTGACCATAGCAGAAATGTTATAGTTATTTTATACATTGTGTTTATATTGAATATGGTCAATATTTTAAAGGTTTGTACTTGTAACCAGAAGTTTCTTTTTGCACATATATACTGTAAGCTGCTGTTCTTTATGTTTGTTTGTATTGATTGTTATTTACAGATTGTAAAAAGTTGTACTGATTGGACAGATTGTACTTTTTGTCTTTCAATAAAAAAAAAAAAACATTAAAAATGACGTACCATCTGCCAACGCAAAATGACTAGTCCTTTGTAAAAAAACACATTATAGGAGAATGACATGCCTTTGAAGTTTTGGTCAAAAGATTATATCTACAATGTTGACACATTTTGCATCTTTATTCAACATTTATTAGCAAACCTCTTCATAATGCCTGCTGACGAACGCTTATTTAATAATGAAGCAATATCTGATAAACATACTCATAAACAGCAGATTTACAAGCAATCTCCATGCTAACATCTTTAACATGCATCGTAAATGTCTTTATTAACACTATGTGTAAACGTTTTAACGGGGATATTAGCAAACACACGAAAAACACACTTTCAAACAAGTCACCCACATCATAGACTTATTTGGTGTAGCTACATGTGTAATATTTATGTGGCGTATTTGAATATGTATTTATTCGTTTGTCACTTCGTGTATTATCAAATGATCAATCCACTGCATCCCATGCCTTTTCTTTGGCTTGTAAGTCCTTATACATACATTTTTTTGGGTCATAAATAACTTTTTGTTTTCCACTTCTACGATGAGACGAGTGTCGTCCATTACGTCATCTTCCAAGTGTACTCTGAAGACCCCCGTCTGGCTACACCGGGCGCTGTCACGTGCGTTTGTTGATGATGCCTGTTGTCAGCATGACATCTGCTTATATGCCAACATATAGGCCTATAAACTACACAATATATATTACAACTTGCTACGAAATTGTTGAACTTCATGGTAACTGTTTAAAATACATTACATCCCATTTACAAACTTTAAATATGTTTTTTTTTTGAGTGTCGATCATAAATAATGTCCTGTCACTTTAATTGAGCGTAAGCAGCGCAGCAAAAATAGACTCGGCGCCGAAACGATCGCGGCACTGCCGCTCCTGCTCTGCTCCTGCTACGCGCTGCCGCGCCGCCCCTGCGTGCTGTGTGAACGCTCTCATCCGTTAACATGGGCGCTGAAAAAAATACGCGCTGCTTACGCCCTGCTTACGCTTGCAGTGTGAAACCGGCGTTAGAGAGCAAAAGAAACGTCTTAATAAAAGGCTGGGTTATTCAATATTTTTCAGCAGTAGAATATATATGATAATAAATAAGTACTTTTAAAATAATGACATACTAATGACAGTGCCACAAGGGATCTGAACCGCCTCGATCATTGTAATTAGGACACGTGTTTTAGTAACATTAGGCGACCCTAGTAATCGGCTCACAGTGTTTTAGCAGGAATTTCACATGTGTATTTTGGGGACAGTGAAGAGTCACTCACTCTCTGGATGCCCTCCTCATTGACACACACGCTGCGGAAGAGTCTCTTGAAGGCTTTGCTGAGGGTAAAGGCAAAGAAGCGTATGGTGCTGAGCTGCAGACGGTGAGCCATCTCATCCAGAATCAGAGACGCTTCCTCCGCAACACACTCAGTGCTGTCTCCTGAATCTGATGAAACCTACACACACACACACAACACCCAGGATTTGATCTGTATAACTAGATACAGACATCTGAATTGACAGCACAACTCTTCAGAAAACATAACTGTAATATTGACGCAATAATATGTATATAATATGCAATAATACTCCACCAAAATACCTCACTAGACTTAGGGTTCCTAAATAGAAGCATAGTAAGTTATTGCATGAAACTGTGGCATTGAGGAGAAAGGTTGCTTCTGTACCTGTTTAATGACATACTGCAGGTGGTCCGACTGCAGAACGATGCTTTTTAGCACGCTGGCCTTGCAGGGCACGAGTCCCTTATAGAGTGTGGGAGTGTAACATCTCAACAGTGCGTATCTCAGATCACTGGAACGTCTTCTCTCCTCCAGAACGTCTTCAAAATCATCCCGCTTCTTCAGCACTGGATGCCTAGGCTGTATGAAAACAGAACACGTTTTTCAAAATAATAAGACAGTTTACATGACCACATTTCTGCTTTGTTTTTTTTTTACTGTAATACATTACAATTACAGTACATAAAAAATTAAATCAAAATTGCAAGGACTGATACTCATGATGCACATGCACAACATATTACAGATACTGTATATCCAATAACTGATTATGTTTTATTTTGTTAAAATTAACAAATATAAATTGTACATATGAATAAACACTTTGTATAATATTATAAACTTTCTATAAAATGATATATTCTATGGTATTTTTTGGTTTATGAAATAACTTGTATAACTAATGCTAAATATGATAACTTTGATTTGTGGTCACTACATAATTATTCAAATAGTTTTGCCTATACTGTTAGTCTAAAATGTGGAAAACAGTACTACAAAAAAATGAGGGTGTGTCCATTTATTTGTAAACAATGCAAAGAAAATAAACTAAATAGCTAATAGCTAAACATGTATGTTGCTTAAACACGGACATACAGTTCATTATTACTGCTATCGTGAAATATAATGCTGCCAGAGATCATAGAAACCTGCACAGTATGGTTTTCTAATAGCATATGGCTCTAAAAATGACATTTTTAAAACAAATGACATGTAAAACTCATGTGAGAGATCATATCATATTATTTGGCTCATGAAATGTGCTTAATGTTTCCTTGAGGGGAAATATTAGAGGAAGCTCTGCGAGAGACTCACTCAGCAAGTGCTGCAAGCATGTGATACTTTGACAGAAAGCATGCAAAAATACTTTATCACTCACCGAGTACAGTGCTCGAGACGCCATTTCGATTCCGCACCTATCAAAGCATGAGTGAAATAGATCAGAAGAGTTCTGGATGAGAAAGTTTGGATCAAGGTTGGCCGTTTAGTCCAGTAACGTACTCCTGACAGAAATACAATATGCGGGTGGAATGAAAAATGAGTATGAAACAGCATATTCAGGGTGGGCGGGGCTTGGCGGTGCGGCTGGTCAAAGTAATAATTGTATTTATTATTAATTTTAGGTGCTACAATCTATGTCTTTAATACCGCTCATTAAACCTCCCTATTACCCCACAGACTTTACTAATTAAGGTGCCCTGAAATACCTGTGACAGCTCTGTAAAAAAAAACACAATCGAGGGAGTGTTCCAAAGTTTAGCCAATCAGAAACGCCTCCTCCCTGTCAATCATTTTGTGAGTTTCAGTTTGCTGGTTGCGGGTTGGTTGACAGTAATTTAGGGGCGGGCTTCGTGTGATTGAAAGTGTGGTCACTGCATAAAACAAGTTTGTGTATGAAATAGCTCATAATTGCTGTACGTTATTTAAAATATGTGTATATTTTAAATGTAACGTTGTTTTTTTTTATTATTAGTTTTTTTTCTGGTGTATTTTAAAGCGTCACGTTGATGGTGTGAACACATGGTACATCTTACTTTTCTCAGCGCTGCACAGATGGGCCAATCACCTACGTTTGTGATTATTAGATTCTTGTGTTAATTTAATGTCTTTATTTAGATATGTTTTATTTTATGTCAGGTAACACTATTTAAAAGTGATATATTTAAAAGTGTATGACTTTAACCGTACATTTAGTAAGACAAAAACTCCGTGAGATTTTAATGTGATTCGACGGAGGGTTGGGGCTCTGGGCATCCTTGCGCCGTCTAGAGGAAAGAAAGCTGTATCACAGCCTCTACAGTCTCCTCATCCTCCCGTCCTGTCCTAATACATGGGCGGTGTCAACTATGGTGACAACATTTCAGATTATGCTGCTTCCGGGACGACGAGCGTATTGACGGAAAGTCAGAAAGGACATTTCGCGTTTATGATGCACACACGTGAAACACACGAAAACCAACATTGCTTTTAAAACGTGTTTTGTTTATTAAAAAATGAGCGTGACAAGAGATGAACACGGTGGGGAGGTGGACGAGGATCGTCTTTTCCTCGATCAAGTTCTGAACAAGTTGTATGATTTTGGTGAGAGTGAAGTTTTTAATAACAGCTAACACATCCATACATGTAAGTTACGGTATATATTAGCTAGAAGATTTATTAACAGACTCTCTAAGTAACGTTAGAGCATAAAAGCCATAGAAAAGTGTATGGTATAGTAAATTCACCCTGTGTTGTATTGTAATGTGTAGTAATGCAATGTGTTGTAATGCAGGGCTCTGTTTACAAAGAAATGCCAGCGTACTGAATATTGCGCACTATATATACTACATAACGTTACTGTTTACAAAACAAATGTACCTAACGCAGTATTTAGTATCCAACGTTAAACATAAAAAACTACAATCCGTTCTTTGTTACATTTGCTGTTTAATTCAGTGACAGTTTATCAAATAAATAAGGTTGCAGCTGTTAATAATTCATACTGCATGTAATATAGGCCTTACAGAATATGCTAACTAACAGTCTTATGGAATTTGTAATTACTGATTATAATATTTGATGTGATTTTTCATGTTTAGGTGATGGAAAAAACAAAAGATTGGATAAGTCTCGGAAAAGTAAGAGCTCTGCTAACAGATGAACTTGAACGATATTGAAGAAGATACAGAAGCAGGCTGTCATGACACAGACTCGGAGCAGCTCATGACAAACTCAACAGGTGTGTGAAACTGGGGCTAAACGATCCAATGTGGAGGTTGTTACATTTAGTGATCCCTTTGAAGAAGAACAAATTATCAAAGGCTGTTGAACCAGGGCAGAAGGTAAGAAGAACATGCAGCCTCAGAAGTCCTATTATCTACAAAAAAATATTTTATTTATTTTTTGTTTCTTGATATGAATAAAAATGTTCCTATAATCAGAATACAAGGTTATTTTTGTAGTTCCAGTACTACTGGTACTGCCGCTGTCAGACCTTGGCCTAATCCATGTCTAGTTCTTGTGAAATGCACCTGGCCACTTAATACTAACCCTTTTCTATTCTATTCAATAAAAAAAATGCTTCTATTGTTCTCCTCATTTGTAATGTGGCTTTGAAGCAATCTGCTAAATGTGACTCTGGAGCACCTAACCAGTCATAAGTAGGACGGGTGACGTTATATTTGTAGCAATAGCCAACAAGTCCAGGTTAGCATGGGTCAAAATTATCGATGTTTCTTTTATGCCAAAGATCATGTTACATGAATATCTTATGTACATTTCTGACCGTAAATATATCAAACTTAACTTTTTTATTAGTAATGTGCATTGCTGAAGAATTTCATTTGGACAACTTTAAAGGCAATTTTCTATTTTTTTTCACCCTCAGATTCCAGCTTTTCAACATAGTTGTATCTCAAGCCAAATATTGTCCCTATCATAACGAACCATACATCCATGGAAAGCTTATTTATTCAGTTTCAGATGATGTATAAACTTCAATTTCAGAAAATTGTCCATTATGACTGGTTTTGTGGTCCAGGTGTCACAAATGATTGAATGGAAATGTGAATATGTGCATGAAAGTATGAGTGAAGCCTACAGATAAAAACAGCTGCATCAAAGACATATCTGTCTTTATCCGTGTTTGTTTATCCTCAGGTTTCTGATGTCAAAGGAAAGAAGAAAAACAGCTCTGATGAAAAACTAGCAATAGAAAAGGTGAGATTATCTAAATCCATAATTGTTTATTTTTTTATTGACCTTGTGATTTTTCATCAAAATGTCAAATTGGATCTTCCAGAGAAATGAACAGATTTTATTATGATTAAATGATAATCTGATTTATATGATATTTTATTATTATTTAATGACAGATTATCTCTGGTGATGTATTCAGACTTTTCCAGTCATGTGGTCAACGTCACCTCTTTCTTACAGTCGACTGCAAAAGAATTTAATTCTGTCTCCATCCAAAAATCAGATGATGGATTCAACTAAAGTCCCCATCCTGCGTCTCTTTAAAGTAATCCATTTCACTTAAATGCTTGTCACAATATGAAAGAAAAGATCTGTAGCTACTTCAGTTTCACTTGAAGGCATCACGGATGGCTGTACCAAATATAGACAACTTAATTATGCCGCTCGAGGCTTGAATACACTGCATGACCAGATTTGTTGTCTTGGTTTGTGATCTGGATGTGTCTGAAAAGTCAGAGTTCAGATATTTCAGAGTAGTGAATGATGGACACAGACTTCATTTTCTTCATTCAGTTGGGATATCCAACATGATATTTGGAGCTGTTTGATTAGAGTTGGAGCTAAACTCTTCAGTACAGTAGGCATCCACTGCTTCAGTAAGTTGCCTCATATTAGAGAAATTTCCTTCAAAAATCCATGAGCTCCTTTGGTATTTTGCAGAAGTCAGTGAAAAAATTAATCCAATATGGTGGACAAAAATAACTAAATATTGATTATAAATACTCTTAAAAACATTTCATACTGAAATGCAGGGGTTCTCAGCTCTGGCCTTCGAGATCCATTTTCCTGCTTCCCTGATCAAACTTACCTGCCTTTAACATTTTATCAAAAAGACATTCTATCATATCTCCGAATAATAAGCTCATCTCTGGCCTCTGGCTCTAGTACTCTTGAAGACTTTGATGGGCTGTTTTTGATTAGGGCTGGAGCTAAACTCTGCAGGAAAGTGGACCATGAAGGCCAAGAGTTGTGAACCCTCTGCTGGAAAGTATGGGGGGGGGTTTTAGTTACTTTAAAACAAAGTAAAAATGTAAAAGAAATAATTGCCTCAAATTAGTTTGCTGTGTGTTTTTAGAAAATGTTGTTGTTAGCTTAGCAACATGCTAATGACAAACTCATGAATTTATTTGCATGGAGTTTCTGCTCATGTAGAGTATTCCATATCTGTTATTTATGAGGTCCTGTGATGATACGTTTATGCTTATAATAACACATATTTTCTCGCACCACATTAGTTTCATGTTCCGAGTGCTATTTGTTCAGTTGCCTGTGTACACAGTTCCAAAGTCAGTAACGTCCTTGCCTGAAACTCGTTTGCAGTATAAGTCAGTTTTTTCTGGAATGTCACATTAACTGGCATGACGTGTTTGTCCTCCACAGGCTCGGTTTGAGGTTCACAAGTTTGGGCTGTCGGGGTATCAGAAGCAGCAGCAGAGGGTCTTTGAGCAGGACAGAGCCATCATGCTGGGAGCCAGAGTGAGTTCAGCACACAACCACTAATCACATGCAGCACTGCTGGGCCTCAAACACACTCAAAGAAACCCTTCTGCTTTGTGTTCAGAAGTGTCTCGGAATGCAATATATAACACAGCACAAGTATGCATTGCCACAAGGGGCGCTATAGCAGGGGAATCGAATCTTGCAGAGAAAGTTGGTTGAACTATTGACAAGTTTACATGTAATCATACTTTTATTTAAATGGGACTGACATTTGAAGGGTAACTCTGTCGCCCCCTTATTGTATAACATAACCTAAAACCATAATTAAAAAAAGCTGAAAACATTTTTCCACATTTGTATTACTTAAAATATTAAAATGACTCAAATAGAATTATAATATAAAAATACAATTTTACTCAAAATATTAACAAATTAATAATAGTATATCAGTGTATAATCAATTTATCAATGCTAGTTTGTATTTGGGTTTGCGTACCTGTGTAGAGTATATTTCTGCCACTTTTTTTCATCGTTGTCATATTTAATTGTATTGTTATTATTTTTACAATACTCGAATTAATAAATATTGTCGTTTTTTTTCTCTGTAGCCTCCTAATAATCAGTATGTTAACTACAAAATGTATCAACAAATGATAAAAGAACAGAAGAATAAAGCCAAAGAGGAAGCAAAATCTGTAAGTACAACCTTTAATATTTAAACAGTTGTTATATGATTACTTTTTTAAAAGACTTGACTACTTCTGTAGCATGTGCAACCTTTCCACTAACCTTTCCTCTCGGGGTGTTTTGTCAGGAACCACAGAAGAAACAGAAAGAAAGAAGGGAAACCAAGGTTTGTGTTTGTTTTGAAATCCTTCTGATGTTCTGTTTGGTCATTTAAATGATATGGGTTGTAGTTTGTTTGTGCTTGATTGTATTAGCACAGGCTTACGGTCACATTAGCAAAATTTAGGGCAAATAAAAAAGGTCAGTTTTCAATAATATCGTGATCCATGAAGCAAAACTCACACAGTCACTTTTTAAAGCAGCTTTCTGTTGGTTAATGCAGTGTATCTGCGTGACCAACTTCCATGAACACGAGCAAAATCTGCATGGGGAACTTTTTTGCCCACAGATTACTATTGAATTCTTGGCTGTGAAATTTCACAGAGCACCTTCAGAGTCAAGATATCATGGGCCTCATTTATAAAGTGCGTACGCTCAGATTTGATCTTAGAGTGTGCGTACGCTTAAATCCACACAACGCTCATATTTGTAAAAACTGTCTGACGTTTGAAAATGTAAGCTGTTGTTGCAGCTCACTGTTCTAAGTTATGATTAGTGATCTTTTATGTTAATGACATTAATTAGGAGTCGTTTACAAGCAGAGAGCTGAAACCATTCAATTGCGTGCAAGCTCAAGATCATTTGCGATTCATAGATTTCACATCTGAAAGAGACGCGTGCTATTTTCTATTCTATGAATCATATGTACGCATAATCGAGAGCTTATCGTAAGATCTCATTTAGGATGGTTTCTGCACAACATTTTATAAATGAGGCTCCACGTCATTGTTTTTGAAGTGTTGCTCATTTTTGTTGTCTTTTTGACTTCCCAGGACTGAGAAAAGTAAATCGTCGTCTAGCAGAGAGCCTGGTGGACAAGTTGGACGTTTCAAAAATGGAATGCTGATGTTGAGCTCCAAAGACATTCAGAAATTTAACGTTAAAGTGAAAAAGTAAGGCGGTGTTCACACTTGGGTCTTTTTTGAAGCTGCCGGTGTCTGTTTTACATTATAATCCTATGGAGTAAACCATGTTTTCAAAAGTCCTGAGCGCTTTTTAAACGCCACCCGCGTCTTTTTCTGCAAGCTCAAGATCGTTTTTTCGAGTTGAATAAGAAGTTCAACTTTTCTGAAAAGAAGACGCCCTACGTCAAGCGCCTTTTCTGATTCTAGCTGAATCATATGTACAAGCGAGTATTCGAGATCTGTCGTTTCCATACAACAAGAAAAAATTGGAGAAGGTGCCGGTAGATGGACGTCGTTGGGCATCGACATTTTCTTTCGGTAACTTCAAATGAGGCTCCACGTCATTGTTTTTGAAGTTTTTACTCATTTTTGTTGTCATTTCTGACTTCACACAGCGACTGAGGCTACTGTAAATGCAGTCTGTTGCTATGGCAACAAAAGACGCTCTCGGCTGCTTTTGTAACAGACGTTGACAGCTTTGTTTTTCATTAAAATGGAATGCTGCTGTTGAGCTCCAAAGACTTTTTCTAGTCAAAATAGACATCAAGTGTGAACATAGCCTAACAGCTACTTAGCAGCTGTTTCTGAATCTTCAGAAAAAATAATAACATTCAAAATGCAAGAACTTGTATGGAATATCAGATTTTGACTGGGCTGAAATTGACATTTTTGTCATTTTACATATAGAACATTTGCAATACCCTTATTGAGTATTTTTAGGTTTCTTAGCTTTGGTGTATAACTCATCCCTCGCTGTTTGTGCTACAGACATAAAATACACCGCAAATGATGCAGCTTACTGAGGTAAACCTTTTCCACATAATTTGGCCGTTTTTGGGGTCGTGAGCCTTCTCTATATTCCCAAATATTAGAGAAACTAGCCAGAGCACCAAAACATGTATATAACACACACACACACACTTGGATCTCCTAAGCAATTACACTAGCAAGGGATTTGCCAAACCTAATTTCTTCAAAAAGTGTAGTTTTATTTACCATAAATCATGCTAAAAACTATATTTTTTGGAGGCTGTGAACTTGGTACAATTGAAGTGGCGTGAAAAGAAACAATCGTAGATGAAATACTCTGAATAAAGATGCATGGATCACAGTTTTATTGTTTATTATAAGGGAAATACACTGGTTTTCTTCTACACTAAGTAGTAAGAAAAGAATGTCATATACAATGTATTTGATATACAAACCACAAAGACGTACAAAATATCACATTAGTAAGAGGAAATGAGAGCTCAAGATCACATACAGAAGAAAAGCACCGAAAACACACACACCCACGCATTAGAGTTTGCTTCAAGGATGATGATGATGATGATTGCACACGGCACCAAGGCTGTGTTCATTTGTGTGTCTTGTGTCAGCAGATCAATGGAAAGACTCTTCAGAGAAACAGCTTGTCTTTCCTTTACAAACTCTTCACAATGAAATAATCTGAGGGCCGGGCACCTGACTAATGTACATCCACATAGTATGCTGTATATAGAAAATTTAATCCTTAAACGCTTGGTACAGTGGCAGATTTTTGGTTATTGGGATTGTTAAACTTTTTGTGATCTCGCAGGCAGTCGTATTTAGAGGTCTGCTACCCGACACCGAACCCGCTGTGTTCCGAAATACTTGTCGGTGTCTTCGGTGTCGGGTTCGGATCAATGTTTAATGGACTAGCTTCAGAGAAACAGCTTGGGTCGGGTCGGGTTTGTAGCTAAACTCTTCACAACTGAAATAATGCTGAGGGCTTCGCTGCTTTCATAGACGCACGTACGCATCACACATATCAGAGATCGCTGTATAATACAGCACGGAAACTTTTATCCTAGTAAAATAGCTTGGTACAGTGGCAGATTTTTGGTTATTGGGATTGTTACAACATTATATTGTGATCTCGCAATGAGGCGGCAAAATCGCTGTTTTTGAACCATACTAAGCCTCATTGCTTGTAGAGAGAGACGCGCAGGACGCAGGTTCATTTTCACGCGCACTTTCCTCGAGAATAATCTCGTTCGGTATGTCTCTCTGTCTCTCTGGAAAAAAATCTCAGTGTAATCTAATCTGGTGCATCTCTCTCTCTCGCTCGCTCGGTCCCTCTCTCTCTCAACTCGCTCGCTCGGTCTCGCTCTCTCTGGCTCTCAAATAAATGATTAATTCATTCAAATAAATACAATCTTATGTTAATGAGCTTATGTCTGATTTAAAGTAGACAGAATGCTAACGAGCCTTAACTGACAAAAATGCCTTCATTTATTTGTCGGTCATCATCTTCTTGTCCAAATTCCAAATTCATAACACTCGGCAGAATGTATTGCGTTACCGCTTATCACCTGATGTTCACAAGACTTATGATAACTGGTAAATTACTTTGTGAAATAGAGAGCCTTGATTAATCCGTTTCTTTGCATGCAATCGTGAATATGCAATCTTTTACCATGGTCTGTCTGATTCATTACTGGGCGGTGGGGGTGATTTCGGGTCGGTAAGTATCGGGCATCTAAAACCGTTTAACTGTGCCGCTCGGGTCGGGTCGGGTCGAGTCAGACGATCTCGGGTAATCGGGCCGGGTTCGGGCATTCAGTTAATGAGCCCGTGCTTTAGACCTCTAGTCGTATTACACACATACAGCTATTTAAGAAGAACACCTCAGGACCATTTTATTTTCTGCGCTTTCAAGAGAATAATTTGTTCAACTCTGTCCTTTTGACTTTTATGGAATAAAATCCAGCCTACATTCAATTTGTGCGTCTCTTTTGATCGGTCGATCGATATTCCTCAACTTTGGTCAATTAATGTGCACAACTATTTCATCTCTGTCTGACCTTTGTTAATCGATGGCAGAATGCTAGCATTAACTAGGCGTAAGTGATTAATACTAAGCCTTCAGTTTATCCTTCTGGTCAAATATTGTGTTGCAAACATCCATTTATACACAGATTTTTATTGAGTTACCCTTATCCCTGACCCAGACTTATGATCTTAAATTACTTTATTAAGGAATAATGCATTAACTATCTGTGTATTAAATTGAAGTTGTACCATGGTCTGTCTGAATACGTCGGGTGGTCTGATTGGCCTGGCAACGTCGTGCATTAAAATTGTTTAATGCACAGGTAGTTCCTTGTCAGTTTAATCACCGTTACTTTATTACATGAGTTGCTTTACATGTGACACACACGTGTAAATAAATAAGGTAATAATTAATGTCAAATATCAGTTTCATCACTGTCTGATTTGAATCGGGCAAGTAATGCTTTAGCGTTAACTTTTGCCGTAAGTGACTTTTTGAAAATCACCTGTACGCTTGGCCTTGCTCGTCAAATATTGTGAATGACAAAAAAACTCATTAACAGTTTTAACTTGTCAATGCTGGCAAATGACCATGGTATAAGCGGGATAATGCACGGCTCTCAAAAGTGTATTAAATTATTGTAATGCACTTCATGCTCGTAGTGAAGTTGTTGGCCTTTGCACGTCGTGCACTCCCAATATGTTTCAATGCACGGAGACTAGCTGAAGCATCAGCCGTTACTTTATTATACAGTTGTTTACATGTGACAATGGTGAAAACAAAGTAACTTGGTTACTTTTTTGAAAAAGTAAATATCAGTTCTATTCAAGTGTTGGGGAAAGTAATGCGTTACTTTACAACTTAATTTGATTTTTTTTTATCTGATTACTTAACTTGCATTACTTGTAAAGTGTTACACAAACTAATGGCCAGTTATATTCTTGGCAAAATGTTTCAAATGCCCTTTCCCATTTAAGAGTGAAGATGGATAAGCTTACATTGCTGTTAAAAGTGTGCAAAAAGTTCTGGATGGCAAAAAAATAGATGGCAAAATCATGGCAAAAAAAGTTGATCTTGCTCAAACAATTTATTGATTGAAAAAAAAAGATTAATTAAGGCAACTTATCGCACTCAACTTGACAAGTTAACTCAACTAGCAACCGACAACTTAAAAACTTTAGTTCATCTAATGAATAAAAGACAGTCTATTGAATCATGTTAGATCAACTAAAGATTATTTAACGTTTAACAATCCTCTTTCCCTTAAACTGTATGTTTATTTTCAAAGCCCACTGCTTAATATAGGTATAGTAACTGTCGCTTAAACAAAAGCAAATATAATAGCTGAAATGTATTAAAAATGTATTAAATGTATTAAATACAGCAGTTGCAATGAGATGCACAAATACCTCAGCACACGATTCTCAAACATGGTTGAGGATCGACAAATGTTAAATCAGTAAAAACATGAACTCTTATCCACATAAGAGCTAACTGACAGTGACAACAGCAGCTGCAGCATACATGTGCCCAGTACAATGTAAAACAACTAATATTTTAATAATAATTAGCATAAAAACTTTTCAAGCTGCAATGCATGCTGGGAACTTGTGCAATATTGTTCAATGTAAAATTGTTTGTTCAGATGACTCAATTGGAAAAGTTAGAGAGAACGTTTGGATATGTTGTGAACAAATACTTGCGTATCTAGGTGAACAAAACAACTTTTGTTTGTGACATGTTTAGATAATTTTGTTCTTCTCTTAAGGAACCTTTGTTCAGGCTACTTTGTTTTACATTTGTTATTAGAACTTTTCGAAAGTCTTCTTTTTTTTTTTTAAGTGTGACCATATTTGAAGAAACACCCTGAGTTTGACTTCCAGTCGGAAGTGAAAACACCACATTCCAAAGCAACGTCTCAGATTTAGGCAGATTTGTGTGAATGAGGCACAGCACAAGATGTTCATTTTCTCAGCCTAATGAATATTGACTGCGAGAAACTGGAAAAGTAAGGAAAACTATTAATGTCCAAGATCTGGATATTTTAGGCTATGGCAGCTGTTATGATAGTTTAAATAAATTCAGTTGTGCAGGATTTGCAAGTTGACTTCCTCAACCATTGAGGAAGTAAAATATCCCCATACACATCCTTTCTCCCATGATTCTGAGTCATATCCATATTTAGCTTATGAATTCTCTATTACTGTACCGTTGGTTTATTATCATACATATACAATGCACTCTCAAGTTCTCATATCAGCATTATTCCAATCTCAGCAAACAGTTTTTGAGTGCATTTTGTTTCATATTCAGTACATGATCATTGTTTATAATTATTTACATTGACATAAACCTTTAAATATACTTTAATCCAAACAAAAAAGTCCATTGTGATATTTAAAATGACACTGTAAAAGAAAATTATTCAGCAAGATAGATCTTTTTGGACCGACGGCAGTTTTGGCCGGCGTCACCCACAGTATAAACTGGATTTAAAGGAATGCTCAAAGTTCAGGTTTAGCTATTCATCCGTTTCAGTCACATGACTTTCAGGCTCATCATCCATAATTATGACCATTGGCAGCCCATTAGCAAGTATTGGCTGTGAAATTAAAACTTGTATATTGGTGCTATCCATATACTGGCATTACATACAGAGATTAAACATAAAAAAATATTAAAATAATATTTTTTTGTGTATAATATACATATATATATATATATAAAATATATAAATGTCTATGAAAGTTCAATTTGTTAGGGCTAACCTGAGATCTGTAAAAAAATATTCTGGTACTTTGTATGCGGATCAAATCCATTGATGGCTGTATTTCTGTATTTATCGGCATTACTTTTGCCAGTTGATGGTCATAAATATGATGGATGAGGCGAAAAAAGTGCATATGGACAGCATATGTGGCATGTTGGCATTTACCATAGACAATAATTAAACTTGGCACTTTTACAGTACAATGGAGGTCTATGGGGCGAAATGTTCTGAAGGGTCAAGAAGTGGAAATATGCAGCTAAAGCACTTGTACGGATTCTTCCCTACTAAAATTTTATCAGATAAAAATCTGATAAAAAAGTATGATTTTTTGCAAAAAGTAAGCATGAATGTCAACCTCTAACCCTACCCCTAAACATAACCGTCACTGGGGCATAAATAGATCCTATGAACGAGTGATATTGTAGAAACTCGAATTAATTAGTCACCAATTTGCCAAAATGTAAAATAGTTAGAAACTGCCATGAGATTGTGTTGGTACTTGTGTTGGTGTTTTATTGTGTAGGTACTTGTGTTGGTGTTTTAGAGTTAACAGAAATGTCCGTAAAATGAATAGATAATGTCATGTGTAATGAGCTGCCAGTACTTGTTTCTGTTATTTTACGGATGTATGTTTTTACACATTTTTTTCTGTGATGTATACTTGAAATGCCCATCATAGTAGTGTAAAGATGTCGATGAATGACCTGGAACAACATTCTCAGCTGTCCCAAAGAGACGATGGCCCTGACTGAACCCAGGACATTCCTTTAAGCGCAGCTCCTTCTTTTTTTAACAAGAGCTCACATTGCACTTATTTAGTGCCAGTACCTGCCCTGTTTTAGTTTGGTACTCCTGACAGCAAAGCACTCACTGCGAGATAAAAGCATTTGACTCAAGCTATTTACATTAATTACACTCTTCATAGAAACGCGTTATAAATATCAACAACATCCCATGCTTTACATCACCAATGGGTTATTATATGTTCCCATAATCCCGTAAATTAATGTCTGGACAGGATAATAAACATAAATATAATATCTTTCATTTATCTCTAATTTCTCCCTGAAACCATTGTAATTTGAACAGAGGTATAAGCTGAACATATAGGCTAGTATCTCCTATTGCAAGGTCTATATGTGACTCCTCATAGCATTTAATGTGACCGGTTTTATGAGAATAAAAGTGCTGTTATGGAGATATGTAGCTTTTGGGGGTTTTAACTCAAAGCTACGTTATCCGAAAATAATTCCACACAACAAACACTTGGACAGATTGCAACTCTGTGTCTATGCTGTATTCCTGTTTCATTCATGTCATAACACTATGTAACAAAAATTCAATATAATGAATGTGTAACTCATGCACGCTTCACTGCTTAGACCATATTTACAGCTGTACAACATGCAAACGCAATCTTTTCTTCCAACTACCAGCTATGACTTTGTATTTCAACATCCGAATGTAAAAAAAGCGTTAAAGGGCACGACATGGAAATAATACAGATTGAACCATGAAGTGATCATTTACTTGTATTGTATGAAGCTTGAGTCTGTCATGTATTTAAAGTCGAAGTGTGTAATTTTTGCGTCACAAAATACATTTACAAAAATTGTGACTGTTTTCAAACAGGTTTCCCGACCACTCATTTGTCATTGGTCAGAAATACAGATAGCCCCGCCCCAAACACTCACTTCTGGTTGAGTCGTTGCTAGGGGTAGTTCAAACAAACAGAGCAATGTTTTGAATCAGTGTTTACACTTTTCTGTGAAATCAACCTAAAATGGCTTACAATTATATCTGCATATTAAGCTGAGAAAGGAGAAAATTACACACTTCAACTTCATGACTCTTAAGGAATACATCGGTCACAGTGTAAGGAGAGTTGAGATTCTGGCTAAATATTCACATCTGTGGCTCATATAAAGCACCAAGGCTCAGTCTACTTGGCGGCGAGGGCACAGTCTATCTCTAATGGCAGGTTTTATATAATTTATGTAAACCTGGAGTTTTTTCTTGTGTGTTTTAGTGCTATCTGCGAAGACAATTGTGCATACGTTAAGTATTACACTTCAGCATGTAACTCATCCGGCACTGTTTGTGCTACGATCATTGTTTTGTTTAGTTTTTTCTCAAATTGTGCAGCTAATTCAGCAGAAGTGTGATATTAGCTATACGATTTACAATTTTACTTGTGTAACTATGAACTGAAGAGACTGTAAACTTCACCACTATCTGACACAGGGCTTTTGTCTTGACCAGGACTTTTTCAAACCCAGCACCACAGATTCCTGGACTAAATGATGATATTTCTGAGGGCTTTTGAAGCACATTAAAGGTGAGTAAACCTGAGATTTGTCTAGCATGTGAGATTTTCAAATTCACTTTTAGTCTCACAGTTATTTGATCACTTATCGGTTGTGTTTGATCACTCTGTTCCAATGCTAAAATATCAAATAGCTAATAGGTTGGTTTTAATCCAATTATGTTTTTGAAACTGTGCTATCTTTCATTGGAGGTATGAAAAAGAGGCAGAACTCTACTTCAAAGTGCTTTTGGGTCCGACTCCAGTTTTGGCCCCCGAGGGGACATCGCAGTTTGCTTTTCTGTAAACATGGGAATGATTTGTAAACACTGAAATGCAAATCACCCATATATGACCATAAGGCAGAAAAACATTATTAATATTAGCGTAATATGTCAGTGCAGTCTAAGAGCACTGATTTGTTTAACAAGAAAGGTCTGGCTCGTTCTTATTGGTCCAAGATGATCACATGATGCTCTTTGGGACTTCCAGACCTGTGATTAGAGTCACCTGTGAAAAAGACAAATTTAAATCATTAATATTGATAAATGTGATGTGCTGATGATCACTAGGCATGGGAATCTGATTCATATAACGATTCACCTTAAATTATTCTATTTCCATCTATTAACTTTCAAGAGAAGGGTTTAAAGTAAAGCACTGTGCAACAGAAAATAGATGTGTGTGCAAACTTTAAAAAGGTATCTAGAAGCAAGTTTTATGAAATTTAAGATAATTTATATTTAAAAAAATGTCTTAATTATCATTTAAACTGGAATGGAAAAACTCGAATGTGTTGTTTACATCGACTTGTTTGAATGAATATTGGTTTTCTCTTTAACATAAGCCGACGCTCCCCTCTGGGCTCCCGTAGTTCTGAATGGGCTCAGCCCTCCCCCCATGCGCATTTGCCAAATATTGGGCCAATAGAAGATAGGTGTGTTCGACTTGAAGCAGCACTGCGCAGAATTATCACTGTGTGACATCAAAGTACCGCGAGAGCGATAAAAGAGCAGACGGATCCTTCTGCTTTCGAATCGCTCACCGATGGCTGATAGACATCATGATGTTGAGCCAGTATTGTGATCTCCCCCCACATCCCCCGCAATCCGCCACATGCCAATACCGTGTTCGGAAAGAAAATGACATGTTTTTTGAGAGTGCTTAAACTCACGCTAGACTTAAGTCATAATGTTCTGTGCTCACATTCTCTGTATTCGCGGTTTGAAAATAACTGTAAGATACAGATAATACAAAAAATGTATCCATTACCTCTTCAATGAACATCCTCCTTCATAGCGTCATCAAGCTTCACCTTTGTTATTGTTTTAAAAATGTGACCTCTAGTGATGAAAACTTATATATTAACCCTTTAATTTTGAAAAAATGTATTTGTCATCTGCAGATTGATTTTAAGTAGGAGAAAAAAATCAATTTAAATCGTAAATCGGATTTTGTGTGAAAGAAATGAATTTTTTTCAGCCAATATCGCCCAGCCCTACTTTAAATGAAATCGACCAATCCACCGCAGATTAGCAGTCACACAAAGGAGGGGTTTGTAAAATGAATCGTTGAGTGAATCGTTTGGGAGTCGTTGATCAAATAAGGTAAAAATAAATGCATATTATAAGAAAATGAAAGTGTTTTTTGACCTTGCATGCATGTAGAACCTGTTGTTGGGGACTCCCAAAACCAAACTATTAACCTTTTTTTACCCATAATATGGGCACTTTAAGAAAATTAATGTGGATTTGGGTGATGACCGCCATGATGACACTCGCTCAGTTCGGAGTTCTGTTATCACTAGAATATCGCACTGCTGGACAAGGCATTCAGCCAATCAGACCAGAAAGAACTGTTATATATATATATATATATATATATATATATATAATAGGCCAATAAATCCTTACATAATTATTAAAACAGAAATATTTGAAGCAGAAATATGTAAAAACAAAGTGTTTTTATATTTCAATAAATTTATTAATTTTGCTTGTAAATGTCTCCTTTTAAAACTTTATTAAAGAAAATATACTATTGATAAATTTTCATTGCACCCCTAAAAGTTTTTTAACAGCTCCTAGAAAGAAATCAAAACATGCCAGAAGAATCTAGACATTTGGTAAAGCAACTTGAAGGTCATGAGAATGATTCTGAATAAGAAACAGCTCTGGATTCCCGATGCTACCAATCACTGAGTATGTTAAAGAGTCAGTGTTGGATCAGCTGCTCACCTGGACGTTGCGGTTGAGGCTAACTGCGGGCATGAACACACCCTCCAGGTTCTCGAAAGCCACGGGTCCATGCTGCTGTTTGTTGATAAAGAAGGTCAGGGTATGTTTTGTCAGGTCTAACAGAATCCCCACACTCGAACCCTTTGTGATGCCACCCTCAGCCCTGCAAGAATCACAGAGAAGAGGAAGGAGACAAATGAAGTGAATCAACAGGAGTGTTTTCTGTTGATCCAAGATCTCTCTAGAAAGAGGAATTGAAAGGGATGCAGGAAATGGAGAATTTGGAGTGGAGCTGGATCAGAGTAAAGAACGTAGGGAGGAGAAACTGTACTATGACTTCAGTGTGTATGTTACATTCTGAATCACAACAATGCTAACATTCAGTCTGACAGGATGACTGCAAGTGTGAAATCACCTACTTATATTTATAGAGTAGTGAAGAGCTACTGTAACAGCTCATAGACATTTTAAAAGAAACAAGTTGAGGAACACAAGGGAAGATCTACATACCATGTATTTCTAAACATTGGCCCTGTTTCCACCTGTTATTAAAGGATCAGTTCACCAGGGGTTTCACTCGCCCTCATGACATTCCAAACCCCATATTTGAAGATATTCATACATCAGTAGTGTAAACAGAAACTCAACCATGTTTGCTTTGATACGCAAGAACCAATGAGGTTAGTTTCTTACAAGTCATGTGAGCACGTTTGTGTTTCAGGCAAGAACCAGTGAGATTTGTTCTTACACATCAAGCAAGTACAGTTAAACTTCAGTTTATGTCAGAAAGTAATGTTTATATGTGGATAAAATACTAAATTAAATATGTTCATCATATAAAGTGACGTCTCTCTTCAGAAGACTTGGATTAAATCCCTTGATTCGTATGGATTACATTTACAATATCTTTACGAACTTTTTGAAGCTTGAACATTTTGGTTGTGTGTACTCAAAATGGATGTAAAAAAAATTGTCAAAGAATAACAATATTAATAATATCTCCATTTGTGTTCCGAAGATTAATGAAAATCTTAACAGTTTGGAAGCACTCAAGGGAGTGTAAATTATTTTGGGGGGATTTTTTAATCTATTTATCATGCATTTCAAATGCACCTCACATGACTCCTTGTGTTCAGATTTTTTTTAAGCCACTCTCTTGTATTTTGTTATAATCTACATTACTTTCTTGGGAGTGTGGGAAAAACAGAAATCATTCGTTTTAGTCAGTGTACCATCAGAATGATTTTGGACTGATATTATAAGATATAAAACTTATGGATCATGAGCTGGTAAAATCTTTCTAAAAGTGATTCCAACGATATTGCTCCACTGTGTCATTTCTCATTAAAGCAATGGTTTGAACTTCTCTATACTTAAGAATTATACTTATAATTAAATATTTATAGTCGATGTTATAGTTATCCTCGGTGTGAACGGGTCTTAATTTGAATAAGCATGATGCACTCATCAGTGAAAATGATATAGAGCGCTATATGTTTCCACCTGTATTTAGTGCTGACCCCTTGTGAACGGATCACCAAAGATGCATCTTAATACGAACAGAACTACTGAGTTTCTAGAACATTCTCTTATCTAACAACTATCACACAGCTGATAATACTAGAACTGCTAGCAAAGTTCTACATAAGTGACTCTACAAACTACTTTCACCTGAATGGTTTACCTGCTTACAGCCCCTGGGTGATGGAGATTAATGAAATTAATTACAGAGATTAATCACTGGGATTCCACTTCGCTGGTTTGAATCCTATCTCACTGGTCGGTCTTTCAGGGTGGCCTGGGGAGGGGAGGTATCCAAAGCACATCAATTTGTCACTGGGGTTCCCCAGGGCTCGGTTCTTGGACCCCTCCTCTTCTCCACATACACTACATCACTGGCTCCCATCGTACAGGCACATGGCTTCTCCTACCATTTCTATGCTGATGACACACAGCTCTATCTCTCATTTCGACCAGATGATCCAACGGTAGCTGCTCGGATCTCAGGCTGCCTGGCGGACATCTCGGCATGGATGAAAGAACACCATCTACAGCTCAACCTGGCAAAGACTGAGCTTCTTGTCTTCCCTGCAACTCCAACTCTACAGCATGATTTCACGATTCAGTTAGGTTCATCAACAATTACCCCATCAGCTTCGGTCAGAAATCTTGGTGTAATCTTCGATGACCAGCTGACCTTCAAAGAGCACATTGCTAAGACTGCTCGATCTTGCAGGTTTGCACTACACAACATCAGAAAGATCAGGCCCTTTCTGAAAGAGCATGCTGCACAACTTCTTGTCCAGGCCCTTGTCATTTCTAGACTGGACTACTGCAATGATCTTCTAGCTGGACTTCGATCAAACACAATCAAACCTCTACAAATGATTCAGAATGCAGCGGCACGACTGGTCTTCAATGAGCCCAAAAGAGCCCATGTTACACCTCTCTTTGTCTCCTTGCACTGGCTACCAGTTGCAGCTCGCATCCAGTTCAAGACACTGATGCTTGCATATAGAACAACCACAGGCTCAGCACCCACCTACTTCCACTCACTATTACGAATTTACATCCCCTCCAGAAGTCTGAGATCTGCTAGTGAGCGACGCCTCGTGGTACCATCACAGAGAGGCTCAAAATCACTCTCCAGAACATTCTCTTTCACCATTCCAGGCCGGTGGAATGATCTTCCCACCCCCATCCGGAATGCTGGATCCCTGTCAATTTTCAAGCAACAACTGAAAACTCATCTCTTTCGACTCTACTTGACTACTAAAAAAAAAAAAACTTTAACTTTTTCAAAATCTTCATCTTTCTCTTTATCTTTCTCTCCTTCCCTTGCTAGCATGTACTTATTTGAACAATGCCTGAGACTTCAAGATTAATCGCTTTATGTACTCCCCAATTGTAAGTCGCTTTGGATAAAAGCGTCTGCTAAATGACTAAATGTAAATGGAGGGAGAAGAGAATAAAAGAAACAGCAAAATTATAATTTTTTTTGCTGGGAAAACAGCAAAATTATAAAATATTATGGAGAAAAACTGTTAAAATGAAAGGAATATGATGGATCCAAGGCTGACAAAGAAGTAGAACAAGCTTGGCTTCAGGCTACATTAAGTAGGCTACATATGAAAGGCAGAGATTTCATGGATTGTTAAGTGTAACACTAGCAGTACTGTTTGCGTGTCCTCGCAGTCACCTCACTATCAATAAACGCAGGCAGAATTTTAAATCATTGCATTAGTATTCAAGTGTTATAATCATCCTGTCCTTCATACTCTCCAGAGGACACTGCATCAGCATAACTGTGACATACACCACGTGTACATGCACTACATCTACAGTATATCCTAATCAAACCTTCAAACGGAAACAATGTGTGTAATGCTCCACAACTATGAGAATATTCCAACATACTGTTATACATCATCAGCATAGTCTGACCAATCACAGACACGCAGACAAGTTTACATCTATATATTTGGCAGATGCTTTTTTCACACAGAATGCATTTTGCTTTGAAAAACGTGAGATGTGGATATTGGACAAATGCAAGGTTCCGAAATACGTTTCTTAACAATTGAACTTATTTTAATTAAGCGCTGCATTTTTAATATTAATATGCACAAGACTCTGCAAAAGATGATTGCAATGATCAAACACATCCATCTAGGGCTTGTTTACATAGAAAACATATATATATTGTAGATCCTTCTCGTTTGGCTCTCAACGGAGGCAGTCGCTTTTCTTCACTCCCCGCCCTTCCCTTATTTTTCCTGCTTGCCTCTCTTTGTCTCGTTTCATCTATTGAGAGACTCTCTCTGCACGGCTCTCCAAACTAGAAGATTATGGATTTGATCAACTGGTCTCTCAACGCAATTGACACCATCTTCTCAACGAGAAGCCTGGGTTCTGGGGAACCTGTTTGTCCGGACGGGACGTTCGCAGCCGGCTATACGAGGGATGCGTGGGAGAGGTGGCAAATCGTATGTCTGGCGGCTCTTTACGTGGAGCACATTGAAGATATCTACCTATTCGGTACCATGATAACAGGTATTTTGCTGATTGGATTAGGCTTTGCCCTGGGTTATCGAAAAATTCAGAAGACGGGAACAGCTGTCCAAAGTCTCACAAGGCTGCCCGTTTTGGTTGAAGCTGTGGGAAGAGCGGTCAGCATTGAGACTGAGACTATTAACCGGAATATGGATTCTATCACGATGAAGCTCACGGCTTTGCAAGTGAAAATTGATTCTTTTGGAGACCAGAATGGACAGAGAGAATAGCTGTGAAGGTATGCCCCAAAGACAAAACAAATCAATCTTATCTTTTCTGGCTCCCCCGCACCAGCCTGCCTCGGCCAAGGCCATGCTGGATAACAACCCTGGGAAGAGCGCTGCAGTGGGACTTCTCTTGTTCCCTCCCCGATTACAGACATTACTCCCCTCCCCCGACCAAGTGCCTCCGGCTTTGTTCCGCCAGGCTTGGTCAAGCGGGTCTGCGACCGGCGCCGATACAAATGGCACCGGACCGGATGGCTGCTTGCCAGAGCTGGATATGTTTCCCCCTGTTGCAAAGTTGTGTCTATGGTATATGTGCTTTTGTGCTGAGGTGTTTTTTTTCTGTTCTCACACTGTACTCCCCAATGGAGCATAGTCTGGGGGTTAATTTTTTTTTCTCCTCTCTTTCCTCATGTAAATGCTGTATTTTTCTTCCATTCCCTGTCTACTGTCCATTCTGTCTACCCCGTTGTCAGATGTATGTTGTGTATGTATGAACAGGTTGATGGCTAATTTCGCTGGTACTTGTGACTAGTGACAATAAAGGGCTACTACTACTACTACTACTATATATATATATATATATATATATATATATATATATAGTGGAATGGAAAACATGTTCTATGCGAACAGCCCATTAAATTGCATTTAAGGTATACATTGTATTAGTTCTTGCTGGGCACTGAACCCATAACCTTGCGTTGCTAGCACCATGCTCTAATGTTTGAGCTACAGAAAAAAATGCACAGTAATTTAATGAACACATTAATGTTCATTTATATGCTTAACATAAAAGAATGAAATGAATCCAGGCTTATTTTAATGTTAGTATAATTTTATCAAATCTATAGTAATTAAAACCTCCTCCTTGCTTCAAAAATGTCTGTAGAAATTAGTGTTAATCTCTCGACTTTGCTTCACATTTAGTTGTGATACCATTTATAAATAAGTGACATAAATCCATATTTTTCATATGTAGTTATTTGGGTTTATTTTTCCCTAAAGTTTCCCATTTGCACTTAAAAACGATATTCCTTCACCCAAAAATAAAAATTCTTCATTTACTCATTCTCAAGTCTTTCGTTCATCTTT
The DNA here is from genome assembly GCA_027422435.1 of Schizopygopsis pylzovi. Classification (NCBI taxonomy): domain Eukaryota; kingdom Metazoa; phylum Chordata; class Actinopteri; order Cypriniformes; family Cyprinidae; genus Schizopygopsis; species Schizopygopsis pylzovi. Next base: position 28,896,494 of record CM049816.1, read on the forward strand.
AGGACACAAATAAACATACTTCTCTCATAATTTTCCGTATGATGTTTCTGATGTCTTTATGAAGTTTACAAGAAGTTTATGAAGTTTACAATGAAGACATTGACAGCAAGTATGGTTGAGCAGCCGTTGACCATATTTGATGTGCTCTATGTATGTGCATTGATCAAAGTTTATTAATATAAAGCCTAAATTAAACTCTTCGTCATGTAAAGTGATTGTTTGTTCAGAAGACTTAGATTAAACCCCTCAATTCACATGCATACTTGTCTGTATTCACCTTTTCCAGCTTGACAATTTTGGTTTCAGTGAATAGACAAAAATTATGCGTTGGACAGATGGTCCTTCCTGTCCAAGAGGTGGTGCCTGTCCAAAATAATGTGGAACAAATCTGTCAAAGTCCCAGCTTGCAAAATGTATCACCACCCTAGATGCGTACCTGTTTGTGTGGGAGTTGTTGTGCATGAACCAGGAGCGATTGTTGTCCACATACATGGCCCAGGCCTTATCGTCCTTCCCCAGCATCGTGTCCTTCGTTGTATTAATCCGTGCCACACCGAATGCAGGATCGGGGTGGTTGTCATAGCGATCCATACTAAGTTCCCAGTAATGCACGCCCTTGGAGAAGGCAGCCATCCCGAGCACCACGCGATCATCGTAACTGTTACAAGTCACAGTTTGGTTTTCATTCGATAGGACAATGTCTCTGTGAGCTGACGTAGGGTCAAAGGTGAACCATGCCACTGGAGAGCAAAGATAAAATAAAGTTTGTGAAAGCCAAAATAATTCAGTGTGGTTAAAAAACATATTTGCAGCTAAAGAGGTCAATCAATAAAAAGCACTAAGATGAATTAAAATAGCATCTCACGGCATTTGACTGACATTAATGTACACTGTTTATAATAATAGATCATGCTGTTTCTCAAACTGTTTTTGCAAAAAAAGGTTCAGTGTAAAAAGTGCATTCTTTGTGACTTAAAAGGCTTTTTCTGTTTAGTTCCCCTTCATGGGAACTCGAACTGCGTCCCCTAGGGGTCGCTACGGGGAACGCCTTCAGCGTGACTCGTGTCTGAAGATACATATGTAAAAACACCATCCGTTGGCCGGCGACAGCCCATGACGTCACTACCGGCGCGACCATAATAAAAGGACCGCCGGGAGAATACATCATCAGCTTTTCTTCGTCTTCACTGACTGGTCTGTTTGAAGAAACGTGCATTCTGGTAGGAATACAGTTTTCCTTTATTTATTTAGGTCTCCTCGGAGGTTTCTTGGAACCTCCTTGGTCTTCAGGTTATTCTGGTCTGCAAATCCTTGGGAAATCCGATAGGTCCTTATCAGGACCTCTTCATGCGACTGTTGGTCGAGCCAGCATTTCTCCCCTCGCCTTAGAGGGTCACCTATGAGCATGCCGCTCCCTTCTGAGCGTCTAAGTTTCCTCTCATCTGAGGAATGAGTTCTCCGCTCTCCAGAGCTCGCTGTTGGTAGAGCTAGCGTTGCTCCCTTCACCTTGACTGTTTATGTTGTCAGTCAACAGGATAAATATGAAATAATGACTGAAACACGTCCCTTTAAGAATTCATAACCACCTCTCCTTTCCAAGAATTGTATTGAGCCGTTGTCTGATGAAATCAAATAAGAAACAATATAAGACAAGACAATTCCAGTGCTGTGATTTCTTCTATATTTGCATGTACATTTAGAGAAGCAATAATATCTGTTTTAACTGAACGGGCTCCTCTCGCGCTGAACAGAGCAGATGCAGAGAAAGCGCGCTGATCTCGCGCCGTTGCTGCAATCACAGAGACACTCTGAGAGACTCGATTTGTCACTAGTTGCTTTTTTTGGAAAACAAAAAGTTGCTATGGGGGTCTACAAAGGCGCTAAATGTCGCTAAGTTGGCAACACTGCACGCATTTCTACTACTCACCTCTTTCTCTCTGTCTGATTGCAGCAGCACACGTGACGCATTTGTCAACGCGCACACACACATACAGGAATATCTGGACCACGGCCAATCAGAGGGGGGGTCCGCCCTTCACTATCTCTGATTGGTTTAGACCACGATATAAGCCTAACGGGGGTGTCTTTTGTTGAACCACAGAGTTTCTGAGTCGCGGATACTTTTTTTTCTTTTCTCGAACGGCTGGACGCACCAGTGCGCCCTGGGATTTTTGTTAGTCGCACCCGAGAGAAATTAGGGTGCACGTGCGACCAAATTGGTCGCACTCTAGAGCCCTGTACAGTATATCCTAATCAAACCTTCAAACAGAAATAATGTGTGTAATGCTCCACAACTATGAGAATATTCCAACATACTGTAATAGGGTGTATACATCATCAGCATAGTCTGACCAATCACAGACATGTGTGTTGTTGTCTTGCCAATCTTGCTCTTCCATTTCTAATATTTACCAAGTTTACATCTATGTATTTGGCAGATGCTTTTTTCACACAGAATGCATTTTGCTTTGAAAAACCTGACATGTGGATATTGGACAAATGCAAGGTTCCGAAATACGTTTCTTAACAATTGAACTTATTTTAACTTAAGCGCTGCATTTTTAATATTAATATGCACAAGACTCTGCAAAAGATGATTGCAACGATCAAACACATCCATCTAGGGCTTGTTTACATAGAAAACATATATATATATAAACATGATCTAAGCGAACAGCCCATTAAATTGCATTTAAGGTACACATTTTATTAGTTCTTGCTGGGCACTGAACCCATAACCTTGCGTTGCTAGCACCATGCTCTAATGTTTGAGCTACAAAAAAAATGCACAGTAATTTAATGAACACATTAATGTTCATTTATATGCTTAACATAAAAGAATGAAATTAATCCATGCTTATTTTAATGTTAGTATAATGTTATCAAATCTATAGTAATTAAAACCTCCTCCTTGCTTCAAAAATGACTGTAGAAATTAGTGTTAATCTCTCGACTTTGCTTCACATTTAGTTGTGATACCATTTATAAATAAGTGATATAAATCCATATTTTCCATATGTAGTTATTTGGGTTTATTTTTTCCTAAAGTTTTCCATTTGCACTTAAAAACGATATTCCTTCACCCAAAAATAAAAGTTCTTAATTTACTCATTCTCAAGTCTTTCGTTCATCTTTAGGACACAAATAAACATACTTCTCTCATAATTTTCCGTATGATGTTTCTGATGTCTTTATGAAGTTTATAGACATTGACAGCAAGTATGGTTGAGCAGCCGTTGACCATATTTGATGTGCTCTATGTGTATGCATTGATCAAAGTTTATTAATATAAAGTCTAAATTAAACTCTTCGTCATGTAAAGTAATTGTTTGTTCAGAAGACTTAGATTAAACCACTCAATTCAATGCATACTTGTCTGTATTCACCTTTTCCAGCTTGACAATTTTGGTTTCAGTGAATAGACAAAAATTATGCGTTGGACAGATGGTCCTTCCTGTCCAAGAGGTGGTGCCTGTCCAAAATAATGTGGAACAAATCTGTCAAAGTCCCAGCTTGCAAAATGTATCACCACCCTAGATGCGTACCTGTTTGTGTGGGAGTTGTTGTGCATGAACCAGGAGCGATTGTTGTCCACATACATGGCCCAGGCCTTATCGTCCTTCCCCAGCATCGTGTCCTTCGTTGTATTAATCCGTGCCACACCGAATGCGGGGTCGGGGTGGTTGTCATAGCGATCCATACTAAGTTCCCAGTAATGCACGCCCTTGGAGAAGGCAGCCATCCCGAGCACCACGCGATCATCGTAACTGTTACAAGTCACAGTCTGGTTTTCATTCGATAGGACAATGTCTCTGTGAGCTGACGTAGGGTCAAAGGTGAACCATGCCACTGGAGAGCAAAGATAAAATAAAGTTTGTGAAAGCCAAAATAATTCAGAGTGGTTAAAAAACATATTTGCAGCTAAAGAGGTTAATCAATAAAAAGCACTAAGATTAATTAAAATAGCATCTCACGGCATTTGACTGACATTAATGTACACTGTATATAATAATAGATCATGCTGTTTCTCAAACTGTTTTTGCAAAAAAAGGTTCAGTGTAAAAAGTGCATTCTTTGTGACTTAAAAGGCTTTTTCTGTTTAGTTCCCCTTCATGGGAACTCGAACTGCGTCCCCTAGGGGTCGCTACGGGGAACGCCTTCAGCGTGACTCGTGTCTGAAGATACATATGTAAAAACACCATCCGTTGGCCGGCGACAGCCCATGACGTCACTACCGGCGCGACCATAATAAAAGGACCGCCGGGAGAATACATCATCAGCTTTTCTTCGTCTTCACTGACTGGTCTGTTTGAAGAAACGTGCATTCTGGTAGGAATACAGTTTTCCTTTATTTATTTAGGTCTCCTCGGAGGTTTCTTGGAACCTCCTTGGTCTTCAGGTTATTCTGGTCTGCAAATCCTTGGGAAATCCGATAGGTCCTTATCAGGACCTCTTCATGCGACTGTTGGTCGAGCCAGCATTTCTCCCCTCGCCTTAGAGGGTCACCTATGAGCATGCCGCTCCCTTCTGAGCGTCTAAGTTTCCTCTCATCTGAGGAATGAGTTCTCCGCTCTCCAGAGCTCGCTGTTGGTAGAGCTAGCGTTGCTCCCTTCACCTAGATGGTCATTTATGAGCATGCCGCTCCCTTCGGAGCGTCTGAGTTCCCTCTCATTTCTGAGGAATGAGTTATCCGCTCCCCAGAGCTCTGTGATAGATTGCTCTCCCTGATTGATCGAGCTAGCCTTGCTCCCCTCACTATAGAGGGTTAACTAGGAGCATGCCGCTCCTTCTGAGCGTCTAAGTTTCCTCTCATCTGAGGAAGGAGTCCTCCGCTCTCCAGAGCTCGCGGTCGGAAAGAGCTAGCATTGCTCCCCTCACCTAGAGGGTCATTTATGAGCATACTGCTCCCTTCTGAGCATCTGAGTTTCCTCTCACTCTGAGTGTCTGAGTTTCTCCGCTCCCTAGAGCTCTGTGATAGGTCGCTCTCCTTGTTGGTCGAGCTAGCATTGCTCCCCTCACCACAGAGGGTCATTTAAGAGCATGCCGCTCCCTTCTGGGCGTCTGAGTTCGCTCACTCTGAGGAATGGTTTCTCTGCTCTCCAGAGCTCCTCATGGGTAGAGCTAGCACTGCTCCCCTCACCACAGAGGGTCACCTATGAGCATGCCGCTCCCTTATGGGCGTCTGAGTTCCCTCTCATTCTGGGGAATGAGTGTTCCGTCCTCCAGAGCTTGCTGTCGGTAGAGCTAGCTTTGCTCCCCTCACCTAGAGGGTCATCTATGAGCATACCGCTCCCGTCTGAGCATCTGAGTTTCCTCTCATTCTGAGGAATGAGTTCTCCGCCCTCCAGAGCTCTGTGATAGGTCGCTCTCCGTGTTGGTCGAGCTAGCATGGCTCCCCTCACCATAGAGGGTCACTTATGAGCATGCCGCTCCCTTCTGGGCGTCTGAGTCCCCTCACTCTGAGGGATGAGTTCTCCGCTCTTAGAGCTCCTCATTGGTAGAGCTAGCACAGCTCCCCTCACCAACGAGGGTCACCTATGAGCGTGCCGCTCCTTTCTGAGCGTCTGAGTTCCCTCTCATTCCGAGGGTTGATTCATAGTCTGACCAATCACAGACATGTGTGTTGTTGTCTTGCCAATCTTGCTCTTCCATTTCTAATATTTACCAAGTTTACATCTATGTATTTGGCAGATGCTTTTTTCACACAGAATGCATTTTGCTTTGAAAAACCTGACATGTGGATATTGGACAAATGCAAGGTTCCGAAATACGTTTCTTAACAATTGAACTTATTTTAACTTAAGCGCTGCATTTTTAATATTAATATGCACAAGACTCTGCAAAAGATGATTGCAACGATCAAACACATCCATCTAGGGCTTGTTTACATAGAAAACATATATATATATAAACATGATCTAAGCGAACAGCCCATTAAATTGCATTTAAGGTACACATTTTATTAGTTCTTGCTGGGCACTGAACCCATAACCTTGCGTTGCTAGCACCATGCTCTAATGTTTGAGCTACAAAAAAAATGCACAGTAATTTAATGAACACATTAATGTTCATTTATATGCTTAACATAAAAGAATGAAATGAATCCAGGCTTATTTTAATGTTAGTATAATGTTATCAAATCTATAGTAATTAAAACCTCCTCCTTGCTTCAAAAATGTATGTAGAAATTAGTGTTAATCTCTCGACTTTGCTTCACATTTAGTTGTGATACCATTTATAAATAAGTGATATAAATCCATATTTTCCATATGTAGTTATTTGGGTTTATTTTTTCCTAAAGTTTTCCATTTGCACTTAAAAACGATATTCCTTCACCCAAAAATAAAAGTTCTTAATTTACTCATTCTCAAGTCTTTCGTTCATCTGTAGGACACAAATAAACATACTTCTCTCATCATTTTCCGTATGATGTTTCTGATGTCTTTATGAAGTTTATAGACATTGACAGCAAGTACGGTTGAGCAGCCGTTGATCATATTTGATGTGCTCTATGTGTATGCATTGATCAAAGTTTATTAATATAAAGTCTAAATTAAACTCTTCGTCATGTAAAGTAATTGTTTGTTCAGAAGACTTAGATTAAACCACTCAATTCATATGCATACTTGTCTGTATTCACCTTTTCCAGCTTGACCATTTTGGTTTCAGTGAATAGACAAAAATTATGCTTTGGACATATGGTCCCTACCTGTCCAAGAGGGGATGCCTGTCCTAAATAATGTGGAACAAATCTGTCAAAAGCCCAGCTTGCAAAATGTATCACCACCCTAGATGCGTACCTGTTTGTGTGGGAGTTGTTGTGCATGAACCAGGAGCGATTGTTGTCCACATACATGGCCCAGGCCTTATCGTCCTTCCCCAGCATCGTGTCCTTCGTTGTATTAATCCGTGCCACACCGAATGCGGGGTCGGGGTGGTTGTCATAGCGATCCATATTAAGTTCCCAGTAATGCACGCCCTTGGAGAAGGCAGCCGTCCCGAGCACCACGCGATCATCATAACTGTTACAAGTCACAGTCTGGTTTTCATTTGATAGGACAATGTCTCTGTGAGCTGACGTAGGGTCAAAGGTGAACCATGCCACTGCAGAGCAAAGATAAAATAAAGTTTGTGAAAGCCAGAATAATTCAGTGTGGTTCAAAGACATATTTGCAGCTAAAGAGGTTAATCAATAAAAAGTCTCTCAAATAGCGTCTCACGGCATTTGACTGACATCAATGTACACTGTATATAATAATAGATCGTGCTGTTTCTCACTGTGCAAAAAAAGGTTCAACGTAAAAAGTGCATTCTTTGTGACTTAAAAGGCTTTTTCTGTTTTGTTTTCTGTTTATATATATATATATATATATATATATTTAATCAGAGCCAATGGACTTTTAGGACAGCTGTTTCAGTCATATCTGACAGGTAAAAGGGTCGTTTTATGTGTGATATTACCAGAAAAAAAATTCTCAGCTCCTTTAGCAACGATATAAAAGAGGTTAAGGTTAGTCATCATAGTTTGCTGTTCACACACATAGCTACACATCTTCACTCCAGCAGTGACCCATGAATTATTAAAACAGTTGAAGGAATGAAATATTGAAGCTCTCTTAGAAGATTTTCGGTAGCAGAGGGCCTGTAAGGCAAATCTAGCATCAAACCCTAATCAGGCCTGTGTTAATTGAACAGCTCCAGTGGGACCCCTGGTTTATGCAGTTTTGTAAAGAGCAATCTAGAACCTGCCAATGTAACTAGAACTGGGGTCTTAATTCTAATGGTCTTCTAATGGTGCAAAACTTAAAAGCCAGTCACAGGACTTAAATGTACACGTAAATAAATACAATAAATCTAAATAATAATCATTTTTCCCATAACAAATGTATACAATGTAATCTATTTAATGTGCATGATATTTACCCCTTTTCCCACTGTACTTCTCAATTAGGGAAAGGTGTTTTTATGCCCTTCAGAGCTAGCATTGCTCCCCTCACCTAGAGGGTCGCTTATGAGCATGCCGCTCCCGTCTGAGCATCTGAGTCCTCTCTCATTCTGTAGAATGAGTTTCTCCGCTCCCCAGAGCTCTGTGATAGGTCTCTCTCTTTGTTGGTCGAGCTAGCATTGCTCCCCTCACCATAGAGGGTTATTTATGAGCATGCCGCTCCCTTCTGAGCGTCTGAGTTCCCTCTCACTCTGAAGAGTGAATAGTTCTCTGCCCCGGAGCCATAGAACGTTACCCATCTAGATAAGTGCACACGCTTAGATCTTTGGGGACTTCTAAAAAATCCACTCAGTGGTAAGATCGCACATCAAGGGTTCTGCGTTCTTTTCTAAAAATCCATGTTATGGTAAGTGCGCACGTTAGACTTTGGGCACTTTTTTAAAATCCACTCAAGTGGTAAGTTCGCACATCGAGGTTCTGCGTTCTTTCTAAAAATCCTGTACGGTAGGGTTACGCGCACAGCTTCGTGCCCTTTTTTGAGTTGGTCAAAGCCCCGGCTTGTGCCTTGGGCCCCGCTCCCTTTGTCCCATATATTTTGGGTTCCAAAAAAATAAAAAATAAAAAGGGGGTGTCACTACCAAAGGGTCTGTTGAGACAGTCCCTCAGCAAGCTGGTGCAGAGCAAGCGGTAGCTTCTGAGTGACCGGCCAGGACCTAGTTATTACCACTAGGTGCTAGGCCATATCCCCTTAAAGGAATCGTTCTGATTCCAGACCTTTGAGCTCTACCCTGGGTCCGGTAGTCCCGGCACCCAGCAGGTAAGGATTTTAGGGTATGCAGCTCAGGCTTTCTGGCCGTAGGGGATAATGTCACTGACAGCCATCAATCGTCCCGGGGGCAACTCCCTTAGCCTGGTAGAGTTGGCTTAGTGCTCGCTTTTTTCGCGAAATTGGCTTGCACTCCCCTCAGCATGGTGGCGTGGGTATAGCGTTCCCCGTAGCGACCCCTAGGGGACGCAGTTCGAGTTCCCATGAAGGGGAACGTCTCAGGTTACGTATGTAACCATGGTTCCCCGAGTGGGGAACGAGACACTGCGTCCCCTAGGCTTTGGGCCATGCTTCGGACGCAAGCTTCAGACGAAGAAGCTGATGATGTATTCTCCCGGCGGTCCTTTTATTATGGTCGCGCCGGTAGTGACGTCATGGGCTGTCGCCGGCCAACGGATGGTGTTTTTACATATGTATCTTCAGACACGAGTCACGCTGAAGGCGTTTCCCGTAGCGACCCCTAGGGGACGCAGTGTCTCGTTCCCCACTCGGGGAACCATGGTTACATACGTAACCTGAGACGTTTTCTGTTTATATATATATATATTATATATATATATATATATATATATATATATTTTTTTTTTTTTTTATCAGAGCCAATGGATTTTTAGGACAGTTGTTTCAGTCATATCTGACAGATAAAAGGGTCGTTTTATGTGTGATATTACCAGAAAAAAATTCTCAGCTCCTTTAGCAACGATATAAAAGAGGTTAAGTTTAGTCATCATAATTTGCTGTTCACACACATAGCTACACGTCTTCACTCCTGCAGTGACCCATGAATTATTAAAACAGTTGAAGGAATGAAATATTGAAGCTCTCTTAGAAGATTTTTGGTAGCAGAGGACCTGTAAGGCAAATCTAGCATCAAACCCTAATTAGGTCTGTGTTAATTGAACATCTCAGTGGGACCCCTGGTTTATGCAGTTTTGTAACAGCAATCTAGAACCTGCCAATGTAACTAGAACCGGGGTCTTAAAATCTAACGGTCTTCTAATGGTACAAAACTTAAAAGCCAGTCACAGGACTTAAATGTACACATAAATAAATGCTAATAAATAAAATCTAAATAATAAAAAAAATTTCCATAAACATTTATACATTGTAATCTATTTAATCTGCATAATATTTACCCCTTGTTCCTACTGTACTTCTCAATTAGGGAAAGGTGTTTTTATGCCCTTCAAAGTGATTTAAGCATGTATGCCATTTCACTAATATGAAATTAATTCTATATACCTCATGAAAAAATAGTTTTGCCATCTTTTATGTACACTGTACATAAAACACTGTAGTTATGTCGTTAAAAGTTAAGAAATACATAGAGTATAGTGAAATCTTACAAGTTCTATTCACAAGATAAAGGAACAGTTCACCTAAACATGAAAATTTGCTGAAAATTATCTCATCCGCAGGTCATCCAAAAAAAATCTTCATTGGAACAAATTTGGAGAAATTTAGCATTACATCACTTGCTCATCAATGAATCCTCTGCAGTGAATGGGTGCCGTCAGAATGAGAGTTCAAACAGAATAAGTCTCTATGAGTCTCTACTTCTGCATAGAGTCTATGTAGGACGTTTGATGAGAAGAGTTTTCCTATAAAACACTCATTAAAGAGATGCATCCACAGCAGGGATCCATGGAGGAAAGGGAATATATAATGCGAAAGCTGTGTGAATGAGCGTCATAGATAGAAAAGAAGCTTTAAGAACTCTCAGAGGCCCTATTAAAGGTGAATGAAAGAAACTGTGTGAAGAAGCAGACGACCAAAACACCCACCATCAGACGTCTTCAAAACAACAACTTTGCTGTACGCTCCCACTCCAGCAGAGTTGTACGCTTTGACTCGAGCATTGTATGAACTGTTGAAATGAAGGCCGTCCACTGTACAGATGGTCTCTTTCCCAACATAGACTTCCTAAAATATGGACAGGGAAAGAGAGAGGGGGGAAGCAGACAAGGTGTAAGGTAAATATAGAAAGCATCTGGTAAAACATGACCTCACGTAAGATAAGATATAAGACAACACTGCACGTTAATCATGGATGATACAATAAACTGCAGATTTCTCAAAGAGAAGCAGAGAATTTTAAACATTTCAAAAACAAGATAACATAAAAAGCTTCCTGCAACCCAACTTTGGAAAAGCAGTTTGGAGGCTTTACCGGCACAAAGTTAACTGGACTGACTTTTGTCGCTTTAATTGAGAATCGAACCAACTTCAACTGGCACGGGAGGTGGACGCTCTAGCAAAGACATTATAGTTCCCCAAAAAAATGAAAATGTTGTCATCTTTGGAACACAAATTAAGATATTTTGAGGAAATCCGAGAGCTTTCTCGTCCATAGACAGCAAAGGTACTACCACGTTCAAGGTCCAGGGCCCGGTTGCATGAAAGATCTTAAGCTAATAAATCCCTTAGTAATAAGGTTAAGGGAACCGTTAGTGAAACTTGGGTTGCAAGAAAAATCTTAAGGGTCAACTTAAGGAACCTTAAGACTGCCATTAATAATTCCCATTAATTATCTAAGTGTTCCCTTAAGCGTTGCTACAAAGTCCTTAGTAACTATTTCACCTTGATAAATTCAAGGGACCAAAACAGCTCCCTTGAGTCATCCTAAACTCAGTATCTGCAGGATGTTTAAGCTTAAGAATTTTTTAAAGACCTGCACAAATAAAATATCATATGAGTGTAGTAGGGCAATGACTATGGTAACATATTAAACTGTAAAAAGCATGATTTACAGGTTTTCACAAAACAAAAATATTTTTATATTTTTATTTTAAATGGATGAGTTGTATCAATTATTATATTAATTAAAAAAAATATTATTAATCAATTATTACATTAATTAAATAACAATATAAATGTAATGTTTTTAATAATTGTTTAGATTTTTATAATGCGTTATTTTTTTATCGAGCGTCAATCCACCTGTTCACATTTACAACTCTGTGTGTTTGCAGCGTCAAAAAATGGGTTAATTTTCACATTTAGTACATTTTCCGTCATTGGTCAGCGCTTTCACTGCGGTTTCCTCGGTAACGACTGTACGCAAAGCAGCGCAGAAATGGGCAGCGCTTGATTATTTAATGTTATGAAGGTGAGTAATTAATGACAGAATTTTCATTTGTGGGTGAACTATCCCTTTAAAGACTGCAACCACTAGCATCAGTTTCTAGTGCACTTCTTCTTGAGGCCAGAGGAGTGAGGTTTACCTGCACAGTTTTTACTAGCTGGCCTCCTTTAAACCTCACTCTCGTCTGGGTCACGGCACCAATGTCACTGGTTCTTCTGGCACCGCCCCAAATGGGATTTAAATTAGCACTAATCTGAATAGAAGGCTAGCATTTCATTGCATCCCAGGCTAGCTTGCATCCATTACACAAATATCAAATCATGTCATGACTAAGAAACTAAACGCTATTTGCTATTTTTTTAGGGAACAAGCTCTTTAAAATGTCCTGCCCAAAAGTCTTGATTCAGTACGAAACATATCAGCACAAGAATGAAAACTGTGCATATGTGTTGATTTCATTCGGAGTACAACATTATTAAGAAATCTCTTTGTTTTCCTGACTGCTGAATGATCTCAGTGTAGAAGTAAAAATGTTGTAGATGTACCCGGTAAGACCCGCTATTCCCGTCATCCAGCTCTAGCACGTAACCCTCTACAGGCAGGGCTTGGACCGTAGTTATCCTCCAGGCCAGAGTGGCACTGTTGTTCCTCATGCAGCATTTTTCCAACTGCAACAGCGGTGCAGGAGGCACTGTGGTGGTCTCTGCTAAAAGATAAAATTATTTACAGAGTACGCATTTAAACACTGACAGTCATACACTGAAGCATCACAAGGTTAAACAGGGTAATCGTGGAGTGACATGCATGGGAGTAAGCACTTCCTCAAAGTCACTGGTGCCAAACGGAGGATAAGCTGTGGGTTTGGGAGGGGTCGAGTATTTTAGGGAAACGGGTTGTAGCAGCTCTGAAATACCTCCTGTGCTCTCCTCCTCTTTCTGGTCACCTGCATGCATTTGTTTCAATAAAGCAGCCTCCTGACCATCTGAAAGATGATATCGGACAAAGCAGGTGTTGCATGTGTGAGTCTAGAGGTAAAACTGGGGGGATAATTTGCCTCTGAAACTGGGAAGGACGGAATTTATTTTTGGATTGAGTTGCCCAATTATTATTTGACAAGATGTGAATTTGAGTTTGCAAGATCGGTTTTATTTCCCAAAACTGGTTTAATTGCCATTTTTGAAGCTGTTGTTTACTAGTCCAGATTCTAGAAACCACATTCTAAAAGGAAAAACAAGAATATCATTGCAACAAATTCATATTATATTATTAGCTTTATTACAGTGACCACCAGTGTTGAGGAACATTGTTTTAGTTACTCATAAACAACTGTGTTAATTACACAAATTATTTAGCATGATCATTTTTTATATATTTCTGAAATTATTTCTGAATTCTCCCTACTGAAAAAAACACCAGCTTTTTCCCCCTTTTTTAGAAGAGGTGCTACTTTTTTATTCTCACCAGGGCTGCATTTATTTGAAAATGAAATCAAATGCATTTATATGAAGAATAAAATCAGAACAGTATTATTGTGAACTGTTATTACATTTTTTTATGCTTTTCCATTTATATTTTAATAAGTAATTTATTCTTGCGATGGCAAAGTTAAATTGTCAGCATCATTAGTCCAGTCTTCAGTGTACAAGATGCTTCAAAAATAATTATTTTATGCTGATTTGGTGCTCTATTATTATCAATACTTTTTTAAGATTATTTGAGGAATAGAAAGTCCATAAGAACAGCATTTATTTGAAATCAATATTTATAACATTATAGATGCCTTCCTGTCACTGTTAATCAATTTAAAGTATCTTTTCAGAATAAAAGTATTATTTTATTTGTTTAAATCCAACTACGACATTGTTTTGGTTTTTGGTTAACTTGTAAATGTGCACCTTCTGTTCAGCTCTGCTGTGTTCCATCTATATGTTTAATGAAATTACATGCACGATATGCATGGTCTCAAAACCAAAACATTTAAAGCATAACCTAATTATGTAATGTGTGTTGCTTGTTAATGTTACGCCCAGAGCTGGTGGTTACAAGCAGCAAACATGAAATCTCATTTGTTAGGTGTGTTGCCACATGTTACCTTTATTCTGGGTGAAGTCCAGCTGGAGAATCGACTGCATCAGAGGATCTGTGTTGATGTTCAAGGCGAATTCTGGGCAGACCTTTGGCTCCAGCGCACCTTTTACCCACTGATCCTGAGACGCCAGGACACGCTTTATCAACGCATCTGAGATCTGGAAAATAAATTATAATTATCAAATGTGATGTCTTAGAAAATCAATTTTAATTTTTTTTTAGAATTATATTTATTATAAACGCGTAATTCTTTTTTATAGACCTTAGTCAGGTTAGATGCCACATTGAATTTAACACAGATGAAAATGAGGGATAGACTTTAACAACTTTTTGCATCTCACAAACTATTTATGGCCTTTTTCATCTACATAATTGTTTTTTTCAGAAAGCTGAACAGTTAGTGTGTTGTCAAAATAAAAGGTATTTCCCTCTCAACCTCATTTACATTCCTGTAAAAATTAACTATGACTAAGGTGTATTATCAATTAAAATAATTGTTAAAAAATCATTTGAAAAATGATTACTACTTTGAAATTAGAAAATGGTTTGGTATTACAGTGCATGAAAAGAATTCAAAATTTGATTGTTTTGGTGAACTCTTCTTTTAAGGAAATGTTAGCTAGCTTCTGTACAACTGTAGTACTTTGCTAGGTTGCCACTGATGTGCAAAAGATTTAATCCATAACATTATGCACAGTGTTTCAGTGATTCACTCTTTCCCTTTATGCATCAGTTTGTCTTGATCCTCAAAATGCATTGTTTTCTGCCAACTGCTTCTTTCTTCCTGCCTTTTCATAAATCTCTGCTGGGCAGGCATCTCTGACTCACATTACATGCTTTGTGAAGACACTCAAAGAAACATCACAGTCGATACTTCATAAAAAATTCAGTAAAGAGGCAGCGTTGCACATCTGGAGCTGTCGTATCTCTATTTTATACGTCCGCTGCTACGAAACATCAATTATTAAAAGAGTTTAAATGCTGAGGGCCAGTCTGAACACCGGAAACCACAGCTCACATGGCACCAAGTTTCATTCACAATTACAACAGAGTTTAGAAGTTAGGGATGCAACCAGCACTTGTTTCTCTGTGTATTTTTTTTTTGTCTGTTTGTACCTGTAGGAATCCACTGGGATCGTTTTCTTTAATAACCTCCAGACAGAATTCCATCATTCCTGTGGTCTGTCGGAGCTTCATGGTGCAGTGAGTTATCTGATCCTTTGCGGTCTGAAACAGAGAGGAGATGGATAGTCTCATCACACACATACAGTCTGAGAAACAGGCACTCAATCAAAGACATGCTCACAGCAATGAACTCCTGCTGTGAGTGTCACATCAGATAGACACCTCAAAGAGACATGGAGCCGTATAACCAATATCATCATTTACTGTCAGAGAGTTGCAAAACAAGATTTGTATGGCTGTCAATGATCGTCAGTCTCAGCCAATTAAGGGAATGTTCCAGATTCAATACAAGCTAAGCTCAAATGATTACCACAGAAATAATTTAAACACAAATGCACTTTACATAGAGCAAGGCATTGCTCCTAAATAAACATTACATACATATGTTAACATACAAGACAGAGTTATACATGTTAATATGAGACTAGTGTTATAAAATAAACCTTTCAACTCCTGTCATGACTATATGATTATGACTACTCCTGTCATGATATATGACTATATGAAGGTTCCCTAGTGAAAATAAATACACTAAAATGTATTTGAAATATATTTATTTCATGCTAAGTATACTAAAAATACATTTAAATATGTATGTGTTTAATAAAAATGCCCTGCGATTGTACAGTTGGTGTATTAATCTGGTATACTTAAAGTCTGCTAAATCGAAACGACTGATTTTGTACTTAATGTAATTTAATTGTGCAGAAGTAGTGCTGCTAAAAATATACTGAAGTATATTTGATTGTGCTTAAGTGAAACTATTGCAAGTATACTTCAGATACACGTTAAATATCTCGCATTTAAAGACAATATTCAAAGATCATACAATCCTCATCAATAGTGATATTAAAACACATTTAGGCTTAATATTAAGAAATGTGCAGTGTGCACAAATAGTACTCCAAATGAAAGTTTAATTATCATTCTCATATCAGTAAGTCTTGAGCAATATGTCTGTAAATATATTATAGTTAGTATAAATATACTATGCTTTGTAATATATCTTACTTTTTTTACTAGGGTTACTTGAAAGGATGTTACATAACTAAGCAAACTCCACTAAATGACAGACTCAAATATTCCCCACACTTAGCAAATGTTTCAATCCTGGATGTCGATTGATCAGTATCAGTATGGTGATTCCTGTTCACCATATCACTGTGCAGATCCCATAACAGATTGTGTTGCATAATAATATAAGAGACGATATACTGTACTTCAATGGAAGGTTGATTGATGAATGACTTAATAAAGACAAACTTAAGTCCATACTGTGACTACGGTCATGTCATGGCTAACTTTTCACATATAGTACTCTACAAAGCAACGGTGTCTCTTCAGAAAACTTGAAAGAATTACCAGCTCGATTCATATGGAATTCATATGTCATTAAAAATAATCTTCATTCAAGTCTTATGGGTTTGAAACAATACATGACAACAAAATGATGACATCTTTTTTATGAACTATCCCTTTAAATGTAGTATTAAATGTTATTTCCTGAAATAACAATCTGTAAATTCTCCTGCATATATATTCTATTAATATTTGTTTTTGAAATACATAGATTACTCATTTATCAAATATTCACTTGTGTTTTTTGCCATCCATGTCCAATTGTGAAGACAAGCTGATCAAATCAGTCTCTTTATAATGCATAATTATTAAATTGAATGAGATGGATGACTGTATAATTACAGTTGACAGAACCAACATTAACCCTTTAAGTTAGACATAAATTAATATTTAAATAAAACAAACGCTTAAGGAAGATTAACACACTGTTTAATGTGTTTAGTGTGCCATTATCAAAATAACTAAAAATGCTTAAAGATATTAATATTGTGAGGTTATAAATATCTATCATGTGAAAAAAGATCACCTTAGTGTGTTTCATTTTCCTTTTTTTTTTGCCTGTCAGCTTTATCATGATTAAAATGACCGAAAGCCTCTAATCTGTATCAAATGAAGCAAAGGATTTTATGATGGTTGGTTTATTGTGCAAAGAATCATACATGAACCAGGGTTTCCTAAATTCTGTTGCTGTTTTTCCGGTACATAAACTGTAGATAATTGTATTCTTCCTAATACACAATATAATCTTGCATCACTGTAATCTATTGAACAATGTATGGATTAATTCCATAACATACAGTAAGAAACGCATTGGACCGAGCAGGTTTACTTTCACACCCCAACCCCCTTCATCCTGTGTTCAGTGTGGTGAAAGAGGGCAAGCGTAAAGCTCTGTTGTCAGACTGCTGGTGTGGAAGAAATGAATTAGAGTAGAAAATGACATTTCCTTTCACTGCAAACAAAAACAGTTCATTTGATTATCTGAGCAGAACACACCGACCCAGGGAGACGGAGGAACTTACGCTATTAGCCACAAATCATCTTACAGAACAGAAAAATAGGATTTTATATCATAAAATCAATTTTTCAATACAACCAGATTTGATGAAAATGACGCTAGAAGCATCACGCTAATTTAAAAAATGCATTTTTAGCCAAGTGTTTCGACCCCCCACCCCCAAATAAAAGATAGGAATATACAAATTATAATAATAATAATACATAAGACAATACATTAAACTAAATACATTTGCTTAAAATTAATTACAATTATATTTAAATTAAATGAACAAAAAAATGATTTAAAACCAGTGCAAATACTTAGTAAATAAAATGTATTCCTTACATACAGCCAGATTAAATAAACTCCCTTTATTCTGACCATATGGAGTTCAATCTGCTTTCCATAAAGTCACGGACACTAATAGTGCGGTGTATTACAGAAACTCGTTCTCCCTCTGTCTCATCTGTGTGGTGAAGCCAGACACAATGTAATGTGAATGAACTAGGAAATAATCTCACTGCTGCAAAATGTTTAGTTATAGTTTGACTACCCTTGAATGGCTTTAAAAAATATATACATGTATATAAAATATATGTATACTTTCCCACACTACCCTTAAAAGCTGATGCTAAAATTATTAGCACATTTAATTTGCTACTGCTTGATTTTAGGTGTGTGGACCTCTGGGTTTAGAATAGGAATGAATGACAAGAGATGTGCATGTTGTGTGTTGACCCACCTTCAGCTTACTCTCTTTCTCCTTTGTGACCTTGGTGAGCAGTTTGGCCTTCTGCCGAGTGAGCGCTTCAATCAGAGAGTCACACTGAGCGACCAGACATGCCTCAAATTCAACGCCGTTCTCCTGTTACACACATACACACCGTACACACAGAGTGAGCTTTGCCCCACAAAACACTATATACAATATATCTACATCATTTTGTTTTTGATAACCTTAATACGGAGCTTTTGTAACATTGTAACCCCCTTCGAGAAGAAGTCTGCTAAAGTAGTAGTTATAAAGTATAAAGTATAAAATATGTCTGAGCCCTAAGAATTAATATTGCGATTGCACCTTTCAGACTTATATATGTAAATTACCTCTTTTATGATTGGCTAACCTTTTCACATTTGTAAACTCCATATTTGAAACTGCTGAATACTAAATGGTGTATATATGCAAATGTGGGAAGCGACATTTTAAAGTCTGCCATGAAAATCAATAGTCTTGGTGGAACAGATCTGTTATCCACTGACATGCTGCACAGATAACATACTTGAAATCACCCCGTAGTAGATCTATACAGGTGGAGCTGGGGAAGGTGGGGGGTTTCTGCCACAGCAAGCACTAGCCAGCCACTGCATTAATAATAATATTAATGATGTGATTATATCAGATTGAGTAAGAACCTATTGGCCTGCGCGATCTAGAGTTTCATGACAGAACTTTGTATATTGTAGAAATATGATTCCTATGTAAAATTATTACAGAGTTTCAAAATATGGTCTGGGTGGAGGAAGCAGATGTTTTTAAACAAATACACCCCCATCTGCCAGTGGTTGATGAAATATGCCGCAAACTCACATCATTGAGTTTGTTTTTGTTGTTGTTGTTGTTTTTGTTTTTTTAAACTGGTTAATGGTGCTTAATAATATAGAGCAAATATTTGATAAGCCACAATGTGACAAAGTCAAATTATCTACAAATAAGAGTTATTACCTACAACCAAAACCACTTAAATTTTTTATTTAAAATAAAAAAACATTAACAACATTTCTAATTTTTGTTAACTTTAAGCTGAAGAACTATTTTAAGCTCCAATTATCGCTATTAACAATCCATTAACTATGATTCTGCCTCAATAAACTCTTAATTTTCTGTTTACTAATAGTTAGTAAAGTAGTTATTAAGTTTGGGGTTGGATTAGGATGTAGAATATTGTCATGAAAAATATGTGCTTTATAATTACTTATGAACAGCCAATATGTTAATAATAGGCATGATAACACGCAGCTGGTTAATAGTGAGAATTGGTCCCTATACTAAAGTGTTATCAACAACTAAAATAACTCAAACCTAATAAACTTAAACATTTAAACGCAAACTAATAAATACAACATTGACATGCTACTAGTGTCCAATGAAGACACACTGATAGAGCTGTCTCTACAAATTAAGAAAGTAATTTAACAGACAAAAATACACACATCACGGATGGGGCAATTATTATTTTTGCTATTCTGTTTGGTGTCTGAAGTGGCACAGAAATGCCAAATTTTATCTTTAAAATGCATTTTGTGAAGCTGGCAAAGATCAGTTGAGGGAGTCTGTGCTGTAGGAGTTTTGCACAGAACTAATCGTTCATTCACTTTGAGTACGGTTGTGACTCAGATGTGAGACCTACACCCACACACTGACACTGGAGCAGATGGGACGGAGTAATTTCATCTACTACACAACAAGGATGAAGAGAAGACGTCTGATGTGAGCATGTGTGACTGGTGCGTTTTAAAAATAAGAGATCAGGCTTGAAACCAGACTATAGTCCTTCTGCAGGACTAGTCTCTGTGTGAGAAAGTGTGTCACATTGTATTGGAAATCACCGATCACTAAAGCACTTCAGTGCAAAGTCTGCTTACAGAGGCTTTCAAAGACAATCTCTTCCTCTCTCCCTCTGTATCAAAGGGCATTAAACTCTTCACTTGAGTAAAAATAGCTCAGAGCTCATAATCCATTGATCTCCCGACAGAATACAATTCAAAACTCATGGCATTCATTTGAATTGTATGCAAAAAAAATTGCATTGATTAACATTCTATACAAATGATTGTTAAGCTGCATCATTTCTCAGAACTAGTGCAAGGCTTTCTGCTCCAGAGACCCTCCGTATAAAGTAAAATGCTCTCAATAAAATTTTATTTCAACATTACATTACATTCTATAATGTTAAAGAGATAACTAATACTTCAAACCTGAGATATATTAAATTAATATTAAGTTGTATCTGTCTTCAGACGCCCTTGCAAGACCCCAGGGATCCTGGTTAAAAACCCCCGCTTTAGATTATCAAAACCTTTGATATGCAACACATAAAAATTCACGTTAACATCTGACGTATGGCATGTTTGTTGGATTCATGCTGAACGTTATAATTACCCCACTTCATTTTTTAACGAGGTATTCATTTGCATATTTAATGAGATACTCATAAATCAAAGAGGAGATGCTAATATTCGAGTGCTGCTAGCATGGATGTTTTGATTATGTTATTATTCTTGCTCTCATGTGAAGGCAATTTTTATTCACAAGTGTTAAAAACATAGTGAGGTTTGTTATATGAAACTGAAAGGACCACATTCAAAACTGGCAACCTATATAAACATTTAATATTTAATGAGTTTACATAATTTTCACATTTTTGAGACAAAACAGATGGCTTTGTTACCTGTATCTGCTGAAGCAAGTTCTTCAGCTGCACCAGGAACTCCTTGGCCTCCTTGGCTTTTTCAGACACTCCATTCAATGCCTGTGACAGCTGACACTGCACACACAAACATGGCTCAATTAAATAATTTGCTTAACATGCTTTCAAATCTTTTCTTCTCCGGAAGAACACATCTCTTTTTTAGACCAAGGGCGCACAAATGGGCGCAAATGTATTTGCTATTTAAACAACGCAGCGCAGGATGGGAAAATTAAAATTGCGTCAGGCAGAAACTAGAAAAAACACTTGCGCCACACCTTGCGCCGCATTGCGCCAGGTGTATGATAGGGCCCGAACTATGTTAAAAGAAGTTCAACTTCTATCTTCTTGCATTTTTCGTATTCCACTGCCACGCATTCTGTGTGAATGGCACCTAGTGATATATTCTACTTATGTTCCTTCATTGAGTGCGTCACACGTTCACATTAATTATGTGCACCAACATGTGGTTGGATCATTCTTTTATCTTTACTATCATTGGTATATAGTCAAAGTGGCTAATTCTAACATTGGTAACATTTCTATTCCAAATCGTGATTCCTCAGTTTATAAAAATAGGATTGTGGAAAAACATTCGAATGAATCGATAAAATCAGAAAAATCGCCCAGCCTTAGTTTCTCCCTTGACAGCCTTTAACGTTCATCATTTATTCCAGGGGACACTAGAAGTTTTAAGTATACCTAGTAAGAGTCTAGTGACCCCTGATTTATTCCAATAAATGACAACTAAATAAAGATAAATACCCACTGTATGGGAGCATGCTCCAGTCCTGCCAATCCAACATTTCCCAACATCATCAAACACCTCCCAACGTTCACAGAATCCTCAAAAAGCCCGTTTTCTGTGCATCCTCAACCACCGCCCAACATTCCTAGCATCTTCAGAACACCTACCAACATTTCTGTGGTGCCTCAAAACCTGTGCCCATGAGCCTCACAAAACCATGATCCAGTCCTGCCAACATTACCAACATTACCCAGCATTCTTAAACACCGCCCAACATCTAGGACCATAATCTGGTCCTGCTAATTCAACTTTACCCTTTTCCCAGAATCCTCAAACACAACTCTGATTCCCATTATCCTAAAACTTTACTCATTACCCCCAAGCCCCACAAAACATCATGAACATTCTAAAACACCACCAAAATTCCCAACATCTAACACCAACCCAACAACCCTGTTGAAAAAAAGATATGTTTTAAAGCATGGCTGCTGGTTTGAACTGGTTTAAGCTGGTCATGTGCTGGTCCTATAAGCTGGTCCTGAGCAGGAGCTAATAGCTTAGAACCAGCTTGGGACCAGCTAAGGACCAGCTTAAACAAGCTCAAACCTGCAGCCAAGCTTCAAAACATACCTAACCTGCATATGCTGTTTTTTCAACAAGGAATGCTAAACACAACTACCAATTAAACACATTAACCAGTACAGTACAATATCACACACTTCAACCAGTCAAATATAACTTAACTCTTTCCCATATGTCTAATCAGTCTTTTCCCAAACAAAACTAAACTGTCAGGATTTGAATGATTGATGTGTTGTATCGAATTGGCTTTAGATTGAAACTCTGTCACTGTCAACTCAATACCCAGTCACGAGAGGTTCTGCCCAGAGGTTTACCAGACCTCCATAATCCATAGGCAGCAGCTATAAGATCATTTAAATATGATCTTCTCAAAGCAAACAACAGCCTACTGTACTGCATGTGCCAACTATGTAATTGTTATCTGATCTCTAATAAAACCCTCAGCCTGAGCCCGAAGGACATTTGACAGCAGTCGGAGTGAAAACCTAAACCAAGATGCACGACTCCAGAGAAAAAGCACTAAAAAGCACTCACCAGAGTGAAAGGAAAAGAGTGGTAAAAGGTAAATAAATAATTATGTTCTATTCAACAAGCTCTATAAAACTGTCTATTCATGCAATGTAATACTAGGCACAACGGCAATTGCAAGGCATAACATTTTGAAGGCATTCTTATTTTTGTCATAAACACCTTTTGCACAATGTTTTCCCATTTTGGTTTGTGTAATTTAATATAATATCCAGGCCAGGTATTAGATTTTATTGTATGCAGCCTGTAATAATAATTATTATAAAAAAAATACTAAAATAACTGTTAATGGAACTGTTAAGGATGCAATGATGTGTTTTATTCATCAAAAATAAATGTACAACTTTAGAAAATATTTATATTTCAAATATAAAACTCTTTTTTAATATATTTTTTAATGTCATGATTTCCACAGATATATAAAGCAACACAACTGTTTACAACATTGATAATAATAAGAATTGTTTATTTAGCACTAAATCAGCATATTCATATTTCTGAAGGATCATGTGACACTGAAGACTGGAGTAATGATGCTGAAAATTCAGCTTTGCATCACATGAATAAAATACTTTTTTAAAATATATTAAAATAGAAAATAGACATTTTAAACTATGATATATACAATACCGTAGTGACCGTATTAAGGTTATTAACAATGTGTACAATGTGTAGTTAAAAATACATGTTTGTAAGTAGTAGCTATTTTATAAATAAAATATTTGTATTTTATTTTATGCAGCCTGGAATAACATTTATTTTCTCAATATATTCCTTCTTCAAAAGTACTAAAGGAACCATAATTGTTAAGAAGAATCGGAACCAAAGCTGTTAAATTCCTTATGATTATTGCTTAGATAAGATTTATTTTATTTCAACACTGCTCCCATAATGCACACAATAGATGGTTAAAATCCAAAATCATCTGTGGGTCTTGACTAATGATCACTCAAGTCTGTTGAAAACACCCTGGCACGAGTCCACAGAGACACACACACACACACACACACACACACACATTTCCTTCCCAACTGCTCCTCTTCCTCTGGGCCTTCTTCGATCAGTGGGGTCTTAAATCAACAAAAGAAACACACAAACACAAGCACACACAGACATATCTCCTCGCTCTATTAACGTGCCATCTGCCCGGGCAAGCTGTCCAGCCTGCTAACAAGACCCTGACAGATACCCTTCTCATGGCCCACTTCTCCCAGTATGTGTGCCTGTGTGATGGAGCAGACACCAGGACACCGCTGGGGTCAATGATGCATCGGGGTCACCGTCCCACCCCGCTTTTGTGTCCACAGACCCTGTACAATCTGGCCCTCCTTCACACTACTCAGGCTAATTTCAACCAAAGAACCAAACAAAGAAATAGGCTTGCTTTGTTAAAATGGTGTTAACAGACAAGTCCAAAATGTCACGTAGTCGTAGTTTATTGACCACAGTCAGTGCAAAGGTCAGGTGGTCAGACTCACTTACACAGATGAGGTCAAATGTATTTCAGTCCTAAACATCCTGCAGGCTAGGTACTGATGTCTCAAATGTGCACACTTTTCTTTCGAATAATGAATGAATGAGGTTTGTCCTCTCTAAAAGGTTTTACATTTAAATCATGAAGAAACTAATGGTACTTTTGACAAATATGTCTCAAATTCTTATAAGAGATGACGACTCCAGTCAAGTCTGTGTGCTAAAGAATATTACATATACAAAACATTTTGGGGTCATTTTTACAGGATTAGGATATTAAGTAAAGATCATGTTCCATGAAGATATTTAGTACATTTCCTACAGTAAATATATCAAAACTTAATTTTTGATTAATAATATGGATTGCTAAGGACTACATTTGGAGAACTTTAAAGGTGACTTTCTCAATATTTAGATTTTTTTTTTAATCCTTAGATTCCAAATTTGTAAATAGTTGTATCTCAGCCAAATATTGTCATATCCTAACAAACCATACATCAATAGAAAGCTTATGTATTCAGCTTTTAGATGTCGCATGAATCTCAATTTCTCAAAGGTGAACATTATGACTGGTTTTGTGGTCCAGGGTCACATATTAGAATTATTTCTGAAAGATAACATGATGTGACACTAAAAACTGGAGTAATGGTGCTGAAATAACAGGAATAAATTACATCTTAAAATATATTACGGAAAACAGTTATTTTACATTGTAATAACATTATACAATATTATTGTTTTTATTGTCTTTTTCTTAAAGACAGTACATGAACATTTCATGAACATTAAGAAATCTTACCGGCCCCAAACCTTTAAAAGGTAGTGTATATATATAACAAAACATTCATTACTATATAAAAGTGTGGAGTAGGTGTCCAAGCTTTCATGGGTTTCACTGTATCATTTCAATGTCTAGGTGGAAAACTGGACAATAAACTTTGGGTTAAAGTTTGAATACATGCAGTCAGATGAATACATGCAGTGCAGAACTATAACAACACTATGCTTTATTGGCCTTATATACTGATTTACTGAACAGGGAGTCTATCTGTAATAATGTGAAGGGCTCTGAGAAAAAAGGCTGCGCTAATATGAAATCACACAGAAAAGTGGAGCTTCTTTATTTAGACTCTTGCTAAAAGACGGAGCGCTATTATCCTATTACCTACTTCAGCAGAGCAATGTGATGAAGAGCTGATGAGATGTGAATTGAATTTAGAGACGGTGGAAGACGAGCAGTGTGTGTGTGTGTGTGTGTGTGTGTGTGTGTGTGTGTGTGTGTGTGTGTGTGTGTGTGTGTGTGTGTGTGTGTGTGTGTGTGTGTGTGTGTGTGTGTGTGTGTGTGTTGGTTGATTTTTGGGACATCACAGAGACACGTGTGACATTTCAATAACTGGTTGGTTGATTTTTTTGACAGAGCAAATGGACACTTGCCTTATCAGCATGTTTGCAGGACTGAGACTGTGTGAGTGTGTGCGTGCATGCGTGTGTGTAAGATACAAATCTGTGCTGATGAAGTAGTGACCTTGATTGTGAGTCCTCGGGGAGTGTGCACTAAAGAGTGTGTCAGGTTTGCCATCACATCTCAACCTATTGCCCTTTCTGACTCTCTTCCAAGATGCAGTAAAGTACCTCTTCATAGGCAGAGACCTTTCAATGCAGCATCCTAACTGAAATGGACCCACGTAAATAGGGTCACCAGTTTTAGAAGAGAGACATTCTCCATTTGTGTGTACTATTTTAGATTAAAGTAAAAATATTGACCACTCTGCAAATAAAAATAAAATGCAATGTGACGTCACAATGTACGGCGGCAGCTAGGTGTGTATAGCTATAAAAAGGACAATCACTAATTGACTGAACTAAGTGTTAAATGCGTTTGAGATGCAATTTGACTTTGGCTCACTGACATACACATTCATTACCTCAGTTTTAAAAATGAATGCTAAAAATAAACATTAAAGAATTGTAACTTTGTGATATGGAACAAAGCATGTGAAACAAAAGTGAATTTCATAGAACCAATTAAATGAATCACTAAAAGACAACAAATGTAAATTAGCTAATGCTAACTACGCTCCCTTGATCCTCCTTGATCTTTCCCCTGCTGTCAGATGTAGTGTCTGTTTATCAGCGTGGCTGGATTGGTAATCGGGCATTACGAGCATTTTCCCGGTGGGCCGAGGCACTTATGGGACCGACAGAAGTTTTTTTTTTTTTTTTTTTAAGGACCTTTATGGCCCATTGGTTTATCTCCTGTAATGACAGCGTAAACCACCCAATCACAATGCACTATAGACAGAGAGATTAAGTATTTTGCTCCACCTATATAAAGATCGCTTCACTCCAACTTCTTCCTCGTCGGCTTTTCCCACGTTTTTCACAGCAGCTTTATCAAAAACAGGCTTGCTCTGCAGTGAATGATGCGGGCCAAAGAGCCAGGCAGGAGTTAAGGAGTTAAGGAGTTAAGAGGAGAGGAGTTAAAGGGATAGTTCACCCAAAAATAACAATTATGTCATCATGTACTCACCCTCAAGTAGTTCCAAACCTGTATGAATTTCTTTGTTTTGTCAAAGACAAAGGAAGATGTTTTGAAGAATGTTTGTAACAGGCTGTTTTGGGGCACCATTGACTTCCACAGTAGGAAAAACAATACTATGGAAGTCAACGGTGCCCCAGAACTGCTCTGTTTCCCACATTCTTCAGAATATCTTCATTTGTGTTCAGCAGAAGAAAGACATTCATACAGGTCTGGAACTACTTGAGGGTGAGTAAATGATGACATAATTTTCATTTCATAGAGGTTTCTATGAAACCTATATCTTCACTATCAGTCAAAAATATTTGAACAGTAAGACTTTGAATGTTTTTTAAAGAATTATCTTCTGCTCATCAAGCCTGCATTTATTTGATCCAAAACACAGCAAAAGCAGTAATATTATGAAATATTTTTCTACGTATTTAAAATAGCTTTCTATTTGAGTATATTTTTAAATTTAATTTATTCCTGTGATCGCAAAACTGAATTTTCAGCATCATTACCAAAGATCCAAAGATCAGTGTTTATCTGAAATAAAAAAAATATTTTGTAACTTTATACACTACCATTCCAAAGCTTGGAGTCAGTATAGATTTTTGTTTTGTTTTTTGGGGGAAAATTATTCATAGAAATTAATACTTTTATTTAGCAAGGATGCTTTAAATTGATAAAAAATTATGATAAAGACATTTATAATGTTACAATATATTTCTATTTCAGATAAATGCTGTTCTTCTGAAATTACTATTCATCAAAGAAACCTGAAAAAAATCTACTCAGCTGTTTTCAACATAGCTTAATAATAATATTAAATGTTTTTTGAGCAGCAAATCAGAATATCTGAATGATTTCTGAACAATCATGTGACTGGATTTTAAGTAATAAAAATATTTTACAATATCACTGCTTTTGCTGTGTTTTGGATCAAATAAATGCAGGCTTAGTGAGCAGAAGATACTTCCTTAAAAAACATTACAAATCTTACTGTTCAAAAACTTTTGACTGGTAGTGTATATCATAAGTGATGGTGAAAAATGCCAAAAAATGCGATTTTTTTTGTCCCAGTCTAGCCCTGTTTATCAGGCTCTCATAACTCACACAAAGGGTTTAATTGTTTCACATCCATCTTTCATGATTTGTTACATGGATACTTACTATATTTCCTGAAATGTATATGCAATAAATCCTAAAACGTCTTCAGCTGTTTAGATTTTATATGCTAATATATGGGACGGTTTGGAAACCATCATAAATTATTCAAAAATTACTGCTTTGGACAACCCGATCTGATGAGAAAATGTAACTTTTTTACAGGCTGAGCTTTTCATATAAAGTCTTATGATTTGATTTGTACGAACACTTATGATTTTACCATTTTAAAAACCCAAACCTGTTCTATTGCCTATTGTTAATAATGCAGCGATACATGAAGCACAGCCCACACTGAAATCACTTACAAACCAAGCAGGTTTCTGTTAGCTAATGTGACAAATTCGGTTGCAAAATCTGCAAAAATGTTTTAAAATTCTGTGATAGCGACCTAGGGTGTGTTTCCCAAAAGCAACTAAGGTCGCAAGTTCCGTCGTTACCAATAGAGTTCAATGGAATTAACAACTATAGTTAGCTAACGTTGGTTTCGGTAAACGCACCCCTAATCAGACAGGATCAAAATCACGGGAGCGAAGTTGGTGTCCAAAAAGGATGTGAAAATAAATATGTTTAAGAGCTTAAAGCATAGATTATTAATAAAAACTGTCTGAAACTAGAACTGCTGAGCACTTAAAACAGTACTAACTCCCCCTCCACATTTACATGTATTCATTTAGCAGACACTTTTATCAAAAGCGACTTACAATTGAGGAATATAATAAGCAATACATCATAAAGAGGCAAACAGACAAAGGCCGTGCTTGTAATACACATTTCTAGGCATTGTTCAGAGCACATTCTAGCCACACGGGGAGAGTTTAGGGAAAAACGTCCACTTCATTGAGGCTGGAGCTTTACATGCTACACAGCACCACAATAATCTCGTTCACAAGCACTCGGTCGTCTCGATCTGAACCTCTCTCCCTTACTACTAGTGAAGGCCATCTTAAATATACATTTTTCCTGGCCTTACAAACAGGACCACAGCCTACCATGTTTCTATAAAATAAACTCTTGTCTCAAAATATAATTTATACATGAAACTTAGGAACAAGAGTTAAGTAATACCATTTAAAAGAGGACAGATCAATCAAGACAAACACTATATTGCCAAAAGTATTGGGTCACCCCCTTCTAATGAAAGGTTTAACTACTTTAGTATTTTCCATGAGTACAAATCTTAATGTTTAAGTATATAATGATGTTCTAGGGATATTCTAGAGATATAATGATATTTGGTTTGGTGATGAGTTGTTTGTTTAATTATGAGTTTTTGGCTTAAGGTCTGCATTTAAAGTCACACCAGAGGTGTTCAGCTGGGATTAGGACTTGGCTTTCTGCAGACCAGTCAAGTTCTTCCACACTGACTGAATCATCATTTCTCTTTAATCCTTGCCTTATACACAGAGACACGGTCATATTAGAATAGAAAAAGGGTTCTGTCCAAACTGTTATTAAAAAATTAGAAGCACACAATTCTCTATGCTTAAACATTACAATTTGTCCTATTGGAAATGACTAAAGTAGTCAAACCTTTCATTAGAAGGGGGTGAACCAATACTTTTGGCAATATAGTGTATTTACACAAATATTTCCATAAATGAGCTCAAATGAGTGCTTCCCCTCAAGTGTGCACCTCTTATTGCCAAGCCCACTTAGCTAGATCAGGAAATAATCTACATACAAGCAAACCCATAAATAGTATAACAGTTAAGAACACAGTAAAAGCAGTGATGAAAGACAACTTTAAGGTCTCTCCATCACACATTCCCATTGAAATAACTGGATTTCACCCATGAACATTTGACAAACAGTAATAAATGTGGCCGTGCCTTTAACCCTCAGTGGGGCGTAAACAGGTCATATAAAAACACAATGGCATTGTATTCACCACCAATTCACAAAAACATAAAATAGTTAAGAATAAGCATGAGAGAGTGCTGGTTTTGTAACGATCTACACAGGCAGCAACTCTGTGTGTATTAGCGCTCCTTACATGAAGGAGACTACAGAGGACAGAGGAGATAGTGTTAGCATGTTGCTAAGCTAACAGTATTACACTAATAAGGTGCAGCAAAGTCAGTTTATTTATAAAACACTCTTCATTCACAATCATAATTCAAAGTGCTTTACATAGCCACAATAAAGATAAATAATACATAAGCATATACCCAAATATTGGAGAAAATTATTCATAATTTGTATTTGATTAAACTGTCATAAACATGGTTTTCTGTACTGATTGAAATATATTTATAATCAATATTTCTCTCACTTCATCTGCCATCTTGGATGCTTATAACACCATGTTATGAGATTGCCAAACCTGTGGAAGATATGTGTTTCTGTTCAAATTTGGACAATATTAAGTGTGTTATAATAATGCAGAATATCTAAACATTTTATAGATGGCAAGGGAAATAAAAAATATGTAATAAATCACAATATATTATCTCATCAATAGCTTAATATCTTAGATGATTTAGTTTTTGATTTAAGAATCGTTAGATCTAGTTTTTATTGGAAAACAGGACAAAATGACTAATGACGAAAATGATTTTTGCAGCGCAAGCAGGGTCTTTGTCTCTGTCTCTGTGGGCTGCTGTGTGATTTATGCTGAACATCTGGAGGTCAGCAGAAGCAATCACCCGTCTGACCCGCTCACACAAATCTCCCTATACTGACGGCAACATCCCTCTCTCTGTCTCTCGCCTTACACTTAGCTGTACATCTCTGTGGGTCGATGTTCACAGTGGAAAGAGAGAAAGACATTGGCATCATCAATTTTTAAATGATTATTTGACTGAACGTTGCAATGGTGCGAGGAACTGAGGAGCAGATCTGGCTCTACAGATTAAACGCACATATGTCAATTCTTTAGCTGTTTCTCCTGCTATTCACTGCTGCATTCATCACTTTTGCTTTATTCATTCTGTGATGCTGCAAGACAACTTCAGATTAGCTGCAGAAAGAGGGAATTGAAAATGATTGTTAAATGCCGAAAACACTAAAGCCCTAAACACTGCATGATTTTCAGCTGTCCCTGACAAAAGATTGGTATCGTGAAACAATCGTGTCCAATCAGAAATCACCGCGATTGCTTCACGATGCCAGTCTTAAGGGAAGCCCTGAGGCTTGTTTATACTCATCACTCCAAAACATTTAAAGCAATATTTATAGCACTGCTGTAAGTAAACTGTAAGGGAAAAATAAATCGAAGCTGTAAATGAAAGATTATGATTGTTTTTTCTCAAAAAAAATCTTTAAAATTTCACTTGTGTTACTTGCTGTTTGTTTGTAATTATTTAAACAAACATTTAATTTAGGAATCGTCACAAAGTCGACGATTCCTGAACGTTAAACGTCACAAAGTAATAAACTAAATCCTACACCAAATACAAATTCTGCCATTTACTTAGCTTTATGTTGTCCCAATCTATGCAAAAATATGTATTTATTTATTTATTTTTCACCACATTTGTCAAAATCCATAAAAAAGTTCATAGTTTTCAGTTTTTGAGCAACAGGCCAACATTAAAGGCATCCTTCACTGTAATGTGCTCGTGAAACATTTCAGGAACAGTAACATTTCATCCCAAAATTAAAAGGGAAAAAAAAATTTTTTTGCATTAAGACATTATTTTCAAGACAAATAAGCAGAACATCAATTGTTTTTTATTCTTATTATAGTGCTAAAATAATTTAATTGTAACTTTAATTATTTATACTCTTGACTGCTAGTATTTAGTGAACTGATTTAAATCCATATTTATTGAACTTTAAAAAAAAAACACTGAATTATGGAAATCTTCTAATATTAACAACCAACATTTAGAATAAAGTTAAATATGTTGGAAGTGGTGAGAAGTTTTGGGGAAGATTGTATATAGTCACAATGTAAACAATTTCAGTGGTCCCTGAATGTGGTCCTAAGCTTCCGATATTCTTCATACAGAGGGGTCGCCCAAGAACCCGTTGAATAGATACCATCAGAAATGACACCGGAATGACTGTAAGGTAATTAAAGGAAATCACCTGGGATCATACCACCTGGAGAGCCATGATTCATCGAGTGACCGAGAGTCGGTATCGACTGAACGGATAGAGAGAGAGAGATTCTTCATACGAAAGGGAATATATGTTTAGATTTTGAGGTGAAATATTTGACATTTAAGTTCACAGATTTTGACGTGGATACTTTTTCTTCTTTTGGTTATAATCTCAGTGGAGGGGTGAGAGGTGGTGTGTTCAGCGAGTCTGGAGAAACCACAGTCACTGATGCCTCTTTTCAGTTGTGTGGGAAAATGAAACATTGACGTAATATTCATGTGTAACCATGGAAACCTGCTGTATTACAGGATTCAGTCCTTAGGCGTTGAACAGGACGGGTCACGTTTGTAGGAGGGGGTCTCTATATTTATTTCTCACTCTTTCTGTCTTCTCTATGAATAGCTGCATATCAAACCCAGCTGGCTGACCATCTTTGACTTCAGCTGGCTGAACAAACGTCAACAAAGTCAAAAAAATGTGAGCTGCTATATCTGTATTTGATGATTTTTTGCAAAGACAAACGTTTTCTTTATTCAATGTTCATTTTCTTCAAGAAACGTTCCAGCTACACTATATCTTGTCTTATTTGCTGAAGTCTGGTCTGTATTAAGACCGTTTCAGTGGCCTGAGTTTACTGAGCTGTTTCCTTGGTCACAGATAGCCGGCAGGAAAAAGCGTGAAAAAGAATCCTTACACACACACACACACACACACACACACACACACACACACACACACACACACACACACACACACACAACACACTCACTCACTCACCAGCGATGGCATACGGAGGAGTGGTTCTGAATATTTCAGTCTGAAATATCTAACCTACATTCGATCTGTTAGTGTGTGTGTGTGTGTGCGTGCGTGCGTGCGTGCGTGTGTGTGCGCGAGGCAAAATCACCGTTGCGTGTCAAGAATGTGTGCGGAGAAGGAGGTCACAGCTATTCCCACACACTGTATTTATGAATATGTGTGGAAGGAGACATTCCTGCATTACGTATCTAGGCACTACAATCATATTTATTCACTTCATGTTTTATTCTAGTGACATCCACTGGCTTTTCCACATGAGATTGTGTTTGTTTTTCTATTGACAGAAGACATGTATATTACGTGTAATGATACTAAAAGCCATTTTTATTCCGTTTATATTTTATCTGTCAGTTTAATTTGTATGATATTTTTACTTTTACTTTATTTTTACTTGTTTACTTCTAAGCGTGGCTTCTGGTTTAAACCTGTTTTGTCTCAAAGCAAGTAACACTCCAAACTTGATTTCTTGCTAAAAAACTATTTAATTTAAATAGTATTTTCACTTGCCACCAAGATGTTGATGAGGTATGTACTGACTGCAGAAATTATAGTAGGATTTTTTTTTTTTTATGTATGTATGTATGTATGTATGTATGTATATAATGGAAAAATTATTCATATTTTTATTTCAAAAATGTTTAAAGACCCAAATTAGAGTATGAGCCAAAAAAATCTTTGGATATTGTCATCTAAAGGAATAAGTAACAAGTCTGCCACGTTTGTTCTGACCAACTGAGGAAAAAATCATTACAACAAATCATGCTACAATGGTGATTAAATCTAACGATCGATTAGCTCATATCACATCAAACCGTGCAAATTAGTATTACTGTTATACTTTGTTCTCAAATTATTAATGTTAACAACATCAGCATAGCGTGACAATGAGTATAGTGTGTATTAGCATGTAGATTTCAATTCTGCAGTCTGATATCTAATCGTCATACCATTCGAATTTCATATTAACAAATTATTCTTCCTTCGAAACTGGTTTTCTTTCAAATACAAATCTTGTGTAATCCCAGGCTATCTGTAATCAGAAGCACATTTAAAACTGGAATATGATTTAATTTCAGTCACACGTGTTTCATAAACATATAATCCTTTCTGGATCACAATCTGCCATCTAAATGATAAATGTAATTATTCCATCTGCTGCGAGAAAAGGCTGTAAAAAATCCTCCACCTGCAGATATATGTCACGGTGCACACACGAGGGAGGAACAGGAACACGCAGACGAGGATATAAACTCAAATGATAATATTTAATAAGGACATCAAGGCAGGACAAGGCAGTACTCACAAACAGGATACACCGGGAATAACAAGTAGACCAGCCCACATCAAACTGAACAGGCATGAACTAATATACACAGGTAAATCATAGATAATTAGACAAACACGGCTGGACATGAATTAACTAATAATGACATTAAACAAGGACAGGAAACAAACCAAATAGGGAAACATGAGGTAGGGACACATGACACATGACAGAGGACTGACATAACTCCCCCCTCCCGAAAGGCTCGTCCCGAGCCTTAACAGTTCCATCAGGGAGGGGGGGTGGGCGCTCTGGAGGCCCCTCAGGACAGACACAGACAGGAACGCAGGACGGGGACCTCCAGAGCAGAACAGACAGACAGGGACCATGGCGGAGCTGGGAACTCTGGAAGCCATGGCGGTGCAGGGAGCTCTGAAGGCCATGGTGGAGCTGGGAGCTCTGGGGACCATGGCGGAGCTGGGAGCTCTGGGGACCATGGCAGATGGTCTTCGGGGCCCTAGGCCTCTACCCCCTCGGCCCGGCCCCTACAGCCGGAACCCTTCTACCCCCCCCCAAAATTTCCATGGGGAAGTGAGGGGGTATCAGGAGCCCTCCAGGGCTAAACAGACAGGACAGTACAAAACACGACAGGACAGACCTCCAGGGCCAGACAGACAGGACAGGACACGATGACAGGAAAGCCCTCCAGGGCCCGACAGACAAGACATCCCACAGGAACCAGAAGCCCACCTGGGCTAGCTCGGAGGCTGAGGCTTCCTCTGGGCATGACCAGGAGTCAGGGGCCCTCACAGGGTCCCTCAGCGACCGCCTCCACTTCAGCAACAAGGGGGCAGGCGGCTAGAATGGCCTCCATGGCCACAACACGAGGAGCCGCCTGCCCCAGACGAGTCTCCATGGACAAGACAAGACAAGATAGTTTAAAATGTTCCTGTGGGCACAACAAGACAGACACACGGCACTCCTGGCCGTGACATGTGGACTTGATCCACGGGGCTAGGGATAGCGGCGGCCAGCGGGCATGAATCAACGCCGATCCAGTGCTTGAGTCAGCGGCAATCCGGCGGGCTTGAGTCAGCGGCAATCCGGCGGGCTTTAGGACAGCGGGGGCCGGCGGGCATTGAGTCAGAGGCGGGCCGGCGGGCATTGAGTCAGAGGCGATGCGGTGGCGTGATCTCCCGCGAACGGCGCGCCTGGGGGAGCGGCAACCCGGGAACTAGGCAAGCTGCCGGCGGGCTTGAAGGCTCGCGGCCAGAGGACTCGCGGCACTCGCGGCGATCCCGCCGAACTCCCACGCCGACTTGCAGTGGGCTATGGCGGGAATGACGAGCGGCGACTTCCTTGTCGCGGGACAGACAGACAGGAACAAAATAAAAACTTTTCAAAAAACGAAAACAAAACGGGGTGAATGGGCGCCGCTTACGGTTATGGTCTGGTCTTCTGTCACGGTGCACACACGAGGGAGGAACAGGAACACGCAGACGAGGATATAAACTCAAATGATAATATTTAATAAGGACATCAAGGCAGGACAAGGCAGTACTCACAAACAGGATACACCGGGAATAACAAGTAGACCAGCCCACATCAAACTGAACAGGCATGAACTAATATACACAGGTAAATCATAGATAATTAGACAAACACGGCTGGACATGAATTAACTAATAATGACATTAAACAAGGACAGGAAACAAACCAAATAGGGAAACATGAGGTAGGGACACATGACACATGACAGAGGACTGACAATATAGCCTACTAGCCGGGACAACTTCTTTATGTTTACAGACGTGACGTAATGACGCAGTGCTCAAAAATTGATTTTGGATCATTTTTAACCAAAAAAAGTTACAAACTGCAAATTTAAGTAACATTTTGGCTGATGATAAGGTATGGTCTTTATAATAAAGACTTTCTTTTTTTTTTACTTTTGATGAATGTTTTAGTCTTTGCGGAAATACATTTATTTGATTAATATTAAATCTAAATATAAGCTTTAAATCAAACCTTAAAATATAATTTGAGAAAACTATACATTTGGCTTTACACCAGTTTTTAGGTTGGTCCAAAGAACCATTTTTCTCAGCGTAATACAATAAATGACTTGAATCTCTTTCTGTGTGCAACAGCCGCTTTTCGGCAAGACTTGAAGGTGTCTTGGATTTTCAGCACTCGCTGGATTAAACGTGTGACAACTAGCCGTCTGCTTGCAGCACATATATACTGCCACATGAACATTTCTACATACACTTGACTCTCAGCACTATTTAGAGGACAGATGTCTGTGTAGGCAGTCAGGGTCAGGGTGATGGGTAGTGTTTAAGGAAGGGGTCCGAGTTCAGAGGTCAAGGGTCAGCTAATAGTAATCCACTATGGGAGTGTGTGTATTGACTTCAGCAGAGTTCCACAGCAATGCAACATCTTTTAAAATCCTCCAATACACACACGGCACGGGGAAATAAGTCAATATCAAATCAATATGCACTAAACAAATGTAAGTGGTGACAGGTCAACACTAGCACAACATGGCATTTTTTTCCTTCAACTGAGGCCTATTTATGCCTCAAAAAAAAAGGTAACAGTGACTTTATTTTTCATAATTGTGACTTTATATCTCCCAATTATTGGACAATGTGTTGTCTTGCTTCTCTTGGACTTAAGTGCAGCCTTCGACACTATTGATCACACTATTTTGTTGAATCGTCTCGAGCAGTATTTTGGCATCAGGGGAACAGCTTTAAACTGGTTTGCCTCCTATCTTGAGGGGAGAACGTTTTCTGTAGAAATTGATAACATCACTTCCTCCTCTGCTGCATGTAGATGTGGTGTCCCACAAGGATCTGTTTTAGGCCCTCTTTTGTTTCTCTCTATCTCCTTCCTTTGGCTAATATTTTTCGTAAACATCTGACTTCGTATCATTGTTATCCAGATGACATACAGCTTTATCTACCTGTTAAATCTGATGAGAATACATCCCTCCAGCCATTATTTGACTGTTTGGGTGAAGTTAAAAGTTGGGTGGTGGACAACTTCCTTCAATTAAATGATTCTAAGACTGAAGTGATACCCTCTCAAACACTTTGGCTCCTATAACTAACACTGTAGGTTCCCATGCAAGAAATCTGGGAGTTATTTTTGACCCAGCACTTAAATTTGACAAACAAATAAATTTAGTTGTAAAATCAGCATTCTTTCTGCTTAGTATAATTGCAAAAATCGAATCTTTTATTTCATTTAAAGATTTAGAAACTGTTATCCACGCATTCATTTCATCAAGACTTGATTACTGTAACTCATTGTATTTGGGGGTCGCAATCTTGTTTGTCTCGCCTTCAGTTGGTCCACAATTCTGCGGCTAGATTTGTAATAAATACTAGGAAGAGGTAAAATATCGCCTGTTTTGGTTGGTGTACATTGGCTCCCTGTTGAATATAGAATCCAATTCAAGATATTACTATTTGTTTATAAGTCCCTCACAGGCTTAGGCGACAAACTATTTATCTGATCTTCTCTCCCACTATCACACCATCAGGCCTTTAAGGCCATCTAACGCTCTGTTGTTGTCTGTTCCCAAGACACGTTTAAAACTTAAGGGGGATTGGGCATTCTCTGTGGCAGCACCTCAGTTGTGGAATAACTTGCCTCTTTACTTGCAATCAGCCACTTCTTTTCAAGTTTTTAAATCATCAGTAAAGACATATCTTCTGGAGTAACTGCTGTATACAGTTTTACCGTGTGTATATTTAGTGTGGTGTACTACTTGTGTCATTTCTTTCTCTTTTTAGTTTTGTGTTATGGCTTTTGGCTTTTTGTGCAGCACTTTGGTCGGCTCCGTCGTTTTTAAATGTGCTATATAAATAAATTAAACTGAATCTGAATTACAACATCATTTCTCATAATTACAATTTTATTTCTTGTAATTGTAAAATTATATTATTTTACTTTATTTAGCATAATTGTGACTTTATATTGCACAGTGTGACTTTATATCTCTAAATTGTGACTCTATCATAATTATAACTTTATTTAGCATAATTGTGACAATAATTTACAATGTGATTTTATGTTTCACAAATGCAACTTTATTTGGCATAATTGTAACTTCATATAGCACAATGTGACTATATATATTCAAACAGTGAATTTCTTTCTGTATTGTTGTGACTTTAAATCTCACAATTGTGACTTCATTTCTTGTAATTGTGACTTTATATATCTCACAATTTCACTGCTTATTTCACAGATGTGACTTTATTTAGCATAATTGTGACTGTATATTTCACAGTGACTTTATTTCTTGTAATTGTAACATTATATTATGTGTTACCCAGCAATAAAAAAAATATAGTCAATGAGATTTCTCACTTCTGATCTATCATAATGAATGGGAATCATTAGACATCACTACTTAAATCTGCAATCTAATGCTTTATTCGCTAAAATCAACATATATGTCGCATCTTCGTGATTCATAACTGACTAGCACACTGACAATCACCACTTAAATGATAGAGACCCAAAAGCACCCTAACGTAGGATTAAAGAGATTCAGACTAAAGGTTTGTTCTAATTTAACCGATCAATCCGACAGCTTCATGCAATACGTGTAAAATGATCTGTTCTGTCGGCTCCATCTGAATCCAGTAAAGTGCTGAAGAAAAAAAGAGGCCCGGCGGGAGGCTAGAATTTAGACTTACTCATACACACTCACACAGTTCCTCCCCTCCTACAATAAAACAGCACACACACACACACACCGTGACACTCTCCATCCACTACACACAAGCTTTCCTCAATGCCCTACTACCCCTGCCACTGCACAACAGCTCACACACATACTGTCCAGCATAAGGCACTTACACTGACCTACTCGCACACACACACACATACACACACACACACACACACACACACACAGACACACACACACACACACATGTTGGTTTTTATGGTTTACGGGGACTTTCCATAGGCGTAATGGTTTTTATACTGTACAAGCTGTATGTGCTATTGCCCTACACCTACCCTACACCTAAACTTAGCCCTCACAGGAGACGGTGCATTTCTATTTTCCCTCAAAAAAACTCACTCTGTATGATTTATAAGCGTTTTAAATTATGGGGACACCTTCACCTTCTCCTTGTAATACCTATGTCATACCCATGTCATTATACAAATTTGTGTCCTCATAAACCACATAAACATGCCCACACACACTGTGACAATCTCCATCCACTACACACAAGCTTTCCTCAATGCCCTACTACCCCTGCCACTGCACAACAGCTCACACACATACTGTCCAGCATAAGGCACTTACACTGACCTACTCATACACATACAGTACACACACACACACCGTGATGCTCTCCATCCACTACACACAAGCTTTCCTCAATGCCCTGCCACTGCACAGCAGCTCACACACATACTGTACAGCATAAGGCACTTACACTGACCTACTCACACACATACAGCACACACACACAGAGCGGAGCTGAAGGGGCAATCCGAGAGTGGACAGTGTGTGTGTTAAAACAGCGTAAGTGTGAATTGTTTTGACTGAGAATTCAAAACCTAAAATGGGAAACTTTAACAAGAACATGCATTTATTAGCCGGAAATCTTATTCAATAGATGCAATATATTTGATTCCTTATTCAATACATTTGCATGCTGTTCCAAGGTAGTTCAATTAACAACACATTGAAAATTCACTGAAGGGAAAAACATCATGTCAAACGTTTATGTTAATGTATATGGAAGTTTGGAACACAAAAGGAGAAATAAAAAAAAATTCAAATGAATGTAAAGGTTAAAAAAGCATGATAAATTTATTGAAAATGACATTGAGAAATTAGGGTTTATTAGGGTTAAGTATATTAGGATTCTGTGTGTTTTTTATTTTGTTATTTTACAAACAGCAAACAAAATTGTATGCCGAAGAGAACCTTTTTGGCCCAAAAAAAGAGTTCTTCAGGATAAAAATGAATTAAATAAATGAGTTGTTGGTGACTATGATGACTGTTGCTGACTATGTGTTTCATTGATACATACATGAAATAGCACTTCAACAAGAATGTAATCCATAAAATGTTATGATCTCATGTTTAGAATCCTAAAAGGATCCCATCTTTAAAAGTAAAAGCTTTTAGCATCAATACTTCCACGAAGAACCTTCATAGACCTTTATAGAACCGAAG
The DNA here is from genome assembly GCA_027422435.1 of Schizopygopsis pylzovi. Taxonomy (NCBI): domain Eukaryota; kingdom Metazoa; phylum Chordata; class Actinopteri; order Cypriniformes; family Cyprinidae; genus Schizopygopsis; species Schizopygopsis pylzovi. The sequence continues at coordinate 28,936,824 of CM049816.1, forward strand.
AATAGTTTTCATATAAAGGTTTTTTGGGAAACCTAAATTTTTTCTTTTATTTGCATCACTTTATAAATGGTTTGGAAATATTGGATCTTTTGATTAAATTATCAAAATCCCTATATCTAAAAAAAATCGTCATCTGTAATAAACCACAGCAGGGGGTCCAAATATATAAAAATAGATCAATTTAGCTGGCTGTAAAAACCCAGCTAAAGTCATTTTTTGTGATTTACTGTTTAAGGTAAAGTACTTTATGTGGAAATTTTACTTTGATATCTTTAATACTGACTGACAAAGATTGAAATCATAGTGAAATGAATGGTTGAAATCAAACTTTGATATTGTTTGATGCATAATTAAATGTTGAGACTTTAGCCTGGGTTTCACAGTTTCTTCTAAGAGTGAATGGTTCTTCTTGGAACCTTTTTGGTATGCTACCATACCAAGTACCAACTTGTTTTTATTTACTTATTTATTTAATCACTTGTTTATTTAAGTAAGACGAGTACTTTGGTAGGACCGTGGTATTCTTGAAAGTACGTTGGAGTAACGTACCATGGTGTATCATGAATTTCAGAAAGTATGCGATGCCGTCATGGTCCAGCCACAGTGCCACAATGTGTTAATTACCTTGTGTTGTTTCCACATGGCGGCCAGGGGCTTCACGTCGTGCTTGCCGTGTTTGCCCTCCTCCAGACACTGGTAGCACACTGGAGTCTTGCAGCTGGCGCAGTACATGCTGTAGTTCTCCGCTTCGTGATCCACGCAGGTCGTCTGTTTGCGCGCGGAGGCGCTGGCCGGGTGCGCGGTCCCCGCCTGCGCTGTAGCCGGCGGCAGCAGCCGGTGCTTGGCCAGCGGTCCGCGGGAGGGGTGGCAGCGCTGCTGACACGGAGCGCAGTAGAAAACATCGCACTGCTCGCACATCACCGTGGCGTCCACCGGATTGCGGTCGCACAGCTGGCATTTGACGGAGACGGCGCGGCTCTGCTGGTAGCGGGACACGATCGCCTCCAGCAGCCGGTTGCGCTGGAAGCCGCGGAGCCCGCGCTCCTCCAGGGACACGCTGCGGTGGCACAGCGGGCAGGTGATGGAGCAGTGGCGGTGCACCACCAGAGCCGGCGGGAACACGCGCACTCCGTTGGGAGACTTGAGGCACGGCGTGTATGAGCCGTAGCCACTGTCCGTCTCGCTGTACATGCTCATCTTGTCCATATCCAGATAGTCATAGTCCGAAGAGCATCGGTTTTGCGGAGGGGTCTCTCCCTCCGGAGTCTGCACGATGATGTTCCGAGCACACGCCAGGCAGACATTATGAGAGCACGGTAAAATAATCGGCTCCTTAAAAAGAGAACCGCAAACCGGGCATTTCAGTTCTTCTTCCATCGCGTCCATAAACCCACTCTCACGCGTTCAATGAAATCAGAGCAGCACTACAGACGCGGACAGCTCCCGTCACCCGCTCCGCGCATGCGCAGTGAGAGAACGGTTGTGGGCGTTGTAGTCCCTATGATGATACCCGCCGCTTCTGCTGACCGCTTAAAAACTACAACTCCCTTAATTCCGCTAATTAAATGCGGCGAGAAGAATTTGTATTATCGTCCCGTATTCAAGTGTCATAGGTTTGGGGGGGGGGAAAGCCTAATTTGCAATTTAAAGAAGCCCGTGTGTAAACAACCCCGTCAAAGTAGGACAGGCGTTGTAATTTTGCTGGCATCCGAGAGAGCTGACCAGTAGACTATTTCTGTGAGTGGCCGTGAATAATTAGAGCAGGACACTTTTCACAGCATGCATCGGGCTGCTTACAGTCCACCCTGCCCACACAGTCTAATTACAGCAGAATTAATGAGCACTTCATCACACATACATCACCACCGACCTTATCTAATGATTGACGAGTAATGGGCAACATTTTACATTCATATAATAATTAAATAATGGGAAAAATATTAAACTCATATAAAATTAATAATGTGTATTTATAGTACTTTTTTCTTAAAATACATGATTTAAAAAAAGATATTTCATGCACACACAAATAGTATCATTTTTATAGTTTTAGGTTTACATAAATACACAAGGTATATATATATATATACAGTATATATAGGAAAAATAAATAAGTGCAAATTGAGAAATAGGACAGAAAACGTGAATCACAAAAGATTTTAGATGAATATCCAGTCCAATCTAAACTAATAGTGCAGGGTTAGATTATTTATTTGACAATCAGGGGCACAAAGGCACCTTCTTTTATTCTTTCTCACATGCCTGTCGTTTTGGTCAGAGGCGCGAGACTGATCCGTGAGATTAGGCGGGGGGGTCTGCCAAGAGAAAATGAACTCCTGTCAAAACCCAGAAGGTGACGCATACCCAGAATACTAGAAAAACAGCATCCATGTTGTGTGTGTGTGTGTGTGTGTGTGTGTGTGTGTGTGTGTGTGTGTTTGTGTGTGTGTGTCAGTGCAAACCAGACTGCATCAAATAGTGAAGTTAGATAAACTTGAATGCGTTAAAAGTCTTGTTTCAAATTGATTTAGACGGTAATTTAAGTCTCATGAACAGTGCCAACACCTTAAACCTTTCCTTCATCTTGTGATTTTTCAATTCAAAGTTGTCTGTGTATTATGTGTCAGGAGGGTTAAAACAACAAAAACACAATACAATAAGACCTTGTGAATATTTGGTCAAGGATATGAAGTCTGGCAGAGAGCAGAAACAGCAGTATCAAAGAGGAAAACAAACAGACGAAAGAGGAATATTTTTAATAACTCTGGGTTATTGCCAAGACTTAGGGATTTTTAACAGTCTTATTTTTATAGAACAATTCCCTGTACACCAGGGGGCACTACATTTAATAGATTCGACATCTGGAGCATAGGATCAAAGAATACAGCAAATTCAAGTGAGTATAATGCGCCTTGCTTTTTAAACCAAACGTGTTTACTAGTTTATGTGCACAAAAATACTCTCAAGAGTGTTTTCATCTTTACATCTGTCTTTTCGTTTGATTGAAATGACAAATTAAATGTAATTCTTTACGTTTTAATAACGCAATATTAATTTCTTACTTTAATAATATGCAGTTCATTATAAATTATTAAAGAACCAACAGCTGATCTCTCTACAAAGCACAATTGATATACTTCATATTATTATATTTAAGTGTTATATATGTGTAATTTGGTTTGATATAGAATAAGCCTGTTTCTGCCACGGAATAAAACAATAAATAAAAGGCAATTAATTTTTTTTCCTCACAATTCTCAATTCTGAGAAACAAAAAAAAGAGTTCATAAACTTGCAATTCTAAGAAAAAGTCTGAATTTCAAGATATTAACTCAGAATTGAGATGTTAACTTGCAATTTCAATTATAAGTTTATAAGCAATTCTGACCAATTCAAATTGTGAGAAATAAACTCACAATTATGAGAGAAAAAATCAGAACTGAGATAAAAATTTGTAGAATTTCTCACAGGACAGTTTTTACATTTATTTGTATTCACTTTACAACTTACATTCATTTATATCTCGCAGCTCTGTGTGTATCTTGCCATTCTTTTTTCTCAGAATTGTGAGATAAAAAGTCACAATTACCTATTTTGTTTTATTCTGTTGCGAAAATTTTAAAGATGCAATTAGTAGCAGTTAGAATTTTTTTATTCTCCTTTTGTGTTCCGTGTACAACAACATAGTCATAAAAGATTTGTCTTTTTCAGTGAAATATTCCTTTAAAGAGTGTGAGAGGTTAGGAGTGCATCGCATCACCAAAAGTGAGTCACAAGAGTGCAATGTAGTGAAATGTATTGAGATTTGAAGAGCGTCCGACCTCATCTCTATTAGACAACAGACATGGTGCTCTCGGGGTTGACCCTGACAGGCCGAGAGCTCTTCCTCAGATCCTGGAGCTGTTTGGCTGGTTTCCCAACTCCCTCCTCAAACCGCTTCTCCACAACAGGAAGCACCGTCTCATGCAGGAACGATGCGTTCTGCAGAATAAAGGCCTTTTTCTCGGCCTCCTGCTCGCAGCGCAGGCTGTAGTCCACATGCTGCACCGCCACCAGTATGATCTCCCGCAGGCTCTCCAGAAACACCATGTGCAGCTCTGGGAAGTACAGCTTCAGCCCTTCCTCCAGGAAGGCCATCATCTGCTTGGTGAAGGCCACGATGGTGTAGCTCAGGTTGACCCAGCAGTCTTCTCCCGTGTACTGGTCGAAACTGCTGATCCCACAGCTTCGCATTTCGTCCTTGAGCTTGGCCAGAGCTTCAGGAGTCATCAGGTTCATCCTACGCCACATCTCCTCAGAGTTACGATGCCTCGTTGCTTCAGTGATGATGTCCTTCTGGCTTTGGAGAGCCGCTCTGATGTCTTTCACGAGTAGAGACTGCAAAATGAAGGTCAGATCCAAGCCAATCTCGCTTAACTGCATACAGTGCTCACTGGCAAACTTCACGCACTCTGCAGCGGTGGACAAGCATTCTTTGCTGTCAAACACCTGCTTGCTGAAGGCATCTACGAACATCTTCATCACCGAACGAGACCAGACCACAAAGGCGGAGTAGCAGCCAGTGTTACCTGCGAAATCAGTCTCAAACTCCCTGGCGGTTTCAAGCAGGCTTGTGAAGAAGATGTTACAGAGCTTTTGGATGTAAAGCAGCGTGGCGCCCTCGATGCGAAGCTGGCGGAGGGCGGTTTGGACGGCCGCCGCTCTGTTTTTCAAAAACAGCTCACAGGCCTTTGTGGACTGTCCCAGGCGAACGAGTTGAGAGACGGCTCGCCGTGTGGCTTTGGGTCCTCCACGGAGCGAGCGATCAGGCGAGAGTTCAAACACCAGGACCTCGGTCAGCTGTCGAACACGCTCATCCACCTTCCCCCTCAGCTCCTTCACTCGTGGGCTCACTGGTTGCTCCTTCAGATATTCATTTAGCTTATCCAGAAGATCAACAGCACCCTCAAAGTCTCTCTGAGCGATGCACACGTCAAGGTCTTCTGGAAGCTCCTGGATCCATTCGGGACTGAGATCCACCAGTTCCTCTGAATACAGAGGCTCATATTCATCAAATGGGTTTGTGGAGACTTCCTGCCGGACTGGCGACGTTGGAACTTCCTCTTCCTTTATGTTTTTGTCTTTCGCCACTTTGTTTTTCTTCGTTTCCTCCAGAATCTCCAGCCACTCTTTCTTGATCTTGCTGTTCTCGGCTTTGAAGATGCGGCTCTCGGGGAACATGAGGATTTTGAACATGTCTTTCATTGGAGGGTTGTCTTTTACGTTCACAACCGCAAAGCTCTCTAGATCGTACAACGCATTGTATTTGTATTTCACGGCTCCACGTCTGTTCGCCAGCCAGGTTGCGATGAGCAGGCAATCGTTCATCAGAAACGCGTGAACTTTTTGGATCTGTGACATGTTTTCTGCGTCATACTCCAAAAGATCGCCATTATAGACCAGATATCTGCCCGGGGTTTCCATGATGTTCTTGCATCCCTCTACTTTCTCCAATAGTGTAGTTAGGGTTCTTTGTTTAACCTCCTCGGTTTCCTTTGGGAAGGCTGCAAGCATTTCTTTGGCTGCTTCATCTTTATCTGTGGACAGGAGAGACTGTGTAATGCTCTCCATTATGCTCTTCTGCTCAGTGAGAATGTGACTCAGCTGATACATCTCACTTTCCAAGTAAGAAATCTCCTTGGCTGTCTCAATAAACTGTCTGTAGTTCTTATAAACGTTTTTCTTCAGGTTTTGCGCGGTTTCGTCGGCGAGTGTTTGTGTTTTCTGTCGGTGTTCCTGTAAATCCCGGTCCCCATCCGACTGCTGCGAGAGCTGCTTTACGTACGACTGAGGGTCAAAATTAGGCGATTCCAGCAACTTACGCAAACGATTTCCAGTGTCTGCCATTTTGTCGATGTTCTTGCGACAATGAAACACAAATGAGAGGATAATTGTGTGAAAATCAGGCGTTTATTGCAGTTGATCTGCAGAGCTGATCGCTTCCTCAACAGGAAACGCTCGACACCTCCCCGTGACGTCACATCACGTGACCAGCGAACGTTTCAACTGTACATAACAACAAAGATTCACTCGTTTATAATGTTTGAATCATTTAATAATAATTACATGTGCATCTAGTAAGACGTTGTTGTTTGTATTTGGTGTATGGTACATGTCTATTAGTGTTGTTGTTGTTATGTTAATATGCATAATAAGTAAATAAATAAAAGGCTTGACTACACAAAAACAAAACATGTCACACAGGTCAGTAACTGTCAAATGTATGTTTATACATGTTATGTTTTAATTCATACACTTTATTGCAAGCTTAACGTAGCACATCTATAAAGTATAGAATTATACAGTATTACAAATGTACACACAGGTTAACATTTATGACCCTGGAACACAAAACCAGTCATAAGTTTTTCTTTTTTTCTACATATTTATACATCATCTAAAACTGAGGAAATAAGCTTTCCATTGATATATGGTTTGTTATGATTGGACAATATTTGGCCGAGATACAATTATTTGAAAATCTGGAATCTGAGGGTGCAAAAAAAAATGAAAAGAAAATCGCTTTTAAAGTTGTCGAAACGAAGTTCTGAGCAATGGATATAACTAATCAAAAGTTAAGTTTTTATATATTTATATTTAGGAAATTTACTAAATATAATAATGGAACATGAACTTTACTTAATATCCTAATGATTTTTGGCATAAAAGAAAAAACCCATAGACCCAAAGACCCATTCAATGTATTGTTGGCTATTACTACAAAATATACCCTATGCTACTTATGACTGTTTTTGTAGTACATGGTCACATTTTATAAATGGAATAAAAGTAGATTTTTAGTATTTATTTTTGTGAAATATGTAATTATGCCCATCTGAGTAAAACACAGAAAGACCTAATTAAATGTGCCACCTTATTGGTAGGAAGTGTTCAGAGTAAAATATTTGCAGAAGTATCCAAAATTCATTCCAGTAAGGAATGAATAATTAAATACAAAAAAAGATAAATAATTGGCAAATGACAAACAACAAATTCGACTAATTTTGTTGTTTGTGTGGATCTGGCAACTCCGTGCAACTATTTTTATTGGTCAACATTTTACGTCTCTACTATGAGAAAAAAAACTATTTCACGGGTTGTTATTTTTGTAGCGTAATTTTAATCTGTTTGCATATTGTAACATCAACACGTCTCCAGTGTTGCCCTGTTCATGCATATAACGTAACATTATAACAATTATACTTATAAATACATTTTCCAGCATTCCCAACACTGTGTGACTTCACGATTGGCCAGCAATTTGGTTTTAGGTCTCTACTAGGGGACAGTTTTCTTTGAAACATTTGAGACGTTAATCTTTATCGTCACAGTCATGAAAACCCGCAATTAGACCACAATTACACAAAACCCTTCGGTCTATCAGGCGAAAGACGGCGTCGTTGGTCACGATTAATGGTTTTATGAGGAGGTTTTGAGCTGTCTGACGGTGTTGATCTGCTGTGACTAAAGCAGACTGAAGATGGAGGATAAAGACTTTTTACTCGCTCTTCGTTTACAAGAGCAGTTTGATCAGGAGACCGCCACTGCTGCATGGACTGACGAAGACTATCCGTCCAGTAAAAAGCGGAAGATCGACTCCTCTGGTCTGATGGAGGTGGTTTCTTACTCCCGGCCCGGTCCGGAGAGACCGCTGTCCGTCGTTGATGAGTCGTGGGAGATGCTGGACCCCAATCCGGACGTGAGAGCCATGTTCCTGCAGTTCAATGACCAGTTCTTCTGGGGCAAACTCAGCGGTGTGGAGGTCAAGTGGAGTCCACGGATGACACTGTAAGATCCACACATGTAACGGACATGATGCTGGTCAGAACCGGTGTTAGATTGGCAGAAAGATGACGTTGACTTATGTTAACTTATCTGATACAGTGCGTGCAGAATTATTAAGCAAGTTGGTATTCTGGTCATATTTTTTTCCCAAACCACATCAATCGTAATAACTACTAGTGATTTTTTATATAATCATTTATAAGTGATATATAATTGTCCATGAAGGCAGGTTTTATTTTACAGATAAAATGAACAACAATAAAAAAAACGACAAAGAGATTTTACTCGGAAACTGTAAGTCAAAAATTATGAAATGTCCCTGAGAAAGATGCAATTCTTGAATTTGCAAAGTTAAGGGAAAGCGAAATGCTCATTGGGTCAGCATGGTCAGAACAAATAGAAATAAAACCGATGGAGAAGAAAAGACATATTAACTGCATGTTAAACTCCAGAATCTGACAGTAAGTTTTGAAAGTTAATTTTTAGTCTATCTCCTATCCTGAAAAGACTTGCAGAGATGGACTAAAACTGAACTCCCAAAACTTACTGACAGATTCTGGAAGATACATCATTGAAAGAGTGGATGTGGTGCTGGTCCTTCAAGAGTCACTCTCAACCTGTCTATCTATAAAGCCTATATACACCAGTCTTCATGTATTTCACAACACTTCAGCATGTCATTCTTATTAAGTGAGGGTCATCTTTACTGAAAACCTGACACCTTGCTCTTCTGGAGACTCCAGGTAGCTTGCCGTTCTCGAAAGTTTTGGGGCTGGAGACTAAACGGTTCCTGATGGTTTCACACCTAATTCTTCATATTAATTATTTTGCACTTAACGTGTCTTTTCTTGTCCGCTTGTTTTTTTTCTGACCCAATGTGCATTTTGCTGTTCAATGGTCATGTCTTAACGCTTAGTATTGCGTCCTTCTCATGGGCATTTAATAGTTTTTGACTAATAGTCTGAGTTAAAGGCTCATTTTATCTTTAAAAGAAAACCTGCCTAATAATTCTACACCCCATAATATACGTAGTTGTTCACTTCCAGCCTTCATGGACAATTATATATCACTTATAAATGATTAAATACAAAATTAATAGTAGTTATTAAGATTGATGTGGTTTGGTCAAATGTGCTTGGGAAAAGAAATATGTTCATAATATCAACTTGCCTAATAATTGTGCTCGCTCTGTAATGTTTGACTCCCTCAGATGTGCTGGTGTTTGCTCGTATGAGGGACGAGGAGGCTTGTGTTCTGTTCGGCTCAGTGAACCACTCCTGAAGCTCAGACCCCGCAAAGATCTTGTACAGGTTGGTTCAACTTTTAACGTTAAAATAGAATCAAAACATCCCCATTTAATTCCTTAACCATATCAATAGTTTAGTCTAATTAAAAAAAAATGTCCTCTCATAGATATTACATGATTTGCATGAAATAAACATTAGAATAACTTATATTGCTTGCTAGTAATATCTAAAGATTAAAATGTTCTGTAAATTAGGTTTACTTATATTGTAACATTATTGTACTGATTTATTTATATTGTAACGATAGTACTTATATTGTAACCACCATATTTAACAAACGGTCTTACTGGTTGATTTTACAATATAAAATATTAGAATAACATTGATTATTTCAAGATGGACATTTACTGCAGCTTAGGTTTACTTATGTTCATAGATCATTTATAGGAACTATTATCTTTGTATTGCTTTGAATTATGTTTTGCAACCACAATAAAAGCGACAGAGCTTTGATGATAAAACTAAGAATTTAATCATAATCTTACTAAAATATATTATTAAGAGATATCGAGTGACAGATGGTATTTACAGTAGCATTTTATGTAAATATTCTGTTATACTGTAATACAAATGTAATTACAAGCTATTGGATTTTCATTTTACTTTTTGGCCATATAAATAACTTTTGCACTACATGGCATATGTTTGCCCAGTTTTGGCCTCTGAATAAAAGTGAAGTGGTTTTCTCGGGGTCTAAGCACTGTATTCTCACTTTATTATATTATATGTACCATAAAAGTCTGATTTATTAAATATGAACATCAAACATATGCAACCGTTTTTGACAAAATGAAGGTTCAATAAACTGTTCTATTCAAAAAAGGGATTTTTCATATGTCAGGCTTTACGGGGTCAATGCTTTGGTCTTATTGTGCCCAATTCAACACTGACTACACCTTATTCTAAAAAAAAAAAATGTTTTGTAATCTATCATTAAAATGTAATAACTTCTTAAGCATCTTTTTATGTGAGGAAAATTATCATTTACTTTTATTCTTTAAATGATGTGCCTTAAATGTATTTCTAGATCAGGATTTTAATGTTACTGTTTCTTTCCTCAGACTCTTCTTCATGAGATGATCCACGCTCTTCTCTTTGTGACTCAAAACAACAGAGATCGAGATGGCCATGGTCCAGAGTTCTGCAAACACATGAACAGAATCAACCAAGCAAGTGGCACCAACATCACTGTAAGATGTGATTCTGATGTTCAGTATTAAACCATATCCAGTTTGACGTCACCATTTCCAGGATCCAAATAGGGATGCAACGATTATAGATTTTGTTGGTACGATTATAGTCTGAGGAATAATCACGGTTTCATGATTATTATGCATTAATTCATTTCACAACTTAAAATGACATAAACTGTCTTTAGATATTAACGTTCTATTTTTTGCTGCCTTTTGAAACTGTAATAACACAGGAACCAATAATACAGCACAAAATAATAATACTAAAGAAAAAAAGTCCCATTTCCCTTTTGAAATAACAAATGAAAATAGATCACAAATATACTAGTTTTTTTCATTTAGTTTATTATTTCTACATTTCTTTTAGACCTGAGGTACAGAACTTGGAAAGATGGTGAAAAAATGACTTATGAACAATACTATAATATTGTATTATGAATAATCTTTATTCATCTGATTATACATATGGCCTGAGAAAATCATGTCTATTATTTTGTTTTGTGAGATCGAGCTGCCCACGCAAACATTTAGGAGGAAAGAAACTTGTCAACGCTGCCCAGACTTTCATTAATTAAATAGCTTGGATACCGGATCGTTACATTATATTAATCAGCAAAGAGGGGGTAAAATGACTGTTTAAATGACTCGACTCAAATCTTCATTGTTTGTAGTGATGCGCAGATGCAGGTAAATTAATTCACACACCTCTGGAGGTGAGAGGTCACCTCTCTCTCTCTCTCAACCCCGCCCCCCGCACTATTTCATCTCTGTCTGAAGCGGGCAGAATGCTAGAGCTAATGAACTCTGCGTCCGGTAATCCGTTTGGTTCCACTGTCACAGTTAATCTAATGTGTAGTAGCCTCCGTGTCTCTGATAAGCGTGACATTATAAGCTGGTGCACTGCTAGTGTAACTTTGTTTTCATTTTGCGCAAGTTACAACAGTTCCGTGCAACAGAAACACTCGGTGTAGCTGAGCATTTACGATTAATTAACCGTGACATTTTAAAGCGCGGTTAATAGTATAACCGGTTAATCGCTCCATCCCTAGATCCAAATGCTCTACCATATCCCAAAAGCAAACAACAAATAGTGCTAATATATATCAACAGTGTTGTAGCACCACCAAAAAATCCTGATCCTAACCTATATTTCCATACCAAAATCTGTTGGCCGCAGTGTAACGAAACGTGAGTCATGGGGATCCATTTGCAAGGCTTTATTAGAAGGCGTGGTCATGAAACAAGCATTGGTCGGTACACAGCAAACAGACATAGACGAGGCAAGGCAATGAGTAATCCTAGGGCAAGCGTAGGTCTGCGATCGGCGAACAATATCCAACAGGGCAAGGCAGAGAGATAATCCAGGTACACGAGCAATAATCCAAACGAGGTGCAAACAAAGTCAGAATGGCAAGGGGCATGGGGGCAGTCGTGGCCTAGTTGGGGCAGTCGTGGCCTAATGGATAGAGCGTTTGACTTGAAACCTGAGGTAACCCAAGGTTGTGGGTTTGAATCTCGGCTCCGGCAGGAATTGTCCATGACTGAGATGAGACCCTTGAGCAAGGCACCGAACCCCCAACTGCTCCCCGGGTGCCGCAGTGCCGGCTGCCCGCTGCTCCAGGTGTGTGTGCACTTGGATGGGTTAAATGCAGAGAACACATTTCACTGCTGGTTATACTCTGTATAATTGTGTATGTGACAAATAAAGCTCATCTGAGCTTAAAATATTAATTATTATTAATATTAAGACAAAGGGTTAATCCAGGAAACACGGGCAATTGTAGTCTGAGGTGGCATGCAACAGTTAGTGTAGTGCAAGAGTCCATGTGGTGAGCGAGTGACCTCTGGTGGTGAGTTAACGGAAGTTCATAGACCAGATTCAAATCAAATCAAATCAAATCACTTTTATTGTCACAGCACAAGTGCCTTGGTGAGTGAAATTCTTATGAGCGTGCTCCAGACAGTGCAAAAAACAACAAACAATTTACATATGGACAGACAGTGCAAAAAAAAACAACAACAATTTACATATGGACAGTACATATTTACAGACTGTACAGAAGCACTGTGCAAAATACACATACATATACTCAGTACACATAGTGTACTATAAAGACACTCAATTATCAGCGACACATTATACACCGTATGGGCACATCTACATTATGTACAGTATCTATACATAATGTAGTCTATACATAGTAATAATGTGAGGTGCAACAGATTATAAATTAACAGCAGATTGGTTGAGCAGCAGATAGATGCGCAAAGGTGCAACAGATTATTCATATGCAGTGTCGTGGATGTGCATTGTATGGTGTCCAGTGATAGCAGATAGGTTGTGTTAGTGCAGTGTGTGCGTGTAGTCCAGTTGAACTGTGTTAAAGTGCATGGCATGTTGTGTGAGTGGGAGTGTGATGTAGGTGAGTTATTTCTGACTGTTCATTAGCCTGATAGCCTGAGGGAAAAAGCTGTCCCTCAGTCGGCTAGTGCGGGATCGGATGCTGCGGAGACGTCTCCCTGAGGGCAACAGAGAGAGCAGTCTGTGGGACGGGTGGCTGGAGTCTTTGATAATCCTCCGGGCTTTCCTTGTACACCGCCTGGTGTAGATATCCTGGAGGGAGGGAAGCTCACCTCCAACAATGTGGCGGGCAGTTCGCACAACCCTTTGCAGAGCCCTGCGTTTGCCAGCGGTGCTGTTTCCAAACCAGGCGGTGATACAGCCGGTCAGGATGCTCTCCACAGTGCAGGTGTAGAAGGACCTGAGGATTCTGGGGCTCGTTCCAAACTTCCTCAGCCGTCTCAGGAAGAATAGACGCTGATGTGCCTTCTTCAGCACTGCATCTGTGTGAGCAGACCATGTGAGATCCTCGGTGATGTGAACGCCGAGGAACTTAAAGCTGGTCACCCGCTCCACATGTGTCTTGTCGATGGTGATGGATGTGTGTTCTCTGCTCTGTCTCCTGTAATCCACCACCAGCTCCTTGGTCTTGTCGATGTTGAGTGAGAGGTGGTTCTCCTGACACCATTTAGTCAGGGTACTCACCTCCTCTCTGTAGGCCGTCTCATCGTTGTCGGTGATCAGGCCTATCACCGTTGTGTCATCAGCAAATTTGACGATGACATTCGAGCTGTGTGTAGCTGTACAGTCGTGTGTGTACAGGGAGTACAGGAGTGGGCTGAGGACGCAACCCTGCGGTGCACCAGTGTTGAGGATCAGGGGAGATGATGTGTTGTTTCCCATTCTGACCACCTGACTTCTGCCTGTCAGGAAGTCCAGGATCCAGCTGCACAGAGATCTGTTCAGTCCTAGAGTCTGGAGCTTCGCAACCAGTGTGGCAGGCACTATGGTGTTAAATGCCGAACTATAATCCACGAACAGCATCCTCACATAGGTGTTCTTATTTTCCAGGTGGGAGAGAGCAGTGTGCAGGGTGAAGGCAATAGCATCGTCTGTGGAACGGTTACTGCGGTATGCAAATTGTAGTGGGTCCAGTGAAGCCGGCAGCACAGAGCAGATGTAGTCTCTGACAAGCTTCTCAAAACACTTGCTGAAGATGGGGGTCAGAGCAAAGGGCCTCCAGTCATTCAAGCATGTGATTTTATTTTTCTTTGGTATGGGCACAATGATGGATTTTTTGAAGCACGAGGGAACCACAGACAGAGAGAGGGACAGATTGAAAATGTCTGTAAAAACCCCAGCTAGCTGGAAAGTGCATGCTTTGAGTACACGGCCTGGTATACCATCTGGGCCTACGGCTTTACGGATGTTCACCCGTTTAAAGGATCAGGTTACGTCCGCGACAGAAAGCGTGAGTGGACTGACCTCTTCTGCGGCAGCCGCGGCAGCGCTCTCTGTGTGTGCGGTGTTATCAGCCTCGAACCGAGCATAAAAAGTGTTGAGCTCGTCCGGTAGAGAGGCGGCAATGTTCACAGTAGCTGGTTTATTCCCTTTAAAGCCTGTGATGTTGTTGATGCCCTGCCACATGCTTCTTGGGTTATTGTTGTTGAAGTGTTCTTCAACTTTGTTTTTATATGTTCGTTTGGCTGCTTTGATGGATCTCCTGAGATCGTAACTGGCTTGTTTCCGATCGTCAGTGTTTCCGGATTTAAAGGCAGATGTCCGCGCTGACAAGGCTGATCGAACATCGCTGTTAATCCACGGTTTTTGGTTGGGGTAGATACGGATTGTTTTGGTCGGAACTACATCATCTATACACTTCCTGATGAAACACGTGACCGTATCTGAATACGCCTCTATGTCGTCTTCAGACGCTGCCCGGAACATGTCCCAGTCCATGTGATCAAAACAGTCCTGTAGTATAGCGTCCGATTGGTCCGACCAGCAATGAACTGTCCTGAGGGCGGGTGCTTCACGTTTCAGTTTCTGCCTATAAGCAGGCAGGAGCAGAACGGAAGAGTGATCCGATTTGCCGAAAGGTGGGCGGGGGAGGGACTTGTATGCGTCCCGGAAGGGGGAGTAACAATGGTCGAGTGTACGATCTCCACGCATGTTGATGGTGACGTGTTGAAAGTATTTTTGAAAGTATACAAGTTCTAAAATATGAGAACTGTAGTGTATAACTTAAAGGTGGACCCACCCCCTGATCTTCTATTCAAACCACCTCCTGTATGTAAATAAGTATTCTCTGCCACAGGATACCAAGAAGCCATTTGGTTGCAAATTCTAAAGTCTAATTATAATAACAAGACCACCATTTGGTGGGCTTATTGAATTATCTGGGTTTATAAGGAAACGGGACACAAAGTTCTAGGAGTCTGTAGGTTGACTGCCCACACAATCGCTGTGTGTAATTTTCATTGCCAGGTAGTAATTTCTACAAATTCTTCAATTCCTGAATTATTGTTATGTTATGGTTAACTGATGATTCTATTCTTGTAACATTGGAGTTTTGAATTATTGCTTCGATTACCTGGTCAATAAATTGTAACGTTTGATTCTATTCTGACTGCCTCTAAGATTGCTTTGTCCCTAATAGATTAGTGGATTCGTATATTTCCGCAAGCCTGCGTCAGTTTTAGCGACGGCTAATATCCGGCATCATTTCAAGTCTACTTGGATGCAGAGGCGGGTAAATAATTCCGTTTAGGGATGGCGAATGCCGTCAATTTGTAAATGCACATGTGTGCAGGCATTTTTAGTGTTTTATACATATTATAAGATACAGTACGATCATGAACAAAGAAAAAGTCAAACAAACTGAAAAATTAAATAAAACAAATATACAACTGAAAATAAATCCACTAACATTAATGTTCTGGAAAGTAATAGCTACAAAATAAATCTAAAAGTATTAAAATGTAAATGAACACTGCATAGTTTTCACTGTATGTATTGATAGATTGATGCTTATTAAAGCTATAATGTTATACAGATTAAGAGCTGTGAGTGATTTTCTCTTTCATTTTGTTCTTTGATTAACATTGATGAAGCGCCAGTTTGTCACTTTAAGACAATATATTGACACACATCAGATTTTCTCCAAACCTTTCTCATCCACTTAAGACATAAACTGTGTTTAAGTGAATATTCTCCAAGCCGGCCATTTTTACATATTTTGTGTGTATCTTATCGACTATGGATGCACCCGAAGCTCAAAGTGTTTTGGTGCGCTCCACGCACACACACACACACACACACACACACACACTTCAACCTGGGGAACAGCGTCTCTCGTGCGGATTGTGCTTTCAACGTCTCTTTATCAAACATGTCCCGCAATTTAGCAACAGTAAAGACGGCATTTTACAACAATCACCGATTGAGCTGATTCTGACGTTAAGTTTGGGTTTTAGGGAGGAACGAATGTGTGAAGGGAAGAAGAAACGCGGCTATAATGCTTAGAAGCCAAAATCGAAATAAAAAATACAATTAGCAGCCGCAGCCACAGGCCTAAAGCGTAAGCAGATGTTTGAATGTTTAGTTCTGTCTTTTATCATAATTAAACCGCTTTCATGTTGTGCACGCTCCTCCGCATGAGCGTGATCTCGCTTCTGAATTGCGAATAGCAAAAATGCATCATAGACAAATGTTTTAATATGAATCTATATAAAAACAGCAGGCGACTCTGGTGAGATAGAATTGGCAAGATAATGTGTATATATAGCAATAATAAATGTAGCCTATGTGTGTTTTCTTAATTTCTCCAGTTTCGATAGCAGAACCGTTAATGTCTTATCGATACTCCGGTCTTTCATAATTTAGCCCCGAGACCGATTAAATACCGGATTTCGGTACCCATCCCTACTGCCCACGCAAACATTTAGGAGGACAGAAACTTGTCAATGCTGCCCAGACTTTCATTAATAAAATAGCTTAGATACTGGATCGCTACATTATATTAATCAGCAAAGAGGGGGTTAAAATGACTTTTTAAATGACTCGACTCAAATCTTCATTGTTTGTAGTGCGTCCGTTGATCCGTTTGGTTCCACTGTCACAGTTAATCTAATGTGTAGTAGCCTCCGTGTCTCTGATAAGCGTGACATTATAAGCTGGTGCACTGCTAGTGTAACTTTGTTTTCATTTTGCGCAAGTTACAATAGTTCCGTTCCATGCAACAGAAACACTCGATGTAGCTGAGCATTTACGATTAATTAACCGTGACATTTTAAAGCGCGGTTAATAGTATAACCGGTTAATCGCTGCATCCCTAGATCCAAATGCTCTACCATATCCCAAAAGCAAACAACAAATAGTGCTAATATATATCAACAGTGTTGTAGCACCACCAAAAAATCCTGATCCTAACTTATATTTCCATACCAAAATCTGTTGGCCGCAGTGTAACGAAACGTGAGTCATGGGGATCCATTTGCAAGGCTTTATTAGAAGGCGTGGTCATGAAACAAGCATTGGTCGGTACACAGCAAACAGACATAGACGAGGCAAGGCAATGAGTAATCCTAGGGCAAGCGTAGGTCTGCGATCGTGCAAACAATATCCAGCAGGGCAAGGCAGAGAGATAATCCAGGTACACGAGCAATAATCCAAACGAGGTGCAAACAAAGTCAGAATAGCAAGGGGCATGGGGGCAGTCGTGGCCTAGTTGGGGCAGTCGTGGCCTAATGGATAGAGCGTTCGACTTGAAACCTGAGGTAACCCAAGGTTGTGGGTTTGAATCTTGTCTCCGGCAGGAATTGTCCATGACTGAGATGAGACCCTTGAGCAAGGCACCGAACCCCCAACTGCTCCCCAGGTGCCGCAGTGCCGGCTGCCCACTGCTCCAGGTGTGTGTGCACTTGGATGGGTTAAATGCAGAGAACACATTTCACTGCTGGTTATACTCTGTATAATTGTGTATGTGACAAATAAAGCTCATCTGAGCTTAAAATATTAATTATTATTAATATTAAGGCAAAGGGTTAATCCAGGAAACACGGGCAATTGTAGTCTGAGGTGGCATGCAACAGTTAGTGTAGTGCAAGAGTCCATGTGGTGAGCGAGTGACCTCTGGTGGTGAGTTAACGGAAGTCCATAGACCAGATTCATGATACACAGTGAGACATTTTTTATTAATTAATAAAATATTGGTGACTGGGACACCGTAAACTTGAAGACTGTAGCGTAGACCATGAGTTTTTAAAAGCTTAGCTTAAATATGTGCTATAAAAAAATAGTGCTCATAAATGGCTGTTGAGATGGTATTCTCAGTTGAAACGGAGTAGATTTTTGGACCTGGAAACCTTATGACTTCATAAGTGGTTAGAGTTTAACCTCGAAATATTAATGACTCCAATATCTGTGATTTAATATTGTCTTTCTTTTCACAGATATATCACTCCTTTCATGATGAGGTGGACGTGTACAGGCAGCACTGGTGGCGCTGTAGTGGACCGTGTCAGAATCGCAGACCGTTCTTTGGATACGTGAAGCGTGCCATGAACAGACCTCCCTCAGCCAGAGACCCCTGGTGGGCTGAGCACCAGAGAACCTGCGGTGGAACATACACCAAAATCAAAGAGCCAGAGAATTATGGGAAAACAGGCAAAAGTGATAAAATGAAAGGCAAGAATCTTTCTGACGAGACCTCCAAGAATTCGAAGCCTCCAAGCAGTACAACAGGTGATCAAGTCAAAATTCCGACATTATTATCTCTTTTCCCACCAGTGTTTTTAAAAATATTGCCAACCACTGCCAGCATTTTTGATAATTTTCACAAAATTTCCATGGGCCCCAGAATAGTTTGTTGCATGAATATCTGAATGTGCAATATGTCAAAAGAAAGAACAAAGCATCTGCAAAAAAATGCGAGAAAATTGCTTCTTCTTTTTTTAAGACTACAACTGGACCGGATTCAGAACAGTGATCAAAACATAGATGGAGTAGATCGATGGCGGTTTGTCAATGTAATATGTTTCTTACCATATTATTTTAATGTATTGTCTTAAATATAAACACACTGGGTTGCAGCGCAAGTGTATTGCACTTTGTTATTCTTCTGGTTATTTCTCTGCTGTGGCTAATGAAGTGGAAGTCTTGTCACATTCACAGAAAACAGCTTACTTCCGCATTGAAAAATAAGGTGTATAGCACTTCCTGTGTTGATTGCGATCACTTGTATCTGCTTCTTCACCGTGTTTTGATCACTTTCAGAAGATGTGCAATAGCGCCACCTACCTTATAGCAATGAATTTTTCAAATACATTTTAAAATAGGTTTAAATAATGCTATATTCACGCCATGTTGTTTTTTTCAGTAATTACTATTATACCATAGTGCTGTATGTTGCTCTGTGCCAGCAATGTTAATGCCATAATGTAAATAATTGTGCAATTTCAGTAATCAAACATAACTGCAATACAACAACAACACCAAAGATTATTAACTACATTTTACTTTTGGAGCCGCTGCATTGTAAGTTTTTCCATCTGATGTTGCG
This sequence comes from Schizopygopsis pylzovi, assembly GCA_027422435.1. Lineage (NCBI taxonomy): Eukaryota > Metazoa > Chordata > Actinopteri > Cypriniformes > Cyprinidae > Schizopygopsis > Schizopygopsis pylzovi. The sequence goes on from CM049816.1 coordinate 28,956,051, forward strand.
GAGGTCAGGTGAACAAGTGGCAGCTCTCTGAAAATTCAGAGTTTACACGTAATAAATATGTATTGTTCAAAGACGTGAACATGAACACAAAACCTCTCTGCCATTGGTCAAACAAACATATCCCACCCCCAAACTAACTCCATTGGTTGAGCCTGTGTTTTAATATGGAGTTGCTCAAACAAACAAAGAGCAATGTTTTGATAGCCCCACGTTGTATGCTTTTCTAGAAAATCAAACTTTAGCTTTAAATGACTGATCTATATGTATTGTGTTGCAGGGTCTGACTCACAAGACCTCAGAAATGTCATTCCATTCAGTGGGAGAGGGTTTGTTCTTGGAGGGAACACACAGACTTCCATGAACAAGCAGAGTCAGAGACCTTCTAAAGCACAACCCCAACCTCTCGCCTCTCCTCCTGACTCACCGCTCCTTCCAAGACTGCAGCCCAGCGAGGCAAACTCGTCCAAAAGAGTCAGCTCAAGTGCTTTGAGTGTTCCCCGCAGAAAGTCTGTTAGTAACACTAATGCCTTTGTCAACATCAATGGCTCGCCTGTGAGAATTACCAAAGTCAATGACTTAAAAGGCAAGCAGAGGTCAGTACGAGATCTCTTCCAGGCTATAGTCCTCAAATCTCCCGAGAGAGCAGTCAGTGCTGCTGGTTCCTCCAAGCCTGCCGCAGACGCCTCAACAACAAACCCTGCTAAATGCAATGGACCATCTTCATCTAGTGCCTTAGACGGGCAAACTAGCCTTATCAATAACCATCAATCATACAGTGCCACGGTGCCAAAGCCAGAGTCGCATCTCTCCAAATATTTCGGCAGCAGTGCTCAAACTTCGAAATTCCAAGATTCACAGTCGAAAACTTTAGGAAGCCTCCAAAAGTCTGCAACTGGAACACCGGGTTACTTTTCTAAGCTCTTCGGAAGTAGCCAAAACCTAGGATCAGATGCTAAAAGCTCAGGATTCCGAAACACTGACGGTCCCCAAAGTTTACATACTTCAGTTACTTCAGGGTCCGGTTCCAAGCACTTTGGAGGCTCCGAAAAGCCTGAATCCAACTTTCCGAGCCCTAGAAGCATCGGCAGCCCCCGGACATCAGGGACAACGCCTTCAGGAGCCAAGAAGAGATCATGGGACGACCATAAATCTGAACATATCTTTGATTACTTCCAGCAGACAAACGCCAAGTCCTCCACGTCCACAGTGCAGCAGAGAGAGGAGGTGGAAGACGCCGTTCTGCTCGTCACGGATCAGCAAGCAAATAATCCTCCAAACCTGATCACCGTCCACTGCCCGGTGTGCCACATCAAAGTCCCAGAGTCCACAATAAATGAACATCTGGATTCCTGTCTGTCTTAATCACTGAGATGAAGTACAGTCTGTAGGGCTTTAATAAAGCTAGGAGAGGTGTTTGTTGTGATATTCCATTGCTCAGGTATAGCTTCAAATAGAAAGATTAAATCAAATGTTATGTCATAGTAGTGAGATATATTAATTCCAATGCAATAGCTAGAAGCGACAGTTCTTAAAATAAATGTATAAGTCATTTAAGTCTACAAAAATTTACTTTTGTGAAATTACTGACTTATTCTACTTCATTTTTGCCTCATGGAAAGATTGTTTTCTGTGATTGACAGCTTAGTTGAAATTGAGTGAGTGGTTTAAAGAGGTGTGTGGGTTCATGCTGAATCAGCAGAGTACTGAATTTCGCATGCATTGGCTGTCAGTGTCCGCTGTGGGATGTAGATGTGCTTAGCTTTCTGCCGGATCAGGCTTTGCAAGGTCGCTTTCATCTCGGTGTCATCAATAACAGCTCTGGCAGGTTGGCCCATGAGTGGGGGCGGAGCTTGTGCCACCTTCTCCATAATAATTTCACATCACATCTTTGTGCCCTAGAGGACAACACGCATTCAAAATGAACCCCACCCAGAACTAAGTGAATTTTGGGTGTGCAGGTTAAAACCTTCTGATGTAATAATAGTCATGATATATTGTTAAGTCACGAGTATTGTTGTTTCAAAACCAGGGACCCACCTTTGAAGGAAACAATGCCTGATGACGAGTTCACTCTGCTCGGGTTACTTGTAGATCATGCAGATGTTACTTTTGGCGTGGTTCACTTACAGGCCCGTGCGCATAACGTTGATTTACGTAAAAAGAGGCAGGGCGCATTGATTTGTTTAGTGTTTGACATGCTGCAGGCGTCGTTGATGTCATTTGTAATGTATGCATGTGGTTTTAACATGCACTGCAGGTTCTGTCTGTTAATGCATCATTCTCTGTTGGGAGTGAAAACGTTGCACAATTTATTGTTGGCCAATTTAGGGGCAGACTTTTTGTTTTAAAATGGTTTTATATTGACACTTTGTTTTAACATAAAAATTAAGAAGTTTATTAACTGGTTATAAATGTTTGTATGTTGATTTTGTTAAGTGGATTTTTCTATCGTGTTTTAAAATTCCAAATTGTGCCTGATTTATTTTGGACTCATGTTGGCTATAAAATGTTGGAGTTAACTTTGTTGAAATAAATGTTCAATTATGCATTTCATTATCCCTTTGTCTTTTTGAAACACTAGTTGGTGAAAAATTTTGAAAATGTTTAAGTATTTATTAAGGATTTTAGCAAAATTTACCCAAGCAGAATATCGTAGTCATGTTATACCATTCATCATAATGCGTGTCTTGTGTTGACAGTATAGAACAGAAAAATGTCACAAGAGCCATTAAAAAGTAAATTGTTTGGATCTATATTGTCATGACAGAATGTCCTAATGGTCAGATCTTTATCCTACCACACTGTTCTCAAGACTAGAATATCCAACACAGATAACAGTTTCAGCCGGATTGTGGATTTCACTTGTGTTCATTGTGTGTATGTAGTTGTTTGGTTGGTAAAGGAGTCCGTGAAGTTTAGCGGCTTTGTCTTTGTGTGTGTGTGTGTGTGTGTGTGTGTGTGTGTGCATGTTTATGTGGTTTATGAGGACACAAATTTGTATAATAACATGGGTATGACATAGGTATTACAAGGAGAAGGTGATTTATGAGGACATTTTCAGTGTCCCCATAATTTAAAATGCTTATAAATCATACAGTGTGCGTTTTTTTGGGGGGAAGTAGAAATGCACCGTCTCCTGTGAGGGCTAAGTTTAGGTGTAGGGTAGGTGTAGGGCAATAGCACTTACAGTTTGTACAGTATAAAAACCATTACGCCTATGGAGAGTCCCCGTAAACCATAAAAACCAACGTGTGTGTGTGTGTGTGTGTGTGTGTGTGTGTGTGTGTGTGTGTGTGTGTGTGTGTGTGTGTGTGTGTGTGTGTGTGTGTGTGTGGGCATGTTTATGTGGTTTATGAGGACACAAATTTGTATAATGACATGGGTATAACATAGGTATTACAAGGAGAAGGTGATTTATGAGGACATTTTCAGTGTCCCCATAATTTAAAATGCTTATCAATCATACAGAGTGAGTTTTTTTGAGGGAAAATAGAAATGCACCGTCTCCTGTGAGGGCTAAGTTTAGGTGTAGGGTAGGTGTAGGACAATAGCACATACAGATTGTACAGTATAAAAACCATTACGCCTATGGAAAGTCCCTGTAAACCATAAAAACCAACATTGTGTGTGTGTGTGTGTGTGTGTGTGTGTGTGTGTGTGTGTGTGTGTGTGTGTGTGTGTGTCTTTGCTGTCTTTGTACTGGCCTCATGTCAGTGCTTTGTGTCCAGCTGCAGCTGGGTGTGTGTGTGTGTGTGTCAGAGGGGCGGGTCCGTGGCTGCTCGTGCTCACCATCTGTCCGCTGCTGACACCTTTGTTCTGTGTCAGGATTCCAGCCCTGACCTCACCCTATTCGAGTCAATTCATCTGGCCATATCCTGCCCATGTGCTCCTCACGCCAAGGTCTGAGCTGCCATTAGAGGACTGTGATCTGGATTGAACCCAGTAATCAAAACACCAATGCTAAATTACAATATAACAACATAGAAAAAAATACATTTGTATTTATCATGTATTTCTTTAGCACTTCTTAAAGTTAATATTTTTCATGTGTTTATATATAAGTACATATTTTTAAGAATTTTTGAGAACAGATTGCAAAATCTTTTTTAAAATCAATTTATTTACTTTATCCTTATTCACTTCATTAATTCATCTTTTATGTATTTATTTTCCTTTTAATTATACATTTGTTTTTCTCAGAATTATTATTTTTCAAACAGGCCAGTACAAATACCAGTTCTATTTTCTTCATTGTAAAAATTAATATAATACATATTTTTTTAACAGTTTTTGAGTACAGATTGCAAAAATCTTTGGGATTCATTCATTCATTTGTTAAATAATTTATGTGTTATTTAACTTTTTATTTTATTGTTCTAAAATTACTGTCTTTTTGTTTGTTTGTTTGTTTGTTTGTTTTTTCAAGCAGGTTAGTAGCAAATCCAAGTATTATACATGTGATGAAAATCTAGGTTACCACAGCTTTGTCTGCGCTTTGATTAGATAACATTTTGATCAAAATATTGTGTGTGTGTGTGTGTGTGTGTGTGTGTGTGTGTGTGTGTGTGTGTGTGTGTGTGTGTGTGTGTGTGTGTGTTGTTTTTCTTAAAAATATATATATATATATATATATTGTTTGTTATTTTTTCCCATCAGGTCAGTAGCAAATCCAAATAATATTGTTCATTTTTAAAAAAAACGTTTTTTTAATACATTTCTAAATCTTTGGTCTTTTATTTATTTATGTGGCGTGTGTATTTATTTATTCAATCATTTGTGCTATTTATTTTATTTATATTTATTAAGTAGATTTATTTTATTATAATTTGGTTTTTCCTAAAATTACATTTTTTTTTTTGTTTGTTTGTTTTTCAAAAATGTTAGTAGCAAGACCAAATAACATCATACGTGTGATGAAAATGTAGGTTACCACACAATAGCTCTGAATGCGCTTTGATCAGAAGAAAAGATTAATTCAGGACTTAATTCTCATGAATATTCAATGACCTCGTGGTCCGTCATTAGCGGCCACGCCCAGTCTGCTCTGGGTCTCTTTAAAGCGACAGGAAGTGCGAGTTGAGTAGCTTTAGATTACAGTGTTGTTCGGAGCAGTGGCTGTTATATGGGTTATTCGACGTCAGGGTGTAAAGGTCTTTAAGAAACTGTCGTCACTGTACACTCGTCTGTTAGCAGAGCGTGTTATTTGTGAATGTTAGTATGAATGGTAAGGTAGGGAATGGAGCAGCGGTCGGTATGCTGGCCTGTATTGAGGGTCTGCCGCCGCTGCCCAAGAGCCTAAGCGGACTGCTCAACTCCAGCGGCGGCTCGTGGAGAGAGATGGAAAGGATGTATGTGAAGAAGACCATGATTCAGGACGACTTGAGCCGAGGAAGGAATAACACGGACAATCTGCTGGCGAATAAACCAGCAAACCTGGATGCCGCCCTTGCTTTGCTCAGAAAAGAGATGGTAAGGGTACAGAATAGTAAGCAACAGCTGTTCTTCCGACTGCAGGCGTTTATTTAACTTGTCAGTGCCTGTGTTTTAAAGGCTAGTGACCTTCCTACCTAGTAAACATGCTTGGACAGCGTAGTCACGAATAGAACATTTTTTGTAACGCGAATCGATTCGAAAGTTCGGAAGGAACGAGAATTGAACGCTCCTTGGACGCACATATTAATAGATTCGAATGTTCGCAACTTTCGCCAAAATGTTCGCTTCCAATGATCTGAATGTGACCATGATCCTAGAAAATGTTCGATTTGAATGTTTAGAACACCCATGTGATTGAATGTTCTAATTGCGCTTGTCATGCCTAATTTATTAATTAGTTAGATTTTTGTTTCCTTTGATCCCCAGCATTGTTCGATTAGAACGATCTGATTGCGCCAGTGATTAACAGAAATGTCTGTGATGTTTTGAATTCACTTGCTATCACCAAAGAAGTGTTAGATTATACTATTGAGAACTATTCTGGGGTGCCCAAAAATCTTCACTTGAGATTTTTTAAATGTGACCGTTATTCTGAATGTTTAATTTGAACTCTCCCTTAGTCCGCAAATCGAACAATGTTCGGTTTGTCATTTTTGTTCAGTCTCCCCTGTGATGAACAAAAATGTTCGGTTTGTCATTTTTGTTCAGTCTCCCCTGTGATGAACAAAAATGTTCAGTTTGCAAATTAGTAACCTACCGGTGAAACCAATTTTTTTATTATTATTTGAATATTTAGAAAACTTCTGTGATTCCCAACGGTGTTCGATTCGATTGTTCTGTTCATACATTCGAAACTTGCCTGCGATGGCCACAAATGATCACTTCAGATGTTCTAATCCACAAAATTTTCGAAATTAGTGTTCTGTTAAGGACTATATGTGTTGCCCAAACATTTTCAATTTGAATGTTCTAAATACACCTGCGATGAACATAAATACAGAGTTCCTACGTTCCTAACTTATTGTGTAAACATTTCCAAAGAACAGGTTCCGTTTAGGTCTACTTTTGAGTAGGCCTATATTTGAAGATTACATTTTGTTGTGACACTTGAACCATTATTTGGAAAAAATCAAATCATTAGTAATTACAATATCAGAACAAAGCTAAACCAGAAGAACGTAAGGTTTGGAATGCAAAGACCTGCATGCATTATGAGAGTAAACCCCATTTCAAAGTAAATGTTTGGTTTTGAGTCACTTTGTTTGTTTGCGCAGGTGGGTTTGCGGCAGCAGGACATGTCCCTGCTCTGTCAGCTCTGGTCCCTTCACGAGTCCATCCAGGAGTACAAGGGCAGCTGCCAGGACTTCTCCGCTGTGTCCAGTGCGGATGGACCCTACGGGATGGAGAACGGTTATTTCGACGAAGATGAGGAATATTATACCGAGTCCGGTATGACACCGGCCGAAACGCCAGATGGAAACGATACCTCTCCTAAAAACGGGACATCCAAAGACAGCTGGATACATGACTCGTTCCATATCACAATCTAAAACACTTGACTTTTATCCTTTAATGAAAACATGCTGTGCCATAATTTAGTTTGCTGGCATTTAGTTTTACAGCAGACTCTTTCTATAGGACATATAATTGAGAAATATTATTTATTGTATAATATTCTACATAGTATTTTCTGATTTGATCAACATTGGAAATTGTATAAGATTTTTTTTATAAGGGGAGAAGCATATTTCATAATGAGGTTTACAGTAAATCATGTTAAACTTCCGGTTATGAATTTCTAGACATTTGTTTGATGCTTCACCCTCTGAATTCAGAAGTCTTCTTTCTTGTTGAGCAGTCGCTCGCTGGGTGCTTGATTTGTTTTTTTAATTCAAAATATGAATTCTGAATATGCTGGAAATGCTACCAATTGTTTGCGGAAATGTAATCCAGGGTATAACCAGCACAAATAGCTCATGACAGCATCACCAAAACAAAACGCAATGTCCCAGTTTGCTCATTGCATTATGTATTGTGTAACTCATTATGAACATATCTATAAGCAAGTGATATAACCAGCTCCATAACATTTCCATAGTATTTACTTCTCACCTTGTGTAAAGGTATTCTCGATTTTGTATTTATTTACTTATAATTGCTGCTTGGACCCAGTCTTCCATTGTTCTTGCACTTCCTCTCAGTGTATATCATGGAGTGTCATATCTCTTTTTGCTCAAGTGTCAAATGACTCGCATAAGGTCGCCTGTATTCATAATGTGAGATAATACATTTTGTTTTGGCAAGTACAGTGCCCATTAAATACACCAAAAAGATTCAGTGTGTGCATATCATAGCATGCAGTGTAACATTGTCTTGATGTGTTGGTGAATCGAATGCCTGGAATTCAAAATTTGAACTGTTATGGATCATCTAAATCTGTGATTGATAACTGATAATCATCAGAGAGTGTTTCCTCTACAAGACTATTAATATCAGCCGAGAGAGAATGTCTTCTACCTCTATTGTACTTGAGCTTTGAAATCTTTTTTCTCACACCAGCAGACACAAACAAGTGGCTATTTTTCATTCCCAGCGTTTACACAAATCCTGATTCAATTTTAACAGTCTTCCAATATGTTACCTTCAATTCTGAGAGAAAAGAAATGAAAAATGATATGCAACCAGCAAGGCTTTGTGTGCTTCGATCAAAATCAGCATTGCACTTCACACATTGTGCCTTGACACACCTTGACTTTGAATCCAGGTGTTTTTGCCATCTCTGTTATCATACTATTTCATATCTAAATCCAGCATCAATGCATGCATTTCAGTCTCTCTCATTAACAGAAGAAAGTTCCACCCAGAAAACCTCTGCACGTTATCTTCCACCCATCTCATTATCTTCTACCCTGCGGTGATTTATTGCTGTGATCCTGCTCGGAAATTCCCACTCGGTTTTCGTAATTTGCATAGAAGTCAGTAAAAGTGATTTTTGGCCTGTTTGATCTCTGTGGTTGGTTGTGAAATGATTGCTGCAGTTTTGCATACAAATATGTTAAATCATGGTTAGATGGCAATTGTGTTGTTTTCGGTAATTCTGTGTTTTCGAATGTTTTTCAATTTTTTTAAATGTGTTTAAACTCAAAACATTGCATATGTGAGGTTTGAGCTGATCATTGATACAGGAATGATCCTTTTGTGTATTTTATTGTGTGTGTTAGCGATATAAAATAAATGTAATAATGTATGGACCATCTGGTTTTTATGCATTTTTATGTCACTGGAATTTTAGTGTTCAAATTCTTCATTCAATCAATATAAATATCAACATAATTATGAAATAAATACTAGTGCTGTCAAACAATTAATTGCACCCAAAATATATATAGTTTACAATATATATGAGGTACTGTGTATATTTATTATGTATATATATATAAATACACACACATGCATGTATATACAGTGGGTACGGAAAGTATTCAGACCCCCTTAAATGTTTCACTCTTTGTTATATTGCAGCCATTTGCTAAAATCATTTAAGTTCATTTTTTTCCTCATTAATGTACACACAGCACCCCATATTGACAGAAAAACACAGGATTGTTGAAATTTTTGCAGATTTATTAAAAAAGAAAAACTGAAATATCACATGGTCCTAAGTATTCAGACCCTTTGCTCAGTATTTAGTAGAAGCACCCTTTTGATTTAATATACAGCCATGAGTTTTTTTGGGAAAGATGCAACAAGTTTTTCTCACCTGGATTTGGGGATCCTCTGCCATTCCTCCTTGCAGATCCTCTCCAGTTCTGTCAGGTTGGATGGTAAACGTTGGTGGACAGCCATTTTTAGGTCTCTCCAGAGATGCTCAATTGGGTTTAAGTCAGGGCTCTGGCTGGGCCATTCAAGAACAGTCACGGAGTTGTTGTGAAGCCACTCCTTTGTTATTTTAGCTGTGTGCTTAGGGTCATTGTCTTGTTGGAAGGTAAACCTTCGGCCCAGTCTGAGGTCCTGAGCACTCTGGAGAAGGTTTTCGTCCAGGATATCCCTGTACTTGGCCGCATTCATCTTTCCCTCGATTGCAACCAGTCGTCCTGTCCCTGCAGCTGAAAAAACACCCCCACAGCATGATGCTGCCACCACCATGCTTCACTGTTGGGACTGTATTGGACAGGTGATGAGCATTGCCTGGTTTTCTCCACACATACCGCTTAGAATTAAGGCCAAAAAGTTCAATCTTGGTCTCATCAGACCAGATAATCTTATTTGTCACCATCTTGGAGTCCTTCAGGTGTTTTTTAGCAAACTCCATGCGGGCTTTCATGTGTCTTGCACTGAGGAGAGGCTTCCGTCGGGCCACTCTGCCATAAAGCCCCGACTGGTGGAGGGCTGCAGTGATGGTTGACTTTCTACAACTTTCTCCCATCTCCCGAATGCATCTCTGGAGCTCAGCCACAGTGATCTTTGGATTCTTCTTTACCTCTTTCACCAAGGCTCTTCTCCCCCGATAGCTCAGTTTGGCCGGACGGCCAGCTCTAGGAAGGGTTCTGGTCGTCCCAAACGTCTTCCATTTAAGGATTATGGAGGCCACTGTGCTCTTAGGAACCTTAAGTGCAGCAGAAATGTTTTTGTAACCTTGGCCAGATCTGTGCCTTGCCACAATTCTGTCTCTGAGCTCTTCAGGCAGTTCCTTTGACCTCATGATTCTCATTTGCTCTGACATGCACTGTGAGCTGTAAGGTCTTATATAGACAGGTGTGTGGCTTTCCTAATCAAGTATAATCAGTATAATCAAACACAGCTGGACTCAAATGAAGGTGTAGAACCAGCTCAAGGATGATCAGAAGAAATGGACAGCACCTGAGTTAAATATATGAGTGTCACAGCAAAGGGTCTGAATACTTAGGACCATGTGATATTTCAGTTTTTCTTTTTTAATAAATCTGCAAAAATGTCAATAATTCTGTGTTTTTCTGTCAATATGGGGGGCTGTGTGTAAATTTAATGAGGAAAAAAAATGAACTTAAATGATTTTAGCAAATGGCTGCAATATAACAAAGAGTGAAAAATTTAAGGGGGTCTGAATACTTTCCGTACCCACTGTATATACGAAAAATATGTTAAATTTATACATTTAAAATATTTATATATAATATCAATTATATGCATATAAATATATACATGGAAATATTTTCAAAGTATATACTGTATGTGTGTGTATTTATATGATCTATACACAGTATGCACACAAATATTATGTCAAAAAAACTTTTGGATGTGATTAGTCTCTTGACAGCACTAACAAATACCTTTATTTATTAATGGCTTTCCAAAATAAGCGTTTCGGACTGTACCATGCATTGTTGTCACATTATCTTTTTGCTTATTTCCGGTTGTTTATTTTGCATTTAAATGCAATTTCCCGTCAAATAATGAATACAGTTGACACTACTTTAGTTTAATCCATTACACTGGAAATAGAAGGTTCAGTTGATGCATTGTGGGATACAATATTTCACAAATTATGCTCATATTGAAAACGTAGTAGGGCATCCACTGACTATTCTTTATATGCAGAAAACATGCTTAATGTACACAGTATACATATTTTGAAGTTGGAATAGCACACTTTCATTTACCACTATGCTGCAGTATTTAGTATGTATACTGTGCACAGAATGCAAATCATTTGCATAGCATATCAGCCTGACCTACATACGCCAAAATGAACAGTACACAAGAGCTTACTGTGTGGAATATTGCACCAATAATGCAAAGCACTCAATTTAACTTTCCATCTCCTTTATGATGTATTATTTGACTATCCTGCCTAACGAGGTCAGGTGTTGACAAAGACTGTGTCCCAATTCAGGGACTGTGTCCTTTGAAGAATTGTATATGTCAAAGTCCACACCTTTTTGGCCACAAAGGTTGAATTGAATTGTTAAATAGTAAGAGTGGCAGTAATTAAATTGGACTTTTTAGTGAGTTGCATTCAACTGTCTAAAACCAAACAGGGTTCACATCCTGTCAAAATATGTTCACCTTGGTCCATTTATGTGCATAATAAAAAGTATAAACTAGCTATGAAATCACATCCTAGTAAGATTTGTTTGTAAGATTTGTGTCATTAGATATTCAAAACCAACTGTTGACTGTAATGTCAAACTAATCTTTTTAAATATAAAAAGGTTAATTCTACATTTTCTTTTCTTTGGACAAAATAATGTAGGCAGCATTCAGAACGTCTATCAGAACAACAGAGATGTTGAAGAAGGCAATCTGTTTCTCTTTCTTCTCACCAAACAGTCCACAGTGGTTTGATTATATTCAAGTCAGGTGATTTGTCTAGCCTGGTCATAGTTTGAAGCTCATCTTGGTCAGGAGTGTCTAAACCTGTCCTGCCAAGTTTCACTCCAACCCTTATTAAACACACATGCAACCACTAATCCCAATAATAGATAGCGCAATTTAATAATTGTGGTGTTTCTTATTAAATAAAAATAGTCAAGTCAATTCACCTTTATTTATAAAGCACTTTTAATAATACAGATTGTGTCAAAGCAACATACAGTATCATAGGCCTACTCATCTTTGCACAAATAAAATATGCAACACGTTGTGTTGTACTACCAAATTATATAATATTGTATGGATTTAGTGTACGTTAAAGGGATAGTTCACCCAAAAATGAAAATTATGTTATTAATTACTCATCCTCATGTCGTTCCAAACCCATAAGACCTTCGTTCATCTTCAGAACACACATTAAGATATTTCAGATTAAATCCGAGAGCTTTCTGACCCTCCCATAGACAGTAACACAACTACCACGTTCAAGGCCCAGAAAGGTAGTAAGGACAACATTAAAATAGTCCACGTGACATCAGTGGTCCAACCGCAAATTTTATGAAAAAAATGTCTGCGCAAAGAAACAAAAGTAACAACTTTATTCAACAATTTCTTCTCTTCTGAAGAGAAGATTTTATGATCACAACAGCATCTTTTTCACAATGTAGCATCAGTATCTGTGATTCAAGTTCTATAAATTACAGCTCTTTCATGGATGTTGGCTCTGTGAAGATCTCTGTGGTTGGTTTTTGTGAAAACAGTGTCTTCAAGGTCAATGTTGAGGTTTGCTTGTTTGGACACAATCTTTCTTAGTGGCTGACAGTCCCTATTATTCACTAACTCATCTTCTATGCTGATGAAGTCTTGCCATGTTTTGTGTACACTACACAGTCAAAAACATAAAGACTTCCACACTCCCAGGATTTTACCAATTTGGAAATCTGACAAGTCACCCTTTTTCACCAAATGTTTGTAATAACCTCTTCTCAACACAACTTACTACACTTCACAAACTAGAGAATAGACATTAAAAAGATAAATACAAATGTAGTTTCACTGTACACTACACAAATGAACCATTTCACATTATTTAGTTCAACCCTGGTACGTTTAGCCTCTACGCCGTAGCTATAGCATGACTTTACACTAATCTGAACAGAGCCAGAGATGCTCTGTTTTATATGCTACAGTGGCACCGCACCGGTCATATTTCTGTTTGAATAGCGTCCAGTACTAATTGGCATATAACTAATGGGCAGAACACTGAGTCCTTGCCCTGATCTGCCAGGAACAAACTGACAATGGGGTTAAAATCACACGTTCATGCTGAATATTGAGGAGATGAAAAACAGCCATGTGGTGTTTTGGTCACAGCTGTAGGCCACTGATGATAATATGATATTGCACTGCTCACAGGTGTAACTGTGCTTTCTTTAACTCGATATCTCAGAACATTTAATAGGATATTGCTTCAATACTGATGCAGTTATACAGTGTCCTTTAGCAAAAGGGAGGTTAGATGCTCGTCTTCATTGTTTCCATATGAGGGTGTTTTATTGCTGTGCACTAAATCTCGAAATCTAAATCCACACCTCTGAGTTTGGGCCTAAGCACCTGTTCAGGAGATTGAGCTGGATTACTGTAATCTTTATTGAATGTATCCGCGTCACGTTGACCAGGGATTTTCCTGCACAAAATCCAACAAGTGAAAGACAAGTGCAGCAGACAGTGGTAAAGGAGCCACTACATGTGTTAAAGCAGGGAAAACACCTTGGTGAACTAGTGCACAGGTCTATGAAGAAATTAAGGATTTTATAAGAATTTAGTTCAATAAAAAATATGAAAATTCTGTCATCATTAACTGTTTTTTAATGAAACCTAATAGAGCTTTCCATTCCTTCAATGAAAGTCCATTCAACTAAAACTTCTAAGCTTCAAAAAGTAATCCATACAAATCAAGAGATTTAATTACATGGTTCTAAAATACAATGCAGTAGTATTAAAATTAAACTAAAACTGTAAAACCTTTCTGTGACTTGAATAATTCTTCTAATATTGTCACTGAAGAATGAGGGTATGTGTCTCTCTTGACATGTTTGAGCCTTTTGCCCTCAGCCCACCCCCCTCTTAAAGCAATATTAGGGTTCACAGCTCAGTGCAGCACTTCACTGGGGTTATTTGACAATTAAAACACACATCTCTCTCTCTCTCTCTCTCTCTCTCTCTCTCTCTCTCTCTCTCTCTCTCTCTCTCTCACATTCAAATTCAAATTCTCTCTCTCTCTATTTTATTTGTTTTATTCTCTGGTTTATTTTCAATTCAGTTGAAGTTGTAGTCATCTGGTTGTTTTTTATACTTTAATATAGTCCCATATATATATACGTTTTAGTCATTTTTTTAAATATAATTCTTTAAATATGTATGCATAGTTTTAATTATCTTTTTGTAATTGCCCTTTTTAGTACATCAAGTTAAACTATAAGAAAATGAAGAGTGATGCCTTGGTGCATATATAGGCTATTTTATTTTGTTTCAGTTAAAGTTTCTTTTATTTCAAGTAACAACATTTGTGTATGGTTTTAATTTTAGTTTTTGTTAACTACGATCACATAGCTGCTATATGACAGCTATATAACTGTGATATTAGTAATATGGAGTTTTAGGTTTGACAATGTGTTTAAAATGTTTATTCTGTAATGTCACTTTTTTTACCTTCAGTAGTTCTTGAGTAAATGGTCCTTATAAGACAAAACATTAAATAAATTAATAATTATCTTAATTAATGAGGTCATAATCAATGTCTGTCTGACGAAATGCTGTAAACATTATACAAACCTTATATGAACCAGCGGAGTTATTAATTAAAATGATTTAGAACTCATACCAAAACCTCTGCTATTTTCTATCTCTGACTCTGATTTGTTGCTAGATTTACTCCCTGACATTGTTTAGCAGTTGGCCTCTAAATATATAAGATATATTTTATAACATATTTAAATTAATTGGAAAAGTATAATAATATAAAGTATTTCAGACTATAATAGGGAGACCAATTATGTTACCTTATTCACATGTGTATTTTAGCGTGGAATGCTACAGTGCCCTCCTCTAATATTGGGACCATTGGTAAAGTATCAAATCAAATCAAATCACTTTTATTGTCACATCACCACAGCACAAGTGCCTTGGTGAGTGAAATTCTTATGAGCGTGCTCCAGACAGTGCAGAAAAACAACAGACAATTTACCTATGGACAGACAGTGCAAAAAAAAAACAACAGACAATTTACATATGGACAGACAGTGCAAAAAACTGCACTGGAGCATTTACAGTGCTCCAGACAGTGCAAAAAAACAACAACAGCAATTTACATATGGACAGACAGTGCAAAAAAGCAACAGCAATTTACATATGGACAGTACATATTTACAGACTGTACAGAAGACAATGTGCAAAATACATATACATATACTCAGTACACATAGTGTACTATAAAGACATACTTAGTTATCAACGACACATTATACACCGTATGGGCACATCTGCATTATGTACAGTATCTATACATAATGTAGTCTATGCATAGTAATAATGTGAGGTGCAACAGATCATAAATTAACAGCAGATTGGTTGGTTGAGCAGCAGATAGATGTGCAAAGGTGCAACAGATTATGCATATGCAGTGTCGTGGATGTGCATTGTATGGTGTCCAGTGATAGCAGATAGGTTGTGATTAGTGCAGTGTGTGCGTGTAGTCCAGTTGAACGGTGTTAAAGTGCAGTGCATGGCATGTTGTGTGAGTGGGAGTGTGATGTAGGTGAGTTATTTGTGACTGTTCATTAGCCTGATAGCCTGAGGGAAAAAGCTGTCCCTCAGTCGGCTAGTGCGGGATCGGATGCTGCGGAAACGTCGCCCTGAGGGCAGCAGAGAGAGCAGTCTGTGGGACGGGTGGCTGGAGTCTTTGATAATCCTCCGGGCTTTCCTTGTACACCGCCTGGTGTAGATATCCTGGAGGGAGGGAAGCTCACCTCCAACAATGTGGCGGGCAGTTCGCACGACCCTTTGCAGAGCCCTGCGGTTGCCAGCGGTGCTGTTTCCAAACCAGGCGGTGATACAGCCGGTCAGGATGCTCTCCACAGTGCAGGTGTAGAAGGACCTGAGGATTCTGGGGCTTGATCCAAACTTCCTCAGCCGTCTCAGGAAGAAGAGACGCTGATGTGCCTTCTTCAGCACTGCATCTGTGTGAGCAGACCATGTGAGATCCTCAGTGATGTGAACGCCGAGGAACTTAAAGCTGCTCACCCGCTCCACAGGTGTCTTGTCGATGGTGATGGGTGTGTGTTCTCTGCTCTGTCTCCTGTAATCCACCACCAGCTCCTTGGTCTTGTCGATGTTGAGTGAGAGGTGGTTCTCCTGACACCATTTAGTCAGGGTACTCACCTCCTCTCTGTAGGCCGTCTCATCGTTGTCGGTAATCAGGCCTATCACCGTTGTGTCATCAGCAAATTTGACGATGACATTGGAGCTGTGTGTAGCTGTACAGTCGTGTGTGTACAGGGAGTACAGGAGTGGGCTGAGGACGCAACCCTGCGGTGCACCAGTGTTGAGGATCAGGGGGGATGATGTGTTGTTGCCCATTCTGACCACCTGACTTCTGCCTGTCAGGAAGTCCAGGATCCAGCTGCACAGAGATCTGTTCAGTCCTAGAGTCTGGAGCTTCGCAACCAGTGTGGCAGGCACTATAGTGTTAAATGCTGAACTATAATCCACGAACAGCATCCTCACATAGGTGTTTTTATTTTCCAGGTGGGAGAGAGCAGTGTGCAGGGTGAAGGCAATAGCATCGTCTGTGGAACGGTTACTGCGGTATGCAAATTGTAGTGGGTCCAGTGAAGCAGGCAGCACAGAGCAGATGTAGTCTCTGACCAGCTTCTCAAAACACTTGCTGAAGATGGGGGTCAGAGCAACGGGCCTCCAGTCATTCAAGCATGTGATTTTGTTTTTCTTTGGTATGGGCACAATGATGGATTTTTTGAAGCATGAGGGAACCACAGACAGAGAGAGGGACAGATTGAAAATATCTGTAAAAACCCCGAGTATGGAGTACCACAAGGATCTGTCCTAGGTCCTCTGCTATTTTCATTATACATGTTGCCCCTTGGTGATATTATTAGAAAATACGGGATTAGTTTCCATTGTTATGCTGATGATACTCAACTATATATCTCAACAAGACCAGATGAAACTTCTAAACTATCTAAGCCAACGGAGTGTGTTAAAAATATAAAAGATTGGATGACCAATAATTTTCTCCTATTAAATTCAGATAAGACAGAGATATTACTTATTGGACCTAAAAACAGTACACAGAATATCTTGATCACAATTTGCAACTAGATGGATGTACAGTTACTTCCTCTACAGTCAAAAATCTGGGTGTTATATTAGACAGCAACCTATCTTTTGAAAATCATATTTCCAATGTAACAAAAACAGCATTCTTCCATCTTAGAAACATTGCCAAGCTACGGAACATGTTAAGTGTTTCTGATGCTGAAAAGTTAGTTCATGCATTCATGACCTCTAGACTGGACTATTGTAATGCACTGCTAGGTGGTTGTCCTGCATCTTCAATAAACAAGCTACAGATAGTACAAAACATTTATTTCATCATGAGATTTTCTCTCATCTTACAATTGTTTTACTTCAATGATAGGTTAGAATTTTGTGAATTTTTTTAATGAAAGATCAAAAGGATAAACAATGCAGATTTATTTCCACAGTCGCCTTTGCTCATATTTGTGGAGGGCACTGTATATTGACTGATCATCATCCAGGACTTTAATCTAGTTTTCATATCATTGGGAAGTAGGCCTGTTATAGCATCATTGTAACTTTTCTAACTTGTACACTTTACTGAAAATGATGACATTAAATTAATGCTAAATTTGCCCAGATGGCATCTGAAAAACAATACAGTATTCAAAGAATGACTTAAACTAATTTACTTTAATTTGAGCGCAGCCCAACCTTCCATCCTCTACTTATTGGATAATTTCATGTCAGGCCTGATTTAGCCTGCTATTTTACTCTTAAACAATACCGCTCCATGAAACAGACACCCAGATTCTTCAGACCTGAACCAAACCCTATGTCAGGAACGACAACAAATACCAGTGTGATCAAGCACCAAAGATATTCAAAAACCTGTTCTGACTTGTGGACGTTCCACACTGACCCGTGTTTAGTCATAACAATCTTCAGATGACAAAATATATTCAGTGTGGATTGAATATTTCCCCTACATTCACTGAAAACAACACTGATTTAAAAAAAAATTAGCACTTAATTCATAATTATTATTTTAAATACTACTGCATCAGGTATAGAAGTTACTCATTTTATATATACAGGTGCTGGTCATATAATTAGAATATCATTAAAAAGTTGATTTATTTCACTAATTCCATTCAAAAAGTGAAACTTGTATAATGTATACATTCATTCCACACAGACTGATATATTTCAAGTGTTTATTTCTTTTAATTTTGATGATTATAAGTGACAACTAATGAAAACCCCAAATTCAGTATCTCAGAAAATTAGAATATTGTGAAAAGGTTCAATATTGAAGAAACCTGGTGCCACACTCTAATCAGCTAATTAACTCAAAACACCTGCAAAGGCCTTTAAATGGTCTCTCAGTCTAGTTCTGTAGACTACACAATCATGGGGAAGACTGCTGACTTGACAGTTGTCCAAAAGACGACCATTGACACCTTGCACAAGGAGGGCAAGACACAAAAGGTCATTGCAAAAGAGGCTGGCTGTTCACAGAGTGCTGTATCCAAGCACATTAATAGAGAGGCGAAGGGAAGGAAAAGATGTGGTAGAAAAAAGTGTACAAGCAATAGGGATAACCGCACCCTGGAGAGGATTGTGAAACAAAACCCATTCAAAAATGTGGGGGAGATTCACAAAGAGTGGACTGCAGCTGGAGTCAGTGCTTCAAGAACCACTACGCACAGACGTATGCAAGACATGGGTTTCAGCTGTCGCATTCCTTGTGTCAAGTCACTCTTGAACAACAGACAGCGTCAGAAGCATCTCGCCTGGGCTAAAGACAAAAAGGACTGGACTGCTGCTGAGTGGTCCAAAGTTATGTTCTCTGATGAAAGTAAATTTTGCATTTCCTTTGGAAATCAGGGTCCCAGAGTCTGGAGGAAGAGAGGAGAGGCACAGAATCCACGTTGCTTGAGGTCCAGTGTAAAGTTTCCACAGTCAGTGATGGTTGGGGTGCCATGTCATCTGATGGTGTTGGTCCACTGTGTTTACTGAGGTCCAAGGTCAACACAGCCGTATACCAGGAAGTTTTAGAGCACTTCATGCTTCCTGCTGCTGACCAACTTTATGGAGATGCAGATTTCATTTTCCAACAGGACTTGGCACCTGCACACAGTGCCAAAGCTACCAGTACCTGGTTTAAGGACCATGGTATCCCTGTTCTTAATTGGCCAGCAAACTCGCCTGACCTTAACCCCATAGAAAATCTATGGGGTATTGTGAAGAGGAAGATGCGATTATGCCAGACCCAACAATGCAGAAGAGCTGAAGGCCACTATCAGAGCAACCTGGGCTCTCATAACACCTGAGCAGTGCCACAGACTGATCGACTCCATGCCACGCCGCATTGCTGCAGTAATTCAGGCAAAAGGAGCCCCAACTAAGTATTGAGTGCTGTACATGCTCATACTTTTCATGTTCATACTTTTCAGTTGGCCAAGATTTCTAAAAATCCTTTCTTTGTATTGGTCTTAAGTAATATTCAAATTTTCTGAGATACTGAATTTGGGGTTTTCATTAGTTGTCAGTTATAATCATCAAAATTAAAATAAATAAACACTTATATATATATATATATATATATATATATAATATATCAGTCTGTGTGGAATGAATGTATACATTATACAAGTTTCACTTTTTGAATGGAATTAGTGAAATAAATCAACTTTTTGATGATATTCTAATTATATGACCAGCACCTGTATATATATATATATATATATATATACTCATATGTGTGTGTGTGTGTGAAAATAACTAAGGTTTTCATGCTTTGAAATTGATACTGAAATGATCAATTATGAAAAGTACCCTCTTCAAACTCAATGCTGTATACTAAATATTTTCAGTTGCATTACTTCTTACAACTTTTAAACGGCGGTTTAAAAGTTATGAAATATGAAACCGCTTCAGTTTACATAAACAGCTGATTTGTGCCAATTAAATACCAATGAGGATTTTAGGCACCAATACCACAATGAATCAAACATAGCCTTTAATAACCACAATCCCCCTCAGCTAAACAGTTACAAAACATTCAGTTTCACAAACAAACGCAAGATTTATTCCCTGAGTTTCATCAGAACAAGTTCATACTGAAAGCCCACACTTCACATTTATGTAACAGGGATGAATTACATCAGTAAGACAGTCCATACACAAACAACCCAATGAAAACAGTATCGTGTCGACACTAGTCCACAGGCATCTGTAGTATATTTGAGCTAATTGAGGAATTTGTCAAATGACCTCAGGAATGTGAAGCTGTGCTTTCAATGTCTTTATAAACATACAGGATTTTATGAGAATTGCACAAGCTTGCTCTTTTTCTATACAGACACAAACTAGTTCTTCTGTATGAGGAGAATTCACAAGTGAAGGCAAATGACTGGTCTTAAACGGAGTTAGCTTAATAAAACCAGACATTTAAGCACGTTAAAAACTCATAACCATAGTAAAGATAAACAATGTCTCTCTATGACCTCATTTAGTTTCACTGAGACTTGCCAATGAATTCCTTTGTCCAGAACATCTTGATCAAACAACATCTCCGAAGTAATGACAAGCAGTCTCTACATTCACAGCTGAGACTTTACAAGGTAAACAGTTTTGTAACTCAAACTTTCTTCGCTGTTGGCAAGGAGGACTTGAATCATTCATGAAGAAAGTTTAGCTTCAGTTCATAGAGCATCCATTTATCACCCAGACTCCTGGACTGAAGGTCTCGTGTTCCTCTGGACTACAGCATTGACAGATAGTCTTGTGAACAGACTTGCAGTGTTTTTAAAGCCTGGGCAACCCACGTCTCGAACAGCAAGCCACCACACACCGCCAGGAGAGACAGCCGCCGACTGCAGTTCAGAATCACTGTAACATGGAAAACACTAAATGTGTCCTTGATAAAGAAAATACTTTTTCAAAATGTGCCAAGTTCATAATGTACTCCACATATTTGTACACTTATTGACAAATAGTCATAAAGGTTTGCAGGTGTTCTCTCTATAATATAATTTCATACTTTATATTTTTTCCTGCATGTTGGTTGCACCACATAGAATAGCAAGTCCCTTAAATATCTAAACTACACATTACAATACATTTAAAGTATCTTTCACCTGTGTCCAGATGTGATAAAGAACACTAACATTTGCCCACACTTTGAGGATTGTTGATATTTTCATATGTTTTTTTAGAAAAATCACAATGTAGTTAACAAACTTTAGTTTTTTATCTCTCTAAGGTCTTGGTTACCAGTCACTCAAGGTGCCAAAGTGAATCGCCATTAATAGAAAACTTCAGCCAAAAATGAACATTTGCTAAAAAAAGTACTCACCCTGAAACCACCCAAGTTGTAGTGAATGGGTGCCGTCAGAATGAGAGTAAAAACAGCTGATAAAAACATCATAGTAATCCACACCACTCCAGTCCATCAATTAATGTCTTATGAAGTGGAAAAACTGTGTTTTTAAGAAACAAATCCATCATTAAGGCTATGCTATTTTGGTTTAAACCAAAGCTTCTGGCCAAAATACTAGTCTATAAACCAAAACAACATTTCCTCCAGTGAAAAAGTCCATCCTCTGTTGTCCTCTCACAACTAAAATTTCCAACATACCTGTTTTGGATTGTTTTTGTTTATAAACAGTGCTTGATCCGTGCATATTTCTCTCCTGATTCAGACTAGACCTCTTATTCACTGAATCTGTTTAAAGTTAAACACATCCTAATGATGGATTACAAACATTCAGCTTGTGGATTCTTTATTTTACTAGTGGATTATTATGATGTTTTTATCAGCTGTTTGGACTCTCATTCTGACGGCACCCATTCACTGCAGAGGATCCACTGGCGAGCAAGTGACGTAATGAGACATTTCTCCAAATCTGTTCTGATGACTTTTTCAGGTAAGTTACATTTTTATGTGTACTATTCCTTTAAATACACAAATAATGTTTTGTTGATATCCCTATAACAGTGCTGGTGAACCATCTGCACACACTACAGGAACTGCTGGGGGTGGTTAGCACACCCGTGAAGACCTTACACAAACAACGGCCCACTCTAAACAATACAATCCTCTGTGGGAAAGAGAAAGTGTTTACTTTGGTTCTGTGAGAGTGATGTGGACTTTTCACTTTGCCTCTCTGTGTTTATGTGAATGAAAGAGAGTGTATGGTTATGCTGCGCTGCCTGTGAATGTGTTTAACGTGTATGAATTCTATTAAAGTTGACATTCACCTCTTATGGCTTGTGAATTGGATGTCAGGACGAACAGTCGTATGAGGCTGAAGCAGAGCGGGGAGAAATCGTGCTCCCAGATGACAGCTGGAATTAACAGCACTTTCCCGTAGCTGGAAAGCAGAAGTGCCTTCAACAGCGGAGTGAATGCTAGAGAGGAACCACAGCAGCGCTGCGCCGTCCAGAGAATGAACAACACACCTGTGCAGAACACGGCCAACTCTAGAAAAACACAAAGAACACGGGAGAATTAGCGTGAATTTATGCATGGTGACATTACTTTAATAAAATCTCATTATGCTAAAGTGCAAAACATATTCTCAATTTCTCATTACTGTATTGCAACCTGAGTAGTACATGTATAATAATAGTTTGCAAAATGAAAATTATATTACAGTTTCTATTAGCAGGCTGCTATTATTTTTATGACAATCCACAAGTTTAATTTTGGACCATTAACACTTATATTGAGCAATGATGCATTAAACGGATCAGAAATAGATGACAGCAAAGACTTGTATATAGTGTGACGAGCGTCCCGGTAACTCATCAGCGTCGCCCTGGAAACGGAGCAGTAACACCTGTACTCCCTCGTCACCGGCAAATCGGCCCCAGCTGCAGCGCATCAGTAGCCGGCTTCATAAGCCACGGCGAAGGAAGCCAAAGGGGAGTTCGATCTCCATGAGACAGCACCTAACGCCTTTCTCTCGTTTCCTCCACAGAGAGCAGCATCTGACCAAGCGGCCATACGTGAGCACGAGCACGAGCACGAGCACGGACACGCTGCCAAGAGACTGGAGGAGAGAGCACTGTCGGCACTGAGGCCAATCCTGGCCTTCACCCCTTTGTTTTCCTCTTTGCTAAGAATAAACCCACCCTCTGGGGCCTTTAGTTGAACCGTCCCTGTCGTGTGATTCTTCACCCCGTGACAAATTGGTGGAGAATGCAGGAATGATAGTGAAGAGTCACCGACGGACGGAGTCACCTGCCTGTTTTTCCATCCCCGGTTTTTTTCCCCCTCTTTCTGCATAGGTGCGCGCTCTCCCCCCCCGACATGGAAGAACTCCTGAAACACCTCACGGAGGTTAGCATCCGCCAGCAGCAGATTGTGGAACATCTCGCCACCCGGCAAGGACAGACCGAGCACGAGCTTGCAACTCTCCGAACCGCCGCCCCACACGTGCCACCCACGGACGCCCGCGCACAGGCCGCGAGGTTACTTCCAAAAATGACTCCCCACGATGACGTCGAGGCTTTTTTGCAGATGTTTGAAAATACAGCGACCATGGAAGGCTGGCTACCCGCTGACTGGGCACGGGCCTTGGCTCCCCTCTTAACTGGTGAAGCTCAACGTGCGTATTTCAGTCTCCCCGCGGTTACTGCTGGGCAGTACGACGAGGTCAAGCGAGAAATCCTGGCCCGACTGGGCCTGTCAGCGGTATGTGCAGCGCAACACTTCCACGTGTGGGAATATAAATCCCGGCTGCCTGCCCGGGCCCAAGCCGCCGAGCTCACGCGGTTGGCGCAACATTGGCTACTGGAGGGGAACCCATCAGCAGCGCAGGTGGCGGAACGTGTGGTCATCGACCGACTCCTCCGGGCCCTCCCCCGCTCTCACCGACAGGCGGTCGGTATGAGAAATCCAACCACGACGCTCGAGCTGGTGGAGGCCATAGAGCTGGCGGATGCAACCCAACAGCGGGACGCTGGGGAGAGAGCGCCGCCATTTCCCCGGAGGGTGGGCCAGGAGCGACGCGCGCCGGAGGGCACCCCGCGACACATGAGCAGGCCGGCGGCTCCCTCCCCTCGGGACGAGCCCATGCCAACGGAGCCTCCCACACCTCCCGCTCGAACCTGGCTGGCAGGCTGCATCGTACACCGGGACCTTCCCATGGGGGCGCCTGAGACCGAGGTAAAAGTTAATGGAAAGCTGTTCCGCGCCATCCTGGATTCGGGAAGCGCAGTTAGCCTAGTCCAGTCTCACGTCCTGGCCCCTCGCACTGACTACAAGACGTTCCTACCCATCACTTGTGTCCATGGGGACACCCGTCAGGTCCCAGCCCGACGTGTGACCATCTCGGCTGCTCCCGGCACCTGGCCCGTCGAGGTAGGCGTGATGAAGGATCTCCCCGTCCCTGTCCTGATCGGCCGAGATTGGCCTGGGTTTGACCGCCTCCTAGCGACCCTCACCCAGCCTCCCAGCCCCGGAGGGGGCCGCTGAAGAAGGCCAGCCACGAGGCGGCCGCGCCAACGCCCCGTTCTTCTGGCCTCGGATAGTGGGAGAGATGGTGAGTGCCCCTCCCAAAATCCTAACCTGTTTTATGATGTGTTCCAGCAGGTGACGGGAGGGGGCTCGTTCGGCCGAGAACAACGGGAGGATGACAGGCTGAAACACTGTTGGGCCCAGGTCCGCGTCATGGATGGGAAAGAGGTTCAACCTGGGCCCCATCCTTCCCCACATTTCGTTGTCCAGAACGGCCTGCTCTATTGTGTCGCGCAGCGGAGGGGGGAGGAAAAATGGCTACTGGTTGTGCCACGCCCGAAGACCGAGACGGTGCTGGAGCTGGCGCACTCCCATCCCATGGCCGGACACCTTGGGCCAGCCAACACCGCTCAACGGATTCGAGATCGTTTCCACTGGCCGGGCCTGGAGGCCGAGGTGAAGCGGTTCTGTCAGGCCTGTCCCACCTGTCAGGTGACGTCACCCAGAAAGCCTCCCCCCAGC
This sequence comes from Schizopygopsis pylzovi, assembly GCA_027422435.1. Classification (NCBI taxonomy): domain Eukaryota; kingdom Metazoa; phylum Chordata; class Actinopteri; order Cypriniformes; family Cyprinidae; genus Schizopygopsis; species Schizopygopsis pylzovi. The sequence goes on from CM049816.1 coordinate 28,981,144, forward strand.
CCGCTTATTCCACTTCCCATTATTGAGGTGCCCTTCGAGCGGATCGGGATGGACCTTGTAGGGCCGTTGCCGAAGTCTGCCCGGGGACATGAACACATCCTGGTGATTGTCGACTATGCCACCCGGTACCCAGAGGCAATCCCCCTGCGGAAAGCCAAGGCCAAAGCTATTGCCCAGGAGCTTTTCCTACTGTCCAGCCGAGTCGGCATCCCAGCGGAGATCCTGACCGATCAGGGGACCCCCTTCATGTCCCGGCTAATGGCTGACCTCTGCCGGCTGCTGCGGGTGAAGCAGTTGAGGACCACGGTCTACCACCCCGAAACGGATGGGCTGGTCGAACGCTTTAACCAGACCCTCAAACAGATGTTAAGACGGGTGGTGGCTGAGGACAAGCGCGATTGGGACCTCATGATTCCCTACGTCCTCTTCGGGATCCGCGAGGTCCCCCAGGCCTCAACTGGCTTCACCCCCTTCGAGCTCCTGTTCGGCCGGCAACCCCGTGGCCTCCTGGATGTGGCGAAGGAAGCCTGGGAGCAGCAGCCGGCCCCCCAACGCTCAGTGATCGAGCACGTCAAGGAAATGAGGGAGAGGATCGACCGGGTCATGCCATTAGTCCGGGAACACCTGGGAAAAGCGCAGCAGGCTCAACAGCGCCACTATAACCGGGCGGCCCAACCCCGGGAGTTCCAACCGGGTGACCGGGTTATGGTCCTAGTCCCCACGGCCGCCTGCAAGTTCCTCGCCACCTGGCAGGGTCCGTACACCGTGCTGGAAAGAATCGGGCCGGTTACCTACCGCGTCCGCCAACCAGGCCGCCGAAAAGCTGAACAACTTTACCATGTCAACTTACTGAAGAAATGGGTAGGGACGAGAGAACAGCTCGTCGCCCTCACCACCTCAGAGCCCGTGGTTGTGGACGTCAACCCCCATCTGTCGGCTGCCCAAAAGACAGAGTTGCAGCACCTGATCGGTCAGTTCTCTGATGTGTTCTCTCCTCTTCCCGGGCAGACTAATGTCATTCAGCATGATATCCAGACACCTCCCGGAGTCATCATCAGGCAGCGGCCCTACCGGGTTCCTGAGGCTCGTCGGCGGGCTATTGAGGAGGAGGTTCAACAAATGCTGAAGTTAGGGGTGATAGAACCATCGCGCAGCCCGTGGTCCAGCCCCATCGTCTTGGTCCCGAAACCGGATGGCACCCTCCGTTTCTGTAATGACTACCGCCGCCTCAATGAAGTCTCCCAGTTCGACCGCTACCCTATACCGAGGGTCGACGAACTTTTGGACCGCTTGGGAAGGGCCCGGTACATTTCTACACTGGACCTTACCAAAGGCTATTGGCAGGTACCTCTATCAGAGAATGCCAAACTTAAAACTGCTTTTTCCACCCCTAGTGGCCACTGGCAATTCCGGACCCTTCCCTTCGGGCTTCACGGGGCGCCAGCCACGTTCCAACGAATGATGGATATCCTCTTGCGGCCTCATCAGTCATACGCCGCCGCCTACCTGGATGACGTGGTAGTCCATTCAGAGACCTGGGAGGACCACTTGGAAAGGTTACGGAGGGTGCTGTCGGAACTCCGGAGGGCTGGACTCACCGCCAACCCCCGCAAATGTCATCTGGCGCTCTCAGAAGCGAAGTACCTGGGATACCAGGTCGGGCGGGGTCTAATTCGGCCGCAAGAAAGGAAGGTGGAAGCCGTACGCTCCGCCCCTAGGCCGAAGACAAAAACCCAGGTACGAGCCTTTTTGGGGTTGGCAGGATATTATCGCTGCTTCATCCCTAACTTCTCCTCCTTAGCCGCCTCCCTGACAGATCTGACCAGGAAGGGGCAGCCGGAGAAAGTGCAGTGGACGTCGGCAGCGGAGGAAGCCTTTCGGAACATCAAGGAAGCTCTTACCTCCGAGCCCATCCTACGAGCCCCGGATTTTAGCTGCCCCTTCCTACTGCAGACGGATGCCTCCGATACAGGACTCGGGGCCGTCCTGTCACAGGTCCATGGAGGTGAGGAGCATCCGGTACTTTATATCAGCAGAAAGCTGTCCCCAGCCGAGAGAAACTATGCCACGGTCGAGAAGGAGGCCCTGGCCGTCAAGTGGGCAGTCCTGGAGCTGCGGTACTACCTCCTCGGCCGAAAGTTCACCCTGGTCACCGACCACGCGCCTCTACAGTGGATGGCCCTCGCCAAGGACACCAACGCCAGGGTGACTCGTTGGTTCCTCGCGCTCCAGGACTTCCACTTTGTTGTGCGTGACCGGGCCGGAGCCGCGAACGCCAACGCAGACGGTCTCTCTCGGATCTGGGCAGCTTTCTCAGGTCTGTCAGGGATCACTCCCCACCCACCCCCAATTTCCCCCCTACTGTCTCACATCTCCAACAGGACCAGGACAACGCTTAGGGGGGGGGGAGTGTGACGAGCGTCCCGGTAACTCATCAGCGTCGCCCTGGAAACGGAGCAGTAACACCTGTACTCCCTCGTCACCGGCAAATCGGCCCCAGCTGCAGCGCATCAGTAGCCGGCTTCATAAGCCACGGCGAAGGAAGCCAAAGGGGAGTTCGATCTCCATGAGACAGCACCTAACGCCTTTCTCTCGTTTCCTCCACAGAGAGCAGCATCTGACCAAGCGGCCATACGTGAGCACGAGCACGAGCACGAGCACGAGCACGGACACGCTGCCAAGAGACTGGAGGAGAGAGCACTGTCGGCACTGAGGCCAATCCTGGCCTTCACCCCTTTGTTTTCCTCTTTGCTAAGAATAAACCCACCCTCTGGGGCCTTTAGTTGAACCGTCCCTGTCGTGTGATTCTTCACCCCGTGACAATAGTTACAAAAAAAGTCAGATAAATCAAATAAAATCTGTTCTGAATCTCAAACAAAAAATCATTTTCAACATTGTTAATAATAAATATTTTTATAAGCACGAAATCTGCATATTAGAATGATTTCTGAATGATCATTTTACACTAAAGACAGGAGTAATGATGTTGAAAATTCAGCTTTGCATCACAGGAATACATTTCATTTTAGAATATATTTAAACAGAAAATAGTTATTTAAATTGTAATATTTCATAATGTTTTTAAAATAAATTCTGCCTTGGTGATCATAAGGGACTTCTTAAAAAATAATAACCCTACCTTTCCGTGACTCTTGAGCAGTAGTTTATGTACTGTACAAAACTTTCTTTATTCTAAATGTTTCCCCTTTAGATTTTTTAAGGGGAATTCAAGGGGACTAACCCTTTCCCATAAAACATTATCATCAATGGTAGTGTACGCCTGCAGCTCAGTCAGAATAGACCTTTCAACAGATCACAGTAACAATACTAAGCCTACAAAAATAGACTACAAACCACTAAATCTTTCATAATACCTTCATACAAATCCATAACCTCTAAGCTACACTGTTACTCAACAACTCAATTGTATTAATTCTAATTAGCCAGTGCCTGACTTCATTACAAACGATGATTTACCCAGTGCAGCCAGTGCAAACATGCAGTAAAACTCCCACTCTTTAGTGTAACGGATGATATCAGCGGGGTCATTGCTGGGCTGGGACCCCTGCAGGACGGACCAGCGCAGATACGCCTCACACAGCAGACAGAACACACACAGTTTCCAGTGGATCTACAGAGAGAGAGGAACAGAGGCTGGGTTCACAATGCAGTACTTTATATACTATTTATGCTGTCTGTACTCGGCTGTACTCAACCTTAAGAATGCTTTATTTCCAAATCTGTTAAAAAAGTTTTACTTACATTGATCTCAGTGTTGAAGAGGATATGTCTAAAGGCCTGGGTTTTGCATAAAGTGGCATCTATCAGAACAATAACTGGATCATATTCAATGTATTTGTCAACTGGCTTCTTGCATGAACTCTGTAGAGAAAAAAACACATCAGTTAGTTTCAGTTTTGAATGACAGTTTATGAATAGCAATTTATGTTAGCTAAAACACTGATTTTATCATTTGTATATGCATATTTTTCATAAAATATTTATTTTGAGTTTTATAACGTAGGCTACTTACATTATGCTGAAAGCCATTAAAAGGCTATAATATATTTAAAATGCAGATATTTATTGGAAGGTGGCTTTACAGCGTCAGACAATAGAGTATTTTATATGTATTTATTTATTATTATTAAAGGTGCTCGCTGTGGATAACGGGAACTTATTTATTGTAAATGTTTTTTCTTTGATTCTGTTTTGTTTCTGGTCAATAATTGTGAAAATGTATAACTTTTTTCCAGCAAAAAAAAAAAGAAATACGTTACGGAAATAAATACAGCAGTGCTCTTCACTATGTGCATCGTAACGTTAAGTTACCTCAGGCCTTGTGCGCATGCTAACCTCAACAGAACAGAGAAAACTAACAATGCTTGATACACTCACACATATAGTGATCTTCAGTATTCCGTTGCTGTAATCTCGATGCAGTTCGTTTGCATCTTCGTTGCACTCGACGCATTTAAACCGTCCGGGTGCCATTCTCCATTTGACAGCACTAATACACGCCTACTGCTTCCTGAACCTCCATAAGGGGCGGGGCTTTTCAGGCTACTGATGGGAAATGTAGTTCTTTTCTTCCACGTCACCACTGTCGGAAACAGTGATTTAGGTCCACGCAACTACATTACCCAGACTACACCCTACCTCACCTGCTCATAACATTTCTCACAACATGGCACCTGCTGGCGGGGGTGTTGTGCTGGCGGCTCTGTCGCTGCTGTACTTATGCGGAGCTATTTTATCCAGCGAGTATTTCTCCACCTTGAATTTTTTCAACAGTGACCTTCACAAGCACGGCTGCAGCTCTCCGGCCGAGTGGGAGGAGTATGCGGCGGACTGCGGTGAGCTTCTGCCACGTCCTGGTGTATATAATGTGCATCTGATTCACTCTCTTCCGCTTAACGTTACAGTGACACGAGCTTGACGGGTTCATACATGCAAAAACTCAGACCGTACAGCAGAAACTCGTATCATACATGCAGCGAATCTAAAAGTGCTTGTAGAAACTCATTCAGATCATGCATGCAAACTCAGGTGCCTCGTGCATGTCCTTCTAATTGTTAAATAAACATGCTACAATCATTTTTTTATTGGTTGTCACTGAGTTCAAGATTGCTTTTAGCAGATGCAGATGATCGTGGTATTCTTTGAAGTAACTTAAATGAGTGCCTTTAAAATACAAATAGCTAGAGTCCACTGTTTTCAACAGTAACAATAACTATAGGAAGTAAATACGGCATTTTTTCAAATTATTATGGTGACTTGGTATTCTGTTTCAGGTTGTGTTTTGATCCAAAGGAGCCTTGAAATACAATCCTAGTAACACACAATGAAAGAACATTATGTACTTACTTAAGTGATCCATAGAGTATAAGAGATTAGGTTATGTTAGGTTACCTTTTATTGGTGGATTCTTTAATAATTTCATGTTTAAGCCATTTGTGACCCTGGACCACAAAACCGGGTCACATGGGTCAATTTTTTAAAGGATAAATAAGCTAAAAATAAACAAGCTTTCCATCGATGCACGGTTTGTTATGATTGGACAATATCTGGCCGAGATGCGACTATGTGAAAATCTGGAATCTGAGGATGCAAAAAAAATAAATGAATCTAAATATTGAGAAAATCACATATAAAATGATCCTAATGAAGTTCTTAGCTATGTATATTACTCATCAAAAATGTACTTTTGATATATTTACTGTAGGATATTTACAAAATATATTCATGGAACATGATCTTTACTTAATATCCTGATTTTTGGCATAAAAGTAAAATCTATAATTTTGACCCATACAATGTATTGCATGTTTGCAATTGTTACCTGTGCTGCTTATGACTGGTTTTGTGCTCCAGGGTCATTCATGCTTTTTGAGCTAATATTACATGACTTTGCATTATGGATACAGATGTATGATGCAATTTAAAGACAATTATATGAAATATAATTTCAAGAAAGCAAAATAAAAATTGTTGATATCAAAGGTTGTGCATTTAATCAGAAAATCTGATATTTTGGCACAGATTTATCTTTTGCTCTGTAGCAATAGCCAAATTATTCAAATGTCGAAATGGAAAGTTTGTTGGCATCCTTAAAATGATAGTTCACCCAAAAATGGAATTATGTCATCATTTACTCACCCTTCTCACTTGTTCCAAGCCTGTATGAGTTTCTTTCTTCTGTTGAGCACAAAAGAAGATATTTTGAACAAAGCTGGTTCCCAAACAGTTGACATTTACATTTATGCATTTAGCAGACGCTTTTATCCGAAGCGACTTACTTCAGGCTTTTCCTTTTTTTTAGTTGATGGTAGCCATTGACTTTCATAGTATTTTTTTTTCTCCATACTATGGAAGTCAATGGGTACCATAAACTGTTTGGTGACCAACAATTTTCTCTATATCATCTTTTGTGCTCAACAGAAGAAAGCTACTCAAACAGGCTTGAAACAACATGAAGGGGAATTTAAAATCCATGGATAAAACTATGCATGGTCAAAACAATCCAGACTGCATTTGATACTCACTATCGGCGAAGATAACATGTTTTACCTTGCCAATTTTCTGAGCATTTGATTTGGGTTCTGCAGCAAAGCCAGTCAGAAAGCAGTGATCTAGACGGTTTATTGTTTTGAAAACAACACTCATTACATTTAGTTCAAGCCCAAGTTATTTGGTTAGCCTTTTATCGGTCACATCCGGTAAATGCTTTTTGGTCCTTCAGAGTCAGCTATCCTGCAGTTGGAGGATCCGGACTGTGAAGAGGGGAGCAACCCGCCCTGCGAGTCCATCTTTTCACTCAATGCAGAGAAAATCCTTGTGAGTTGCATTTGCCTTTTATTGCACAGTGTTAAAGGATTAGTTCAGGCCAAAATGAAAATTCTGTCATTGTTTAGTTACCCTCATTTTGACTTGCTTTCTTTTGAACACAGAAGTGAACCTTTGAAGAACATAGATTAATGACCAGGTTCTGGGGCTGTTAAGCTCTAAAATGACCAAAAGCACCATAAAATGTGCTTTAATGCTGCTGTTATTTGCTGCATTCTGCAGTTGCAATTTTCATTCCCCATTCATTTTAAGTGCATGAAAAAGAGACACTGGTACATTCATATTTTTTTTTCCTTTTGAGTTTTTATTGAAGAAAGAACGTCTTAAAGTGTGTGAGGGTGTGTAAATGATGACAGAATCTTCATTTTCAGGTGAATATTCCTTCAACACCTGCTCTTTAGAGCTTAGAATACTGTAAAAAGAGTGTCCAGCCAAAACGCTTCCTATCAGCACAAAAAAGGTGTTTTTCTCATCCTCTGTAATTATGGGTCTCTTCACATTGTTTTTGCAGCCACTGGTGGGTTGGATTGTTTGCTAGAGGTTGACCTGCTTCCTGACATGTTTTTCTTTCTCTCTTTCTGTCACCACAGAATCAGGCAAAGTTGTTCGTCAAACAGCGACGGTTTCCTTTCGCTGTGGAAAACCAAAATACCAATGAAGAGCTTGGTGTGTATCTGCTCATTGTTTTGACTTTGGCAAGTGTGTTTTTTGTGCTCGTCTTTGGTTGACGTGCTCCGCTAACACTGTTTTGTTTTTATTACAGCCATTGGCTATGTTCTCATCGGAAATGGCCTGTATGATGAAGCTATCAAGCACTTCTCATTACTGCTGCAGGTCAGTTTAGTTGGGACTGAAGTAAACATAATGATACAATCTTTATTTGGTGTTAAAATCAGCATGTAATAAACATCCCTATTTAGCTTCATAATTAAAGTTTCTGGCCTGATTGCGCATGATTTATTAGTTCCCATTATTCTAAATAATACAAATATATAAATAAAAAAATAATAATCTGTGATTTCAAGATTCTGACTAGCATTCAGATCCTCGCAGAACTCATAATTACTTGTAAACTCAGGTCCGATCTTGTAAGATTTCTAGTTAACTATAGGGGTGGTTGATTGCGATTTAATTGTTTTTAATGTTAGTTAGTTAGTGTGTAATGTTGCTGTTTGAGCATAAACAATATCTGCAAAGTTACGCTGAAAGTTCAATTCAAACGGAGATATCCTCTTTTAAAATTCTGGCAGTTTAGTGCCTACAGAAATCGCTCGTAGGGACAACAATGAGTTACTTCCCAGGTTGGTGACATCACAAACCCTGATAAACCCCGCCCCTGGGAACATGCAGAAAAGGGGGCGAGGCCATGTTGCGCTGCTTTAGAGAAGAGGAAGAGTTGTTGCCATGCCGTCAAAACTAGAGGTGCACGAAAAAATCTATACATATATGAATCGCAATTCTGTCTTCTAACAATTCTAATGGATTTTAATGAAGTTTCAAAATCAATGTTTTAAAGCAGCGGCTCTTAATACTATTCCTCGCGTCCCTTGTTCTGCATCTCTCTCTCTCATTCAGAACATCAGCTCAGCTCCAACAGTGAACTGTTTCATTTATATTTTCACATAGCTATGAGAATTGTTATACATGAATGCGTGTGGGGTTGCCGTACTGTATTAAAACTTTAATCAGGATAAAACCGTGTATTAAAAACTAACAGAAGCAGTAGCACTAGCATAACAGAGTATCTAAAAGAACGAGACAACAACAAACATACCATTAAGAGCCGTGCTTGCACAGGTTCTGCGCAATCCTCTGTTTATATTCTCTGGGTCTCAATCGGGCTCAAATAGTTTACAATACAACTGGAGCAACACTGAGGCGAGGGGCGTGATGTTTCTGCACGCTTTTAGGTGGTTTAGCCAATCACATCAAACTGGGCCAGCTAACCAATCAGACCCCATCGTGTATTTCTGAGGGAGGAGCTTCATAAAAGCAGGAAATCATCAGAGGGTTCATAAGAGATGGGACAGAGCGGTGGAGAATTAAGTTCAATTATGTGACAAAAATAATGCGTTTTATTTAAAAACCAAGCATTAACACTTGTAAGACTGCACCCCATAAACACAATCAAGCCTAGAAAAAAACACCTCTTTAATTATTCATAACTGATTACTGTTGATGTCTTAAAAATGCAAGATTAATCAGAAAGTAATCAAATGATATAAAATGTACTTTAATGTAGTTAATGTAGCTATTTAATAAAATAAGCTTTATATAAAATATAAAAAACCTTATTAAAATCAATTATGTTTTGTGTTGTGTTTTTGTCTGTTAATTACTCAAATTAGACAGATTCTTTTAGCGTTAATAGTGTTGCTACAGTAAGTAACATTGCAAAGAATCTCTGACACGGTGTGAATGCACCACAGGCTGTTTCACGTGGAGCGGGTCAGCTCAGAGGAGACACATTATGAGGTCACATGGCAGAATCATTTGGTTATCTTGTTGTTTCCTTGTTATTGGACACTTTTCATGATCCAGTCAGTTGGATAAAAGGTGGCTTCTATTTTAATTTTTTTTCTTACATTGAATATCCTATATCCGCATTCTAGAAGTGAATGTTGTGAAGGCTATTTTATGTTGAAATATTAGTTTATAAGTTGTATACAGTTAAATGAGTATCAACAGGTGCTAAGGCACTATATAAATAAAACAACGTTAACAACTTTTAACACCTTAACTAAAGTTGAGTAGTAGTATTGAAGAAGTTGATTGTGTGGTAATAGTGAACTTTTTCACAAAAGAACTGTCCTCTGTCACCAGGGAGATCCTGAGCTGGTCAGTGCCATCTATGGACGGGGAATAGCCTACGGCAAAAAGAGTCTGCAGGTCAGTCTTTTGTTTTACACCGCCTGTCAAATGAAGGGTTTTTCAATGTTTTTCAAAGAAGTCTCCTAAGACTGCATTTTGATCACAAATACAGTAAAAACTATTTGTAAGAACTTTATCAGAACAATTCGATAAAGTCTTCATTGTCACATGATAGAAAGTTTAGGCTAAAAAAAATACTTTATTCATCAAGAACACATTAAATTGATCAAAGATGACAATAAAATACATTTATAATGTTCTCTCTGAAGGACATAAAGAACGCAGACTTGGCTTTGTATGAGTTGAGCCGAGTGATCGCCCTGGAGCCCAGCAGACCAGAAGTGTATGAGCAAAGGGCGGAGGTGAGGAGCAAGGGGTTGACATCCTTCAAAATAAAGGAATTCGCTACTAATTAAGACTGTTTAGTGGTAATAATGAAGCATGTGATTTCAGATTCTGTCTCCTCTGGGCCGCATCAGTGAAGCTCTGTCTGACCTGACTAAAGCCATACAGCTGCAGCCTTCAGCCCGACTCTACAGACACAGAGGAACGCTGCTCTTCATTTCAGAGGTACACACGACACGGACGTCTTATCTGTCACGATGCACTTTGACTTGAATAGATTCTAAAAGTGTAGATCTATTATAGATCACGTTATATAATGTCCAGAGCGGACAGATAGCGCTGGAGTCCAGAAATGTCATGTTTGTCAGCTTTAGCACAAGTGAAGATGTTTATTGTTGTTTATTGTAACAGTAACTTGATTCATGCATTATAAATACTACAGCATGTCCATTTGGTGATACACATTTTAAAAGTGTATTCCCCTTTAAGCTTATGTTATTTATTTGTGTTTATTGGATTTATGATTGCAATATACATATAATTGTGCCTGACACGGTGTTTGGGTGGGTTATGGGATGGGGTTTTACATTGAATTGTCTGTAACTGGAATGTATTGTTGGCAAACATACAAGAAAAAAAGTATGAATTATAAAGAAAAAGAGATTAGAAAAAGTGAGTTTTTGGGATCATATCATGAATAATCAATTTTATCTTATGAGAAAAGGTTTATTGCACTATGAAATGATTGTAATTCATTGGTACTGTTGATCTGCAAATGTTCACGGGTGAAATCCAGTCATTTAAAGAATAATCCATGCGATTGGGAATTTTGCATAAGGGTGAAATATTTCCCCGCACTGATAAATATTTTATAGTCATGCAGATTTGCTGCATTTAAAAACAGAAAGCAGCATTGATGTGAAATAGGATTTTTTTTTTTTTGTAGTTTGTGTAATTTTTTTTACAAATCATATTTGTGTAAAAATGTTTACGGTCACTTTTAATCAATTTAATGATTCTTGTTAAATTAAACTGACTGCACATTTCTTAAAACAGAAGAAACCTTCCAAACTTTTGAAAGATGTTGTATTAATTTCTCCAGATTTTATCATATGTACTGATACCTTCCTTTCTCTCATTGTCTTTCAGGATTATATGGCAGCCATGGAGGATTTCCAGCAGTCTCTGGAGCTGAAGAAGAACCAGCCCATCGCTATGCTCTATAAAGGCCTGACCTTCTTCCACAGAGGCCTCCTTAAGGTAAATAAAAAAAACACAATACGAAATCACAGACGTGTTACTTCTGTATAAGTGAAAACCAATCCAGAATGCCCTGGTTAAAGCACCTTATGTAGTTCAGATTAGAGGTCTGCTACCCGACCCGAGCCCGACGGTTCCCAAAATACTTCTGGGTTCGGGCTAATGTTTAATGGATCGCTTCGGGCTCGGGTTTGTAGCTAAACCATATGCAGAGGCTATGCTGCTTTCATAGACGCATTCACACACACATTATCACACACGGATATCAGAGATTGCGCAACGCACAAACAACACGGAAACTTTTATTAGTAAAATAGCTTCGATATATTTCTCTGCAATGAGGCGGTAAAATCACTGTTTTTAAAGTAACTAAGCCTCATTGCTTGTAGAGAGAGACGCGCAGACATAGGTTCACATGCGCAAGTTTCATCTCTCTCTCTCGCTAATTCAAAGAAATTATTAATTAATTCACATAAATACGATCTTACCGCAGGTTCACACACGCAAGTTTCATCTCTCTCTCTCTCTGTCTGTCTCTCTCGCTAATTCATATAAATTATTAATCAATTGAAATAAATACGATCTTACCGCACTACATCTCCGTGTTTGATGTAAAGTAGGCCGAATGCTAACGGAGACAAAAATGACCATAATCTTAAAACATTCATAAATTCGGCAGAATGTATGCGACCGCTGCACCTGATGTTCATAGACTTTCATAACTGGTACATTTTTTTCTTTTGCTTTGTGAAATGGCCAAGCCTTGATGAATCTGTTTCTTTGTGTATTTGTGTTTACTGACCGTTGCGTACAATCGTGAAATGCAGCATCTATTTTTACTTTTTATTGGCTATTCGTTGGGGGGGGGATTTCGGGTCAGGTTCAGGCTCTAAATTGAACCGTGCCACTCGGGTCGGGTCAGACGATCTCGGGTACGGGCCGGGTTCGGGCTTCAGTTTAAAGCCCGTGCAGACCTCTAGTTCAGATGTAAGAACTGGACTCAAACCAGCAGAAAGTTTCATGTTTAAAGAGGTTTACCATTTTACACGTTTTACAATAGACAATATTTACTGTAACTGTCTACTAAAATGATGTTTTCTGCATGCAGGAGGCTATAGAGGTGTTTAAAGAAGCTCTCAAATTGAAGTCAGACTTCATAGATGCTTATAAAAGCTTGGGTCAGGCTTACAGGTGAGATGCTACTGACTCATGATGATTTTAACAGTCAGTTTTTTCAGATGTTTCTCTGCAGACAGTTGCCTGTTTGTGTGTGTTCAGGGAGTTGGGAGACTTTGAGAATGCTATGGAGAGCTTCCAGAAAGCTCTGTTACTGGATCAGAACCACATCCAGTCTTTCCAGCTCAGAGGAATGATGCTGTACCATCACGGCAGCCTGCAGGAGGCCGTCGGCAACTTTAAGGTAAATCAAGTGTGTATGTGTCCCAGCTGATGTTGTGTTTATCTCATTGTTGCCAGTAGTAATCCTTAAAAACAACATGAAGTCAAATAGATGTGTTTACTTAATGTAATGAATGTTAATATCATAACCCAACATGTTCCAATCAAAACAATTCTTGACAGATAAAATCAAATCCCACTGTACATTATTTCCCAGTATATAGTCAGTTTTAATGGGAAGTATATTACATTGCAATAAAATGAATAAAGAATACAGAAGAATTAATAGCAGTTCTTATAAGCTTGAACAAAAATACAAGATTCACATTTAGGCTTTAAAATCGTTTAGCATACCTTGAGCCATAGACTTGTAAGCAAATCCTTTTTAATCTATTAAGTGATATTTCAAAGTGAGGGACAACTCAAAATAATTGTATTAGTCACATAGTAGAGTCTACTGACTGCTAGTAGAGTCAAATTTCACCCAAAAAAGGAAACTTCTGTACTCACCCTCATGCCGTTCAAACCCACAAGACTTTTGTCCATCTTTGAAACAAAAAATATATTTTAAATGCAACCTGAGAGATTTCTGTTCCTCCATCACAATGTCCATTGCACCAAAACTTTGATGCTTCAAAAAGTTAATAAAGACATGGTGAAAGTAATCCATATGAATCAAATGTAATTTAGGTTTTTATTTTCATATAAACATTGATTATCCCACATACATAGATCACATTGAATATTGCAAACAGAAGCTCAAAGCACTTGTTTGACACGTAAGAAGCAATAAGTTAAGTTCTCTCAGAAAATTGTGTTTCTGAAGCCAAACAAAAGGCTTATGGGTTTGTAGCAACTACTGAATTGTCATTTTTGGGTGAGCTTTAAGTTCTTTCTACAAACTCTGATTGTTTGTTTAAATGGATTCACTTATGTGGGACTATATTTGCTGTCTCTATTGAAGATCGAGTAGACTTTTTTCAGGCAAGATGACCTGTGTAGAGTCCTTTTACAATATCAATAACATAGATTTTTTTTGAAGTTCATTAAAGTCACTTATACATGATTGTTTTCTTTCAACACCGTACTTTTCATTTTTTCCTTAACTTTGCTTTCTTTTTACTCTTGTATTGAATCTCCAAACAAACTCTTTTTTGAGTTATTCTGGTCAGATGATGACAGTTTTCACTTGTGTTGCACTTTTGGTGTTTGTGCCGTCTGCTGTCGTGAGCTCAGTCCTGAGGTTGTTTGTTTCAGTTGTGTTTTATCATGTTGTCTTTCAGAGATGTCTGCAGCTGGAGCCCTATAATGAAGTGTGTCAGTACATGAAGGGTCTCAGTCACGTGGCCATGGGCCAGTTCTACGAGGGCATTAAAGCTCAGACTAAAGTCATGCTCAACGACCCTCTCTTGGGACAGAAAGCCAGCTCCGAGTATCTCAAAGTCAAATATCTCAGAGGTGAGAAATTACATCTGTATAATACATTTCATTAGGTCATTAACAAACATTACATAATCACTAGTTCTTATTAGCTTCAGTATCTGTGCTAGCCAGATAGATCGTGCTATCTTGTGACATAAACCAGTTAAATTAGCAACAGCAGTTTCATAATTTACTGTAGAAAAAATAGCGGTCCATGAATGTAAATAAAATCACAACATTCTTATTGTTCAGCCCTGTTAATAGAGGTGCAAATATTTGTATTATTAAATGATGTGATGCATCAACCTGGTTCAGATTAAAGTACGAAATAAGCTTTAATAAAAGGTGTGACTAATCTAGATAATGATTTGGAGTTGAAATATGCCTCTGCTTCTCTCTCATGTGATAGAATACTCCCGTTATCTACACTCTCATCTGGATGTACCGGTAGCAGAGTATAATGTTGATCAGGATTTGCCCGGAAACTTTAAAAACCACTGGGCAAAAAATCTTCCCTTCCTCATCGAGGATTATGAAGAACAGCCTGGACTTCAGCCTCATATTAAGTGGGTTTTTTTAGTTTTGGGGCATCAGATATAATTTATATGAATGAATAATGAGATGATTAGTATGTTTGTGCATGTTGTCATTCTCTGCTTGTTTGTGATTGTAGAGATGTTCTACCTCAGAACTTTGACAGTTACTCTGCTGAAGTCCAGAAGCTGATCTGTTCAGCGGATCACCTCGGCGCACAGATGCAGTACGACACGTCAGGCTTCTTACCGAACCTCAGAGTACACCGAGGTCAGAGCTCTTTAAAAGCACGAAATAATCTAATCATACCTTTAAAAAAGAAGCTTACATGATTAAATAATAAAAAATATAGCAATAACACGTGGTGCACAAAGAACACGACACTTGAATACATATCAGTGCAAATTTACTTATGTTTTTACATATAATTTTGTTAAAAATGTTTGTGTTTTTTACAATTTTTTAAATATTTTAGATCAGAGCTCTTTAAAATCGCTAAATAATAGTGATACAAATATAAATATAGAAAAGTTTAAATTACTAAATGAAGAAAAAATATGAAATCATGTGGTCCAGCCTTCAAATTAAATTTGATAACACATTTTCCTCAACAATTTTTTCAAACAATCATTAGTTTTTAAATATAATTTTCTGAGTTTCATGTTTTTTTTGTAGCATATAACATGAATTATTAATTTATAAATATCATTAAGTTTTTTAGGAGTTGCACCACTGGACATTTTTTGTAATGTCATTAAAAAGTTGAAAGCTATGATATCATTTTATGTTTTATGCTGTGTTTCTTCATAACAAGTAATAAGCATTGATTTTTTAAAATTAATTTTATTACATTTTGTCATCTTAGAAATAACAAAAAATCCTATGCCTACTTAATATGGTTTTCATTTTTTATTTAAATAATATCATTTTTGAGAACTTTTCTTTGTTATAATATCAATATTTTTGATATTCTGTTTCCTAAAAATATCAAAATTAATTGTAATTAAAAAAATCATAGAAGAGGTGCATTCATGTCGTGATATTTATGAATTGCATTTTTAATGTTTTCTCATGTTTTTATTGTGTGTTTTGTGTAGCAATGGGCTTGGCCACCATAGAGGTGATGCAGGCCATGCAGCGCACCTGGAGTAACTCGAAGGTTCGAGTCAATGGAAAGACCAGACAGCTGCAGTGGAGAGACATGTTTGACATCGCAGTGAAATGGAGAAGGTCAGATTCCGGCCAGCATGCCTGAGCTCTTTTCACGGCTCTGTGGAGGGTTACCAGGGCTTGATGATTGATCTTTGCTTGTGTGTGTGTGTGTGTGTGTGTGTGTGTGTTCACGGGCGTGAGCAGGATTGCAGATCCAGACCAGCCTGTGCTGTGGTTGGATCAGATGCCTGCCAGGAGTCTTAGCAGAGGATTTAACAACCACATTAACCTCATCAGGTGCGGTCTCTGTCCTCAATCTCTCATTTGCTTTGTAAAGCGGCCAGTCCTAATCGCTTAAGAGCTTAGTTTGACTTTTAAGGCCGTTCACACCAAGGATGATGACTAGAACCATGACGTTTTAATGATTATTTAATTTCTCCATGACCATGACTATAACGAAGGAACGATATTGTTGTACATTTTGTTAAAGCTTTAAAAGGCACCCTGTGGTTTCCAGCTAAAGTGAAAGAAATTAAGACAGCCGTAGATATTAGTATTATAATTTACATTTGTAATGTAGAATAAAATTATTATATTTTATATACTTTTTAATTATATAATTTATAATAAAATTAAAATTATTTTTATTATATTTATATTTTTACTTTGAAACATTACAATAGTAATATTTCTTATTTAGTTTTTATTTGTAAATGTTTGTAATTTGTTATATTATTATTTAATAGTAGTAAAAATTATTATTAGTAGAATTATTATTAGTAGTATTATTAATATTGATATTATTTTATAGCTATATTGATGTATAATCACAAAGTGCCGACCAATTTATGTAGCCTTGCAAACAAGCAAGGTTAACAAACAATAGATATTACTAATATTGTATGTGCTCATATAGGTATTATTAATGACGATTCCATGCAGCCAATTTCACACCTCTATGAATAGTTTTACTTCCTATTAGAATACTTTTTGTGAGAAACACTGAAGTGAGCATTTTCAGTAAAGCTGCTTTGAAACCGCACGTCTCGACGCTCTGACTGCTGCTGCTGCTTTTGTTCTGAAGACACGGGTGTCAAACTCAAGTCTCCTCATTCCATGGGGCCTGCGAGCGAATGTTTGAAACGTACAAGTGAAATGTGTCATTTGGTGCTTTTCTTGTAAACATTAGCCCTTTGACAGATCCAAGCACACTAGCGTGTTTATAGCGTTCAGCGTGTGCAGTGATCAGCTGCTACACTAACATCCCACATCGCTCAGCGCTAGTCATATTTCACAGTTATTATGGGTTATTATGGGACCCCAGTTCTAACCTGTCAACATTGGTACCATACAATATGTGCTGCTCACACTTGTGGTGTGAAACAGACTTAAAACTATTGCTATGGTTGTTTTATAGTGTTTTTCTGTTGTTTTACAGAGGCCAGATCATTAATATCAGATATCTGGAGTATTTCAGTAGTATTCTCAGCTTTGTGAAGGAAAGAATACTGGTTTATCATGGGTAAGTCTCTCTCTCTCTCTGTGTGTGTGTGTGTGTGTGTGTGTGTGTGTGTGTGTGTGTGTGTGTGTGTGTGTGTGTGTGTGTGTGTGTGTGTGTGTTTGTTTTTTATTTATTTATTTTGGAGGCAATTTTTTTTATATATACTGACAAAAGCTTAACACAATTGTTTGTTAGTTCTTACATTTACTCATTTAAAGGTGCACTAAGTGATTTTTTAACCCTTTTGACCTCCGCGTCGGACAGAGTCCCAAAACACACTTTTAGCCAATCATCAGTAAGGGGGCGTGTCTTTTAATGATAGAGAGAAAAGAGCACTCCGTTTCAGTCAGAGGTGGAAAGAGTACAAAAATATTCTACTCAAGTAAAACTGCCATTACATTACTGAAATTTTACTTAAGTACAAGTAAAAGTACCAGTCTAAAAATATACTCAAGTAAAAGTAAAAAGTAGCTCATTTAAAATTTACTCAGAGTAAAAATTACTTAGTTACATTTTAACAATGGGAGGGAGGAAAAAATGGGATAGACCAAAGGTGTCAAACTGGACGGCCACAGCCCTACACAGTGTAGATATTACCCTAATTAAACATCTGATACAGCTAAACTAATCATTTAGGCTTATTTGAAAACTACATGGTAAGTGTGTTGGAGCAGGGTTGGAACTAAACTCTGCAGGGCTGTGGCCCTCCAGGAACTGAGTTTGACACACCTGGGATATGGGCCTATAAATCTCAAACTAGGTGTTTTTAATTAAATGAATCAGTTATTTAGAATAATAAGACATTTGGGCTGTTACCAGGCAAATTAAATCAGTATCAACAAAATTAATCTTTGCAATGCAGAGGAAATGCAGAAGCTTCATCTGAAGTGGCATATATGTATTTACACACTGACATGAATGCATTTTGCCTGCAGTTACAAATGCAGAAATAATGTTTAGATAAATAAGACATAAAATGTGACCCTGAACCACAAAACCATAAGGGTCCATTTTCCTAAATTGCGATTTATACATCATCTGAAAGCTGAATAAATCATATTTCCATTGATGTATGGTTTGTTATGATAGGACAATACTTGAAAATCTGGAATCTGAGGGTGCAAACAATCCAAATATTGAGAAAATCTCCTTTAAAGTTGTTCAAATTAAGCTCTTAGTTTTGATATATTTACAGTAGGAAATTTACAAAATATATTAATGGAACATGATCTTTACTTAATATGCTAATGATTTTTGGCATAAAAGAAAAATGTATAATTTTAACCCATACAATGTATTGTTGGCTATTGCTACAAATATACCCCAGCGACTTCTGACTGGTTTTGTGCTCCATGCCAGGGTCACAAATGTTAAATAGTCATTTGAAATTAAAAAATAAATAAATCAAAAGATACTTTAAATGTTAAATTAGAACCACCAGTAGGTGTCAGCAAGTCACTGATAAGAGAGTCATTGCGATTGAACAGAATCATTTAAACGGTTAATTCATTCAGGAACAAAACACGTCATTGCTCAGAGACGCAAAACTGTGTATGGTGGATGTGTTTGGTATTATTTTTGTTGTCGAAATAGAGCAAAAACAGGCAATATGGTGTCTAAAACGCAAGTCTCTTAATTAACTTCTTGTTTTTTGAATGTTGTAAAAAGAAAAACTACAGGCCTATGTAATCAGGTGATTTTTTGAGAAAAACGGCATTCTTCATGTGATGTTGACTTACTATAATAAATTATATAAATATATACATTTTCTGCTTCTATATCTTCAGTTTTGTGATCATTCTAAACGCATTTTAACAGACTGAATCCGCAGTGAAAGAAAGCACTCCAAATGCACGCGCACTAGTCTAATCTAACGTTACTTGATTTCACGGCACACTGTTTACAGTGATTTGTTTGGTTTTTGGCAAAATACTGATAATGTCAAATCGCACATCGTTAAAACAACAATTACTATATTATCTCAGATGATATTGCACACCCTGCACCACTGTCTTTTTGGCTCATTTGTGCAAAACCTTTTGTTAAACTGTTAAAGCTTCATTTTAACCACCAATGCAACGATGCAAGTATTTACCTTACGTTACCTCTACATGCTTGCGAAGGGTTCATGTCGAGATGTTATAAACTGCTAGTTCGGTCTCCCGAGGCAAACACAGCTTACACTGCATAATAGAGCATGAATATATGGCCAGGGGTTCACGTCATTCCTTTGAGTTCAACTTCAGCAGAATACGACGGGGTTTGGTGTTCAGCTGGGTCTGCACCATTAACGCCTGTCTTGTCCGTCTGCAGCTTTCTTGTGATTTTAGCGTCAGTTTCTTCTTCTGCCCATTATTTACTGCAGTTGTTTCCACTGAGCGATTTTTTTTTTACTCAGTAATGAATGTGTTTTAAAATGTAGCGAAGTACAATACTTCACACAAAATATACTTAAGTAAAAGTAAAATTACAGATTAAAAAAATTACTTAAAAAAGTACAAGTACACAAAAAAGCTACTCAATTACAGTAACGCGAGTAAATGTAATTCGTTACTTTCCACCTCTGGTTTCAGTGCACAGGACTGATATTAGCAGATCGACTATAGATAGAGATGGCAGATAAAAAATAGGAAAAATCAGAGAAACAAACCTTAAATAAAAGGGTTACAATCAGGCAAGCAGTAAGACCCGCGTAAATATCGGAGCGGCTTTCCAGCGGTGGAGAGAACTCAGGGAGCGCGAACGGCTCGAATCGTACGCCGAGGTTGCGTTATTTCTTCTTAATAGGTGAGTAACTTTGATTTTGCTTCATTTCACACAACTTATCCATGTTGAGCTTTGTTTGAATATGTTTGTGTATCATCTTCGCTTGTTTCTGTGATCGTTGTTGCCATGGTTACGTATGTACGTGTGGGGCGGAGATTTCAAAATAAGGGCGAGGTCCTCCCGTGTTTGTTTTGGTGCTTTGGTTCAGTTCGGGACTTCAGAGGGCAGAGCGTGATTCATTTGATTCAGTTCGTTTCAGAGCGTTTGGCAAAAATCACTAAGTGCACCTTTAATAACACGCACCTCATTAATTCACAACTCTCATTCATTTATCCACAAAATTACCAAACTGAATATTTTCAACATTGATAAGGCAAGGCAAGGCAAGTTTATTTATATAGCACATTTCATACACAGTGGTAATTCAAAGTGCTTTACATAAAAAGTGAAATAATCATTCACAGCAATAAAAACAAGGAGTTAAAAATAATAAAACAAGGAATTTTTAAATTATATAGAAATTGATTTAAAATGAAATTTAAAACAGTTAAATAGAATAGGATTATACATAAAATAATGCAGTCATTTCGGACGTAGCACAGTGCTCATTCAACAAATGCACAGCTAAATAGATGAGTTTTGAGTCTGGATTTAAATGTGGCTAATGTTTTAGCACATCTGATCTCTTCTGGAAGCTGGTTCCAGCTGCGGGCGGCATAATAGCTAAAAGCGGACTCCCCTTGTTTTGTGTGAACCCTTGGTATTTCTAACTGACTCGATCCTAATGATCTGAGTGGTCTGTTAGGTTTATATTCAGTGAGCATATCTGCCATATATTTAGGTCCTAGACCATTGAGTGACTTATAAACGAGTAAAAGTACTTTAAAATCAATCCTAAATGTAACTGGAAGCCAGTGTAAGGACCTGAGGACTGGTGTGATATGCTCAGATTTTCTGGTTCTAGTCAGAATCCTGGCAGCAGCGTTCTGGATGAGCTGCAGCTGTCTAATGGTCTTCTTTGGAAGGCCGGTGAGGAGACCATTACAATAATCCACCCTGCTGGTGATAAAGGCATGAACGAGTTTCTCCAAGTCTTGACTGGAAACAAAACATATAATTCTTGCAATGTTTTTGAGATGATAGTATGCTGATTTAGTTACTGCTTTGACATGACTACTAAAGCTAAGGTCTGTCTCTAGAATCACCCCAAGATTTCTGACTTGATTTTTAGTTGTTTGACCCCTAGAGTCAAGGTATGCATTCACCTTGAGAACTTCGTCTTTGTTTCCAAATGCAATGACTTCAGTTTTCTCTTTGTTTAACTGAAGAAAGTTTTGGCACATCCAACTGTTAATTTCATCAATGCATTGGCAGAGGGAGTCAATGGGGCTATAATCATTTGGAGATAAGGCTAGGTAGATCTGGGTATCATCAGCATAGCTGTGGTAGGCAATTTGGTTCTTCCTCATTATCTGACTTAGTGGGAGCATATACAGGCTAAACAAGAGCGGTGCAAGTATTGAGCCTTGTGGGACTCCACATGTCATGGACGTCCACTTAGACTTATGCTCTCCTATACTCACATAATAACCTCTCCCTTCTAAGTATGACCTGAACCATTTGAGTGCCATCCCAGAAAGCCCGAGCCAGTTTTCCAGTCTCTCTAGAAGTATGTTATGATCGACAGTGTCAAACGCAGCACTAAGATCTAGTAGTACCAGCACTGATATTTTGCCAGAATCAGAATTAAAGCGAATATCATTTATTATCTTAATGAGTGCTGTCTCTGTGCTGTGATGCACGCGGAAAACAGATTGAAAATTATCCAGGAATCCATTTGAGTTTAAGTAGTTGTTCAGCTGATTAAAAACTACCTTTTCAATAATCTTACCTATGAAAGGAAGATTTGATATTGGTCTATAGTTGCTCAACATGGTGTTATCAAGATTGCGCTTTTTCAGAAGGGGCTTAACAACTGCAGTTTTCAGGGAGTTTGGAAAAGTCCCAGAAAGAAGTGAGGTGTTCACCACTTCTAAGAGATCTGCTTCTAAACAGTTAAGCACACTTTTGAAAAAATATGTGGGAAGTGTGTCAAGATAGCAGGTTGACGATTTAAGATGCTGTACTATTTCTTCCAAAATTTTGCTATCAATTGTTTTAAAAACAGACATAGTCACTTCTTTTTGAGATTGCTGTCGAATCTGTGTGACCTCTGTATTACAGGAAGATGTGCCAATCTCCTTCCTGATATTACTGATCTTCTCTGAAAAGAAGGAAGCAAACTCATTGCATTTGCTGTCAGAGAGCATTTCACTGGGAATCTGACTTGGGGGGTTTGTCAGTCTCTCAACAGTAGCAAAAAGAGTGCGAGTGTTGTTTAAGTTACTGTTTATAAGGTTTGAGAAGAAGGTCTGTCTAGCTGTGGCTAGTTCCAAATTGAAAGCATGAAGGCTGTCTTTATAGATGCTATAGTGTATTTCTAGTTTCGTCTTCCGCCACATCCGCTCAGCTTTTCTGCATTGTCTTTTCATACTCTGAACTGCTGTTGATTTTCTCCAAAATGATTTTTGTCTGCCATTCTTCTTGCTGAGCTTTATCGGTGCAATATCATCAATAACATTCTTAACTTTTGAGTTAAATGAATCCAGGAGAAGATCAACAGAGTCTGCAGAAATGCTTGGTGTTAAAGATATTGCCTTCATAAATAGCACACTAGTGTTCTCATTAATGCATCTCTTTCTGACAGAGACAGATCTAGATTCAGTGGTGACAGAGATCAATATATCAAAGAAAATACAGAAGTGATCAGACAGAGCTACATCCTTAATGACAATGGATGAAATGTTTAGACCTCTACTCATGAGTAAATCTAGAGTGTGTCCACGATTGTGTGTGGGTCCGTGCACATGCTGAATCAGGTCAAAAGTGTTTAAAACAGTTACAATTTCTTTTGTAGTTTTGATTTCAGCATTGTCTATGTGAATATTAAAATCCCCTGCAATAGCAAAACAGTCAAACTCTGAGGAAATCATTGATAACAGTTCTGTGAACTCTTCAACAAAGGCTGGAGAGTATTTTGGGGGCCTGTAAATAATAATAAACAGAATGCGTGGGGCACCTTTCAGCACAATACCTAGATATTCAAAAGACAAGTACTGACCAAATGACACTTGCTTGCATTGATAAACATCTTTAAACAGAGCAGCTGTATTATAATAATAATAAATGTCTATTGAGCTGCATATTAGCATATTCGATTGATTTCTGAAGGATCGTGGAACACTGAAGACTGGAGTAATGATGCTGGAAATTCAGTTTTGATCACAGAAATAAATTACATAAAAAAAAAAAAATGTAATAGACAATTATTTCAAATCCAGAAATTTCAAACAGATTTGTAATCTATTTTAAAGCTAGATTTGATCCAGATGTCTCATAGGTCACACAAAACTGACTCGTGCAATTTTTGCTTAATGGGACCATACTCAATACATGTTCTGCAAGATTCCCCTTTATGTCAAACATATTTTTATCAGACTGTCCCGCTTTTAATGCATATAGAAAACTCTTTTATGAAGTGAACTCACTTAAAGAGACAAGAGACTTTATTAAAAAAACATAACAAAAATCGTAGTTTTCAAACTTTTAAATAGTTTTATACTCTGTACATTCAGTCAAACACTTCACCGGTCAGTTATAAACCTAGTTAGTTTATTCATGTATTCATTATTTTCTGCAAATACCTTATTTTATTTATTTGCCTCATTCATGCTTGTACTCACTCACATTGTGTTTATCTTTTATTCATTGTCCATTTATTAATACATTTGAATAATTTTTCTCCATCAGGGCGTATAACCCGCGGGGGCTCCAGGAAGTAAAGCAGGTTCTGGAAAATGTGAATAAAGTGGAGGATCTGCTGCCCATCATGAAGGTAACATGAGCATTAAACATGACAAACAGTAGAGCCTCAGAGCTGTTTATCAGTCTTTTTAATCATTTAATTCGTATCTTTATTAATCATTAACTGGATAATTTGTGTGCTGAATGAAATGAAGCAATCTTTCTGGTTAGACGAGGTCTAGAAGCATCCTTCTCACCCTTAAAGTTTACCAGTGTTTAATGTCGGAGATATATTCAGTTTCCCGTTTAAACAAATAAATACAATTATATTTGTGCAATTATTAAGGCTCAAGGAACATTTACTATTATTATCAATGTTGAAACTTGTATACTAATATTACATTTTTCTGAATTTTTACATCAGGATTCATTCATATAAGTTGAAAAGAAGAGCCGTTATTTGCAATAGAAATCTTTTGTAGCATTAAAAATGTCTTTACTGTCATTTTTGATTAATTAAATGTGTCATTGATGTTTTCAAAGTATTATCTTTTAATCTTTTAAACAGTATTGTATCTTGGTTTTTACAAAACATTAGAGCAGCTAAAACTGTAAATATTATTTGTAAACTAAAATTGTTGCAATATTATATCAACATTTTCAACATAATACAAATAAATGTTTCAGCAAATCAACATATAATAATGATTTCTGAAGGATCATGTGACACTGAATACTGGAATAATGATGCTGAAAATTCAGCTGCGCATCACAGGAATAAATTGCATTTAAAAATATAAAATTGTTCATTTAAATTGTATTAATATTTCAAAATATTACTGTCTTTACTGTAAATGATTCAAATAAATGCACCCTTGATATAAGGATAAGATATCATAAATTATTCCAAACTTTTTACCCTGTAGTGTGTACAGTATATACTGCATAAATAATGTAATTATGATTTTTTTCAGTCTTCCTTTCTTAGGCACCATTTATATATTTCATATGATAATCAAAATTATGTTCACAGAGAACAATAATGAGTGTTAGTCATAGAAACAACGAACACCCTCATCGCATGACAGTTATGATTGGATTAGGTCAGATCTGTGAGTAATGAACAGCTGATGAGAGAGCCTTTGATAAACACATGGGCAGTGATTGCTAATCTTTTTATTTGCTGGCTCATAATTATGCTTGGTATAACACTTGCATGTGTGTTTATTTATAGACATATTTATTACAAATATGAAGAAAGACAGAGTTTCTCTGATGTGCTTCTGTGTTTTCTTTTAACATGTGAAGCAGTTCAACAGTAAAACCAGAGACGGCTTCACGGTTAACTCTAAAGTGCCGAGTATGAAGGATCCTGGGAAAGAATACGACGGATTCACCATCACCATCACCGGAGATCGGTAGATAGTGATATATTATATTATTTACTTACATATATTTGGACAGGAACATTTAAATATATTTTAAAAAGCCACGCGGAGGCTTCTGTTCTCACTTCTTTTTTGAGTGAGTTTTGGTGGCCTAAGTGGTCGCGTAATGGCTGTTGGTCAATGCAACAAATTTGCGTCACTTGAACCCATTATGAAGTGAAAATTCACGGAACGACAATGTAGTAAATATTGCTGCTATTAGCGCTAACTTTGTTGTGATTTGTTGAGACCTTAAATATTATGGAAGCCCATTTCCACCACCGAATAAAAAATTAAAATAATTGCTACTTTTTTTTTTCTCTCGCAATTATATAAAATTGCCAGTTTATATTTTGCAATTCTGATTTTATAACTTGCAATTGCGTGTCATAAACTGAGAATTGCAAATTTTGCCTTTATTTCTCTGAATTGCGACACATCTTGCAGACTTTTTTTTCTTACAATTGCGAGTTTATATGTCAGAATTGCGAGATGTAAACTCGCAATTGGGTGAAAAAGTCAGAATTGTGAGAGAAAATTACGCAATTACCTTTAAAAAAAAAAAAAATACTATTATTCAGTTGCGGAAACAGGCTTCTGTAAAATATCCAGCTAAACTAAATTAAACGATGTTAACTAAACATTTTAAATCAAGTACAAACATTTACTTTAAGTTGAAACAACACATTATTACTTGTTCTTTTAAGTTGTGATAAATAATCGCTGCAATATTTTTTTTACAGTGAATATAAATGTGTGCTACGTCATGCTAAAACCCTCTCATGGCAGTTCCATCTCTAAATCATCCACTTTAAAGAAATATTGAAGCTAAAATTGATTCATTTATTTATTTAATCTACATAAACGAATCAACTTAAGTAACAATAATCAGCTGTGTTATTTTAGTTTTTACACGTTTTGTAGCGCAAACAATGCATAAAGGCTGTTTAGCAGTTTTTTCTGTGATACTTGATTATAGTTTCGAGCCTTATTTTGTGTCTTATGCTACTGATTTTGTTGTTTTGTGTTAGAGTGGGGAACATGCTGTTTTCAGTAGAGACTCAGACCACAGATGAGAGGACGCAGCAGTATCAGTCAGAAATTGAAGCGATCTATAAAGATCTCACTGCCAAAGGCAAAGCCCTGATGCTCTCTACTGAACTCGGGGTAAGATTAACATCTGTCTGTCTCTACTGAACATCCGTTTCACAATCTCCTGCTGAACCTGTAGTGTGACTGCTGGCATGTGTTCATTAGTCATGTCTCTTGAAGCTAATAAATTCAGCGTTATGTAAACGGCTCTGGAATCTGCACCTGTCTGACCTGTTACACAGAGAATCATGGGAGATCTGTGAGCGGTGAAACACGCACATGCAGAGACCCACATATACGGTTACACCCAGATGTCTTTGCCTGTATCTTTATACATATTTTTATACATACACTGGAGTAATGATGCTGAAAATTCAGATTTATTTCACAGGAATAATGCATTTTAATATATTTTAAAATAAACATATTATATTTTAAACAATTTCATGGTTAATTCATAAAGTTTCAATGTATATAATTCAGAAATATTAAAATCTATCAGCCAGTTAATCAGCCTGTTTTCCCACTTTAGTTATCAGTTCATCAATTTTGCACATTTACAATTTTAATAAATGTTTGGTAAATCTTTCTGCACTCATTGCACTGTAAGTTGCTGTGGATGAAAGCATCTGCCAAATGCATAATTGACATATATAAACATAAAATATAAAGTTAACCTGCTGATTTTTTGCTGTCATTATTATCATCAAATCCTTATGAATATTTGGAACATCGGTCCTCCAATTTAATAACTATAGAACACAGACCACAGTCAGAGAGTTACAAAGCAAGAAGAAAAATAAATAAATAAACATACAGCCCTAATATGTTCACTCTCTCTGTTTTTGTAGGACGCAGATGCCGTGTGTAATTTAATTCTTTCTCTGGTGTATTACTTCTGTAACCTCATGCCACTGTCCAGAGGCTCCAGGTAAGAAAACAAAGAAATTATAAATAGGTGGTTGCTAGGGTTTTAGGAAGTTGAAATAATACTTTATGCATAATCAGTAAAAAAACAGCATTAAAAAGGGTACTTGCTTTTATTACTTTAGCAAAGTTTATTTCTTTAATCCATGTCATCAGCTGTTAATATTGACAGTTATACTTTTTAAATGGATTCAAATAGAATGAGAAAAAAATTATTGCATGTTTAGAGATGCTATTTAAAATCCCCTGTTTTACATTAAAGGGATAGTTCACCCAAAAATGAAAATTCTGTCATCAATTACTCGCCCTCGTGTTGTTCCAAACACATAAGACCTTCGTTCATCTTCGGAACACAGATTAAGATATTTTTGATGATTTCCGAGAGCTCTCAGACCCTCCCATAGACAGCAAGGATCCTTACACGATCAAGGGCAAGGCTCAGAAACACAGCAAGGAGATTGGTCAAATAATCCATGTGACATCAGGGTTCAACCGTAATTTTACAAAGCTAATAGAATATTTTTTTGTGTGCAAAAAACTATTCAACAATTCGTCTCCTCCTTGTCACCCTATACCACATAAGTAAACAAGGAATGCTGTTCTGTGTCAGCAGAACCGTATGTAGATACGCTGTTTAGGTTATTTATGCTTTGATTTGAATGTAAACAGCATGTCCACAAATATGCGTTGAATGTATTGTTTACATATGTGTTACTCTCCAAAATGACGCTATAGGGTGACGCAGAGGAGACAAATTGTTGAATAAAGTCGTTATTATTGTTTTTTTGGGGGGAAGTCGTGACCTAATGGTTAGAGAGTGGGACTCATAATCAAAAGGTTGCGAGTTCGAGTCTCGGTCCGGCAGGAATTGTAGGTGGGGGGAGTGAATGTACAGCCCTTTCTCTTCCCTCAATACCACAACTGAGGTGCACTTGAGCAAGGCACCGAACCCCCGATTAACCACCGGTTAACTGCCCCCCGGGTGCCGAAGCATAAATGGCTGCCCACTGTCCCAGGTGTGTGTTCACGGTGTGTGTGTTCACAGCTGTGTGTGCACTTTGGATGGGTTAAATGCAGAGCATGAATTCCGAGGATGGGTCACCGTACTTGGTCGTATGTCACATCACTTTCACTTTCTGAGCCTTGATCGTGTTAGGATTCTTGCTGTCTATGGGAGGGTCTGAGAGCTCTCAGAATTCATCAAAAATATCTTAATTTGTGTTCAGACGATGAACGAAGGTCTTACGGGTTTGGAATGACATGAGGGTTAGTAATTAATGACAATTTTCATTTTTGGATGAACTATCCCTTTAAGTATAAAGTTTCGAACCATATTCATTTAAATAATTATTGGCCAGTTAATTGGTTGTTGGCCTTTCCCTCCTTAGTTAGTAGTACCTGTAAAATATACTGTTGTTGATCTTTCATTTTAAAAATACTATTTAAACAAGTGTTTCAAAATGTATAATTTGGTTGTTTTAAACTATTTAAAAAAGTGAATTAAATAATTGCACGTTTGTCTTATTAAGAGTCAGTTTCTTGGACATATGGATTAAGCAACATTAAGTTTTCAGCGACGGCAGATTTTGATATCAGAACCGTGATTAATTTGTGTTTCTTGAACTCTTTTCAATCGCTGTTGTTCTTTCAGTGTTGTGGCATACTCTGTGGTCATGGGAGCTCTGATGGCCAGCGGGAAAGAGGTGCTGGGCCGAATCCCGTCTGGAAAGGTAACATCAATGATTCAACGAGACACATGAGCCTTTATAAGTGTCTATTGTAATACTTTACTCTTTCTGGTTTGTCTACTAGCTGTTTGATTTCGAGGCCATGACTACAGACAGCCCTGATCCCTTCAGTAAAACTGTCAAGAGTTGGATGAACTTAAAGAGGTACAACTTTAATGTATCGAGTGCTTGTTTTGAGTCCTAGGCAAGCATCCCAGTCACTGTTACGAATGCTCATGAAACCTCTCTCTCTCTCTCTGTAACTAGTTTGCCGAGTCGGTACCAGAACCTTCCATCGGTTTCAGAGACGTTCCAGTTAACGAGGACCATGATTGAAGTTCTAAACACAGACTCGTCTTCGCACTGTCCCAAAAAATCCTGAATACCATCAATATATTCAAAACACAAAGGACCGTCTCTACTCGGGGCATCTTTGCACACAGTCCTCACTTTTACATGTTTTTTTACATATCGAATATCAGAACAAATTCTTTTTGATTTTAGCTTTTATATTTCCACAAATATGGAGAAGAGAGTTGACTCTTTATTCAAATTGTTAAATCAAATATAAATTTGGGTTGCCCTTTATTACGTCATTAAAGTTCAGCAATTGCAAGAATAATTTGAGTTTAGAAAACAAAAGCAGGAAATGTTGCAGAATATAGTTGAAAATCTTTATTAAGTTATTATCTATCAGTTTCTTTTCATGGATCTTTTTGGGTTTCGAATCAAACCGGTGATGTGTTGCAGAGATGTCCTTTGAAGAGTTTATTAAGCAATATTCTGCAGCTCCGAGTTCCTTTCTGAATACTTGAACACAGTGGGGAAATGTTTTTGTTTGTTTGAAAGACAGAAGTTGGTAATATTGCCATGTTCACTGTCCGCACTGGCTCCTTTATCATTTTTGTTGTCATTTTGTATTTAATGGCTCGACTGAATAATGTGCGAGCGGATTCTGGAGATGTTCATGAGACCTTAAACACTGGAAACAGTTGCGCCTCGATCTGTAGTTGACTCAAAGCAAAAAAGTCTTGTTTCGTTAATCTTATACATCTTTGACTTTATTTTATCTTCTTAACAGACCATTTTAGGTAGATTTTCAGTTTTCTTCATGTCATGGTTGGTGCTTTTTGGCAAAGACTTATTTCCTTTATTTTCCTGTAAAAACAACAGTGGCTTTTCTCCATGAGGGAAAATACATGTGGGTTCTTTAACGCACAAAAAAAACTTGAAAGTGGAAAATCTGTGACTTTATTTGCTGGAACAGCCAAAGTCAATAAAAGAAGTTGAATGAAACCACTGTTGTTGTTTTTAATCCCCTTTTGATCTCCTTTTTTGTGGTCCAAAGATAAAAAAATATAGAAATAAATGTCGTACTTTGTTATTATTATTTATTTATTCTATATATTTTCGCTTTTACTATATTTCCTAAAAGACGGTTTGTAGTATGCAGTACTTCAGTGAGCCACTAGATGATACATGTTCCACTGAACTTTCTCCCGGAAGCTGTCATTCACAGTTCAGTTGTAATCGGTCAAAGTAACCTTTTTTTATTATTTAAATAAGTCACTGTGTATTTTCAATTCAATTTCTATTCAAGTTTCGAATTGTCATTATTCAGACGTGATGTATTATTGCCCAAACGTGCTGCTGCTGAAAATGCAGGCTGACGCGTGACCCTATTACTTTTCTCAGCGCATTTGAGTCTTAACCAATCACCGTTTAGTTTCCGTAATCACCAGATCATCTGATCTGCTGGATGACAGCTACTCACTGAAGGCTCAGCATGGCTAAGGAGGTGGGCCAAAACACACTCTTAGGGGCTTTGAAAGAACTCATCGGCTTTAGTAGAACATCTTTGGGAATGTAGAAAAGGACGTCGCCAAAGGTATCCTAAACAATTTGAGATTTTACCTCCTTATTGGTGCGCAAAAGTATGTATTGTGTATGTGTGTATGTAGGGTTCGAAATCCGAGTGTATGAAAAATGTATCTTGTTTTGCATTTACTACTTTTGTTAGGTGGTTCTTTGCAAGAAATTGTCGATAATAAAATCCGTCCTTTATTTGGTCTGATGTCAGCGGGTGCCAAGTTCTTTAACAGGTGTGTATATTTATCTTTAAACGCTGCAATTGCGCATTTTTTTCTAAAGAAACTGCTGTACTGCAAAATAATACACATTTTATGATATGAATATGTTTTCTTTCAGTCTGGGTGTGAAAAACCAAAAGGAAGCAGAACATTTATGGGAACAGTTTTTTCAGTGAGTATGGAAATATTCATTGGAGTAGTTGGTTGTGGCATTCAATGCTCAAATATTTTGCATAATAATATTAATAACTGCTTGAATGATGGCGTACCAGGCAGTCCTCATGTCTTAAGAATTATTAATCAATACAATTCATTATTTTTTTTATTGGGTAAGTAGATATGTAATATACCGTCACATATGTAAATAATGCATAATCGGTTGGTAATTATATAAAAAAATGAATAAATACAAATTTTGCACTGTACATTATCCATAACATACTGAATAATGGTATATTGATGATGATACTGTTATTTGATTCCCAATTTAACAGAAACACAGAGGTTCGTGATAATGTTGAAGACTTACTACAACTGGAAGTAAGCATTATCATTTTTACATTTTTCATGTGACTGCTATGAAGCCCCTAACAGGACATGAGCATGGTATTTAAAAAATAAAATAAATCAGAGGAAAGTTATATTACAGTTTTTTGCATTCTCTCACAAATGTATTTTGCATTCCCACAAGACACTTAGCAATTTTTTAATGGAAATAATATGAGTTGGGAAGAAAAACTTTATTTCAGTGCTTTTTCTTGGGAGGAACACAAAACCTTCCCTTAGCATCTCTGCAGAGTGCTTGTTTTCAAATGATGAATTGTTTGAATGTTTTTATGTTAGCAGGTGATATATTACGTGAGTTTGAGTAGTTTGTTTGATTGAAAGGTGGAGTGGGATAGTTTTTTGAAACATCTGGATGTTCAGATACAAATGAGCGACACAGTTCTTTCCCAGTGTCCTGCAGCCCAGACGCTCAGCTCAGATGCAGAGTTTATACACGTCCAGACTAAAGGGTGAGATAAACACACAATATCAATCACTTCTATCCATGTTCAGTGCAAGCCACAACCCAGAACTGCTGACAGAGTACGTCTGTTGAAACTAAACGAAGGCTTGCAGTTGTTATGTTTATCACTCACCATTATGACTGTGATTACATCAGTGTCTCACTTATTGCATTATACTGTATATTCAAAGTCTATAAGATATGTTTTAATGTGTAGAGGTTTACAGTTGTTTTGGCGGTTCTGGATAGTTGCTTAAAATCAGTTTCTAGCATGTCCTGCTTTGTGAGAGGGGTTGTTTTGTTACCTGGTTGAAATTTACCCATGCACTTATTTATATATTTTTTTTGTAATGGACAACTCATAAGTTATAGCTGTAATTAAACTTCTATCTCTATATGCAGTTAATGTTCATTGTTTTTAAATTGAGAATTACAGTTAAATGTTTGAACGAGGCAACAAATTGAAATTGAAATGAATATGAAATTCAATTTAGAAGAAATTATTAAATGTAATATTTCCAGAAGTGTTGAAAATAATATAATGTATGTAAATTATATATACATTACCATGCAAAGGTTTGGGGTCTGTAGGGTTGTTTTTTTTAGTCTGTTAAGGTGTTGTCACATACAAAAATTTAGCTAAAATTTAATGGGAACAAATTTTCCATTGTCAATAATGTAGTGATCTTTGAAACACAGATAATAAAAACAGTAATAATGTGAAATATTATTACGATTTTAAATAACAGTCTTCTATTTGAATATATTTTTAAATCTAAACGTTTACCGTAACTTTTAATCAATTCAGTGCATCCTTGCTCAATAAAAGTCTTTATTTCCTCTGAAAATAAAACTTTTAAACAGTTGTATATGGAAACATGTAAAATATGGAGCATTTTAGTAAATGTATTAACTGACCATGGTGAATTTAAAACGTCCTAAATGCTATCATTTATCCCAGGTGTTAATGTCAGTATTAACTGGAAATATTAAACTAGAAAAATATTTCTAATCAATTGAGATAAAAAACATATTGTATGTCAGGGGCTAAATATGCATTTGTAAATAAATTGTTCATGTGACGACTGTATGTTGAATTTCTTTGAATTGCAGTAAATTCCTCTTCTTGTCAATTCAAATTCAATTTAGCGTGCTGTGGATTGAGGCTATTTCAGTTCAAATTTCAGCAAAATAGTGGTTGTCCTGTTCTCCTGTAGGTATGTGTCTCTGGGTCAGTACTTGGGAAAGGGAGAGAATCTCCTCCTTGTGTTGCTCCGGCATTTTGGATGACAGCCATGACGAGACCACCTGACTGAGCTGAAGGACAGCAAGGTAAGACAACCTGTCATTAAAGGAGATGAAAACTGCACAGCTGCAAGTAAAGTCAGAGCTGATTATGGATAGCTGCTTGGAAAATATATTTTGAAAGCTTGTTGACCCAGCTGAGGACTTGGCAAGGCGAAATGTTGTCCTGCTTTTTTGTAGCAAATGTTCCAAAGTCAGCATCGCTGTGTTCGTTGAATCATTGACACTGTTTCTGTTTCTGCCTCTTTCTCATACAGAAGCTTCTGGAAGCGCAGTCCTTGCGGGTGCTGGTGGTCTCGTACGGTTCTCTTGAAGGGGCCACATTCTGGCTTGAGCACACAGGCTATGAATTTGACATGCTGTTGGATGCAGAGAGAGCGGTGAGGACCATCGACTGGGCAAAAACATAATTAGCCCTTCTTTGCTTAATCCTAAGCTTATGGAAGCTTGTTTCAGCTACTGAATAAAAAATAAATTAATTGATACTGACTTTTTCTTTTAGAACTGCATGATATAAACTTACAATTGCTAAAAAAAAAATCTCAAAACTGAGAGTTTATATCTCGCAATTTTTCACATGCAATCGCAAGTTATAAAGTCAGAATTCTGAGATATGAACTTGCAATTTTAAGAATTTTTTTTTTCTGTTTAGAGTTGGACTCTGAAAAAATGTCAGAATTGCGAGAGAAAAATATTAAAAAGTGTTTAAATGGCAATTCTGACTTTCTCGCAATTGCGAGTTTAAATCACACAATTCTAAGACGAAAGTCAGAATTTCAAGTTTATATTATGCAATTCTGAGACAAAAGTCAGAATTGTGAAATAAAAAGTCACAATAACTCTTTATTGTATTTGTTTATTTTTGAATTCAGTGGTAGAAATGGGCTTCCATATAAGGTCATCAATGCTAATGGCTTAAAAAAGTAATTTTTCCTCAGTGTAAAATATAATTGTAATTGCAATTGAGCCCTGCACATGACATGCAAGCAAGCAATCAATCAATCAATAAAAAATTATTAATAGCCACAATTTATAATTTTTTTTACAAATAACTAAAATGAGGGAACAAATGAATAAGTCAAATGAATAAGCCTCCATATACTTGACCTTGACAGTAGTTTAATACTGATCATATATGCTGATTGTTCTGTTTATGACGAGCCACAGGTGTATCAAGCGTTAGGACTGGGTTCATCTATCAGCAAGGTGATGAAGTTTAAGTTATTGCTCCACTACTCTGAAATGCTGGTGATGAACCGACAGTTACCCGATGTGCCCCCTCAGTTCATCGATGATCTCTTTCAGGTGACACACAAACATGTATTCAAAATATCACACACAGAACAAAAGAATAAAACTCGCATGAGTTGCATTTCTTTCCATGTGTTTGTTATTACCCAGATTTTATGGCTTAAGGGCAGTAAAAAGAAGAATGACAGACTGTATATAGGGCCAGTTACACAATGATAGTATCATAAATTTCACTTCTTTAGCTCAAATCATGCAACAAAGCTGTGTTTTGCAGGCAGGTCTAGTTATGCAGTAGAATTCAGCCATATTAATGTATCTTTCCACAAATAGGATATACTTTGTTGTCCGAAATTTGGCCCAAGGTGTTTACCTTCTCACCTGTGTCATATAAATATTCAGTTCATTGTTGTAAAAAGCTGTTCTTAATGATTCAATCGTAACTAACAAAAACATAAGTGTGTCCTACAGCCTGTTACTGTATGATTTTACCCTGTTAAAAAATATTACATTCCTCAAAATTCTGACACCTGAGAAATAACATCTCTTGAACCCTTTCTACAGCATGGCCAAGACAAGTAGCTAGGTAAATAATTCAGATATACAGGTGCATCTCAATAAATTAGAATGTCGTGGAAAAGTTAACTTATTCCAGTAATTAAACTCAAATTGTGAAACTCGTGTATTAAATAAATGCAATGCACACAGACTGAAGTAGCTTAAGTCTTTGGTTCTTTTAATTGTGATGATTTTGGCTCACATTTAACAAAAACCCAAACAAATTAGAATATGGTGACATGCCAATCAGCTAATCAACTAAAAACACCTGCAAAGGTTTCCTGAGCCTTCAAAATGTTCTCTCAGTTTGGTTCACTAGGCTACACAATCATGGGGAAGACTGCTGATCTGACAGTTGTCCAGAAGACAATTATTGACACCCTTCACAAGGAGGGTAAGCACAAACATGCATTGCCAAAGAAGCTGGCTGTTCATAGAGTGCTGTATCGAAGCATGTTAACAGAAAGTTGAGTGGAAGGAAAAAGTGTGGAAGAAAAAGATGCACAACCAACCGAGAGAACCGCAACCTTATAAGGATTGTCGAGCAAAATTGATTCAAGAATTTGCCTCAATTCTGAGGTGAACTTCACAAGGAATTGACTGAGGCTGGGGTCAAGGCATCAAGAGCCACCACACACAGACGTGTTAAGGAATTTGGCTACAGTTGTCCTCAGAGGCATCTTACCTGGGCTTAGGAGAAGAAGAATTGGGCTGTTGCCCAGTGGTCCAAAGTCCTCTTTTCAGATGAGAGCAAGTTTTGTATTTCATTTGGAAATCAAGGTCCTAGAGTCTGGAGGAAGGGTGGAGAAGCTCATAGCCCAAGTTGCTTGAAGTCCAGCGTTAAGTTTCCACAGTCTGTGACGATTTGGGGTGCAATGTCATCCGCTGGTGTTGGTCCATTGTGTTGTTTGAAAACCAACGTCACTGCACCCGTTTACCAAGAAGTTTTGGCGCACTTCATGCTTCCTTCTGCTGACCAGCTTTTTAAAGTTGCTTATTTCATTTTCCAGCAGGATTTGGCACCTGCCCACACTGTTAAAAGCACCAAAAGTTGGTTAAATGACCATGGTGTTGGTGTGCTTGACTGGCCAGCAAACTCACCAGACCTAAACCCCATAGAGAATCTATGGGGTATTGTCTAGAGGAAAATGAATAACAAGAGACTAAAAAATGCAGATGAGCTGAAGATCACTGTCAAAGAAACCTGGGCTTCCATACCACCTCAGCAGTGCCACAAACTGATCACCTCCATGCCAAGCCGAATTGAGGCAGTAATTAAAGCAAAAGGAGCCCCTACCAATTATTGAGTACATATACAGTAAATTAACATACTTTCCAGAAGGCCAACAATTCACAATGTTTTTTTTTTTTTTTATTGGTCTGATGAAGTATTCTAATTCGTTGAGATAGTGAATTGGTGGGTTTTGGTTAAATGTGAGCCACAATCATCACAATTAAAAGAACCAAAGACTTAAATTACTTCAGTCTATGTGCATTGAATTTATTTAATACACGGGTTTCACACTTTGAGTTGAATTACTGAAATAAGTGTACTTTTCCACAACATTCTAATTTTTTGAGACGCACCTGTAGTTTCTTTAATTTTTTTTCTATTTAACATTTATTGCAGGAAAATGCATTCACATAAATCAGGGCTTAAACTCCATTTAGATTGAAAAAACAACTGCATTACAATCATGTAAGCTGCATTTAGATAATGCATTTAATTCCAAAGGTTGCAGAAATGATAAACCTTATGTAAAATCAGTATACAAAACAGCTGATACAGTATTTAGTTTGACATCCTGAGGTAAACCATCAGGATTTTCTGAATGACGATTTGTTGAAGGAGAAGGAAAATGGTTTTAAGAGATTCGTGCTATTTGTGGAATGTGCCAAATGCATAAAAACTAACTCCAAACATTGCATAATACCCAGTGATAGAATAAACATTTGTCTCCCTGTAGTCTACGACTCTTGAAAATGGATTAAAAGCCCTCTCCCTCTGTCTCTCTCAGATGGGTGGTGATTTTGTGCTGGACCAAGGTGGTAAAGTGATATATTCCTACCGGTGTAAAAGCCCTGTGGACAGACCATCAGTTTCACAGATTCTGGCTGCCGTCTCTGCTCATTCTTAGCATTCCTGGAGAAATCCTGGAGAAAAAGGTATTTTATGCTTTGTCTTTCTGATATGTTAAACTGCTTGACTTGCTTCCTTGTCATCCTGATAAGAAGTTATAGTTCCTGAAAAGTTATACTCGTTCGTGTTCGTGCCAGACTTAGAACGATGGCAAAAATAAAGTTTGTAAAATTTGCCTTTCCTCAATATGGCATGGAGGAGGGCTGTTCTTTTCCGATGCAAATTTTGGCCTGAATGGGTGATTTTACTCATCTGTAAAAGAGCTACTGTATTGCTATGAGACTAGTACTAAAGGGAACACGAAACGCATATTTCAGTGTATTTAGGACATTAACACCATTAGTTTAAATAGTATGTGTACACTGTCACAGATTTCTTGGCCTTTAGTGTGTTGCTATAGGTTGGCTCCACAGATACATAGCTCCCCCAGAGGTTGTATGGATGAAGATCTGACTCAAACTCATACTCTGAAGAGTCATTTCTGATGGACATTTACACCCTCTGGTCATCACAGCTTCTCATCTGTTGAGTTACAGACCTGTCTGACCTCTATATCACACGTCAGTGTCTTGATTAAATGACATGAGATTATTAACTTTTTTTTTGTTTTTTTACATACATTTTACAATTATTCAAGACATATGAAATTAAATATTCTTATTAAGCTGTTTAACTACTATTTACTGTGAATGGTAAATGTTTAGAAAAAAATGAAATAAAATATATAACTGATTTAATATATATATATATATATATATATATATATATATAAGTTTGAATTTCTTTGATTATTGAAATCAACATTGAATAAAGAGCTGGATGTCGGCCAGAATGAGACTGGACTTTTCTCCACCATTCAGCAAAGCTCAAGAGTCTTATTTCACTTTAAACCTGCTTCAATACTTGCCAAGTGAAACAAATACAACTTTAAAAACAAATACAGGGTTGAAACAACAAGCCAACATGCTAAAGAATTTTAGAACAATAAAGAACTAAAAGAAAACTAATTTCTGTTACGGTTTTTTAACACTTGTTTAAAACAACTCTAATGTAATGTCAGAACCAGAGCAAATGCAGACCACCCTTGGAATAATATAAACATTAAACATCAAAAAGATTAAATAATTGATTGTATTTCAGTATGTTTTCATATGTCCATGATCTTCAAACCTTTATTACAAATATGTCCATGTATATTGGAGTTATGTGGCATGTATTAGCTTTAAAGAAATCTTCAGTATAGGATGTTGTATTTTTGTTAAGTTTGTTAACTTTTAGCAGATATATAAAATATACAGTATTTCTCTTGTCTACACCCTACAATATACGATCCAGAGGAGAATCCTATCCCCCTTCCACAAAGCCTGTTCAAATGTGCTATCTTGAGCTAGAAGGAACTAATTTGCTTGCTAACTGAAAATACTAAGAGATTTTTTAATTTGACAATGTTTTTGCTTCAGTAATAACATGATACATGCATGTAATATGGAATTCAAAAGGCATTAACAGTTTCATGAATACAGGGTAAAATTATATATAGGGTATATAATAATGCACATATAATAGTGCATAAAATTGGTCTCAACCAATGGAGTTGCTTTGGGATTTAAGGGGGAAGTTAAAGGATAAGATCACTTCCAGAATAAAAATGTCCTGGTAATTTACTCACCCTCATGTCATCCATGATGTTCATGTCGAATTCACGCATTACGTAGTCACGTTTGTAAGGTCACATTTTTAAATAGGCGGAAGGACTGGGATCGTGTAGAACCCTTTGAAGCTGCCCTGAAACTACAATTTGCAATTTTGCAACCAGTTGGTCCTCAAAATCCTGGAATGTCTTCCTCAAAAACGAAGCTTTTCACACTGCGCTAAAGGTTATCGGTTTCTAAACACTGCTTTTAACCCTGGGGAAAGAAATGTTTCACACCTGTAAATTGAAAGCGGTGTTAGCATCGCTTTTAACCCGGGGTTATGAAACCCTGCTTTGGAGCAGGGTTAGCACTGCATTTGTGGTGTTAACCATGTATTGTGGTGCTAAGTTCTTTCAGTGTGAAACAGAGCGGTGTTTGCTTGTTACTGCTTGTTGCTGTTGCTGCAGACAGCCAATCAGAAACTGAGCAGCGGGGCTCATGTCACACCAGTATCAGGAAACGCGTGTTTTGTAAATGTAGCTGGAGAGAGAAAAGTAAGAATTGTCAAAAGACAGAAAGTGTGTGAACTGGAGTGATGAGGAGATGGTATTATTATTACAGCTATGGATAGAAAAGTCTGTTCTGGTTGCCTGCCATTCGTCCAATCAGTGACAGTGACACCGCAAATAAGAACATTATTTGTTCCTGTGGCTCAGTGGTAGAGCATTGCGTTAGCAGCGCAAAGGTTGTGGGTTCAATTCCCAGGGAGCACACATACTGACAAAAAAAAAATGTATAACCTGAATGTACTATAAGTTGCTTTGGATAAAAGCGTCTGCTAAAGGCATAGATTTAAATGCAAACTTTAACCCAGGGTTAAGGAATGTATAGTGTGAAACGTCTGTTAATGAATACCTAGGATTAACAGTTAACCCCAGGTATAGTATGAGCACTGTGAAACGTGATCACTGATAACCCAGGATTCCATTTATCTGGGGTTTAGGATGACCCAGGGTTAACAATTTCAAGTGTGAAAAGCCCTAACCTTAATTTCTTTTGAACTGAAGAAAGAAAGATATTAAGATCTTGGAGGACATGGGGGTGAGTAAATTAACAGGAAAGAAAATTGCATTTATCAAACCATTTCATCGGATCATTAAATTCACTGGCCCTAATTTTACCTGTGCAATAACTTTTTTTAAAACCGTTTATAGCTGCTCTTAATATTTTTTTAAAAACTCTTAATTAGAAGCCATTTAGGAAAGTATCAAGGTCAAACATCAAACTCGCACAAATAATACATGAGTCTTTCACAGTAGGTGTCCCACCAGTCTCCGTCATCTGAAGACATGGCTACACAGTTCTCTCGTTTCCCACCATCTGGCTGGCTTGACAGGAAGTGCTTCCTCCACTGGAAGTAAGTGACACGAGTTGTGTCCTCAAATAGGTAGAGGCCTTCAGAGCGCTCGTCATTTATCCCAAGCCACACATGCCAGTTTCCATGGAATACTGATTTCACATATTCAGCCAAAGCTTCCTGCTCTTTGCGATCTCGTGGCATAGCCATGCGTCCTCCCCGCTCCAGACACTTCTTGGATGCATCAGCATAGGTCTCATACACACGGTATGCCAGGAAGCATTTGTAACCCATTTTACGGCCTTTCTGGCAGCCTGGAACCACAAAATCATTTTCATCATATTTTAATAAAATACAGAAAACAAAAGTTAATGAGTGTCAAGAAGAATATTTTGCATTCATCTTAACAAGATTTGCCCAAGTAGTACATATTCCTGGACCAACAACATTTCTGGTCCTGGAACATTACTATTAAACTGACCAATTTTAGTGTTAAGCTTCTTTCGACATTAGTTCCTTAATCAAAAGATCAGAACCAGCACACATAGCATGTGTGATTTTCTTATATAACATTCAGATCTCAATTAGGGATTGGAATTAGGTGTTTTGTCTAGGAAAACACTTCTAGAGTTTAGGTAAATGTGAAATTTGATAACTAGGTGTAGCTTTGGGAATAATGTTTAGGGTAGGAAATTGCAGTTTGGTCTAAAGGCTAGAGGGTGTTTGGAATAAAGAACATAAAATAGAAAGGGAGACTAAGGGCCAAGCTTTGAACTAGAGGTTGGAGTTAGTATTTTAAGACTGGAATTTCAGGACTAGAGGGGTCAGAGGTAACACTGCAGGGTTAGGTAAGAGTTGTCCAGTTCTGTTCCTGGCAAGCCACCTTCCACCAGAATTTAACTCTGGCCCTTACGAAACATACCTGAAGAAGCCAGCCAAGGTCTTCAGGATAAATAGGAGCGTCCAGGCAAGTGTGCAGGAAAGTGTCCCTGCAGGAGCAGGATTGGACTCCTTGATACTCACAGCAAAGTTATTTGCTGTTCTTTACTTAGGGTTTAGAAATTAATTTAAAAGAACTTTCAAATACCTCAGCAGCGGTATATTATTAACATCCTGAAACTGCCTACACTGCTGGGATTGGTGTTTAGGTGAATATGTAAATATGTTCTGCAGACATTCCTCTCAATACCAAAATAAACTAAATGAAAATGACAGCAGTGCGAAAACAGCCATTAATAAATAATCTAATCATAACGATGTGGATATATTTGCACGAGGATATATAAAAGCAAGTTCTCCAGTGTGTCCCTGTTTTTACTTGAGTCTGACCCGGACTGACTGAACAAAATAAATAAAGAAGAAGATTTCCATGTCAAAGAGTGGAGCCCAGAGCACACCTTCCTATTATTATTCGGACCAATGGTTATTCGAAGGTGTTTATCAGCCAGAGCAAACTTTTCCAGAGAGATTGCTTTGGTAAGCCGTTTCAAACACCTGAAATGAATTACAGACAAAATTTGTTTTGGCATCATTTCATTTGAAATTATGTTGCACCAGTTTGTTCTTCGGTTTCGCTTAAAGTATTGTTGCCAATAGGGGGTTAGAGTTCAGGCAGGGTTAAGGTGAGAAATAGGAAGTCAGATTTAAGATTGAAAGGGGTTGTGTAAAAAAAGGGATGGAGGCTAGAATTTTGATTTGAAAGTTGCCTGTGAGGTTTAGGACTAGGAATTGAGTGCCAAGGTTTTGGCTGGTTTAAAGGGGTCGAGCTTCTCATTTACCAACAAATTTGCTCTGAATTTAGGGTAGGTTAGGGATTGGTTTGGATAGTCATACCCTCATACGTCACTCACATGGACCACCCCCACCCGTTTGTAGAATGTCTGATATATATATATGGCTCACTAAACTGGAAATACGTGTGTGAAGGCTGAAGTCTAATCTGAAAAGTCTAAAGTGAAATCTGGCTAATTTCTACTGGTTTTCTAAGAGATTAGGTGTCCGCAAGCTTTAGCAGTTCACCAGGAAACAAAAGCTTTGTAAACAAGTACCAGGTGTAACTCCTCTGGTTCTACTCCCCCGGTTTTACTCCCACGACTTGCTCCAAGCAGGATTTGAACCGGCGTTTCCAACAAGGACACTAAAGACTGTAACTTCTAGCATCAATCGATTATGCACCTCTTAACATCAGCGGAATGAGGTTTACTTGTGCAGCTCTTACTAGCTGGCCTACGTTACACGGGACTACAGCAATGAGTGCTTCAACTAATTTCTGGGTTTAAAAAAAGTTTGTGAAGTTCACAGCTAAAAGTAATTTAAGTGTTTTGTTTGAGGAATTTTGAATTTAAAAGAGATGTGTTGTGTATATCATGTCTATGTGCTATAAATGTTTCATTTCATTAGTAGTGTGTCCTCTGAAATACCTCCCTGAGAAGGAAATATCTGTGGCATACTTGGGTAAATATGTGACATTTAACATGCCCCTAAACATGACGTTGAACAAAACTGTGATTGGTCACTTTTCAGATGACCTCTTCCTGACTAAGTGAGCAGTCATTGGCCAATTTCAGTTGCTATAGAGCCCAAACTTTGTCGTTAGGCAATGGTCTGGCTATGTGAGACTAGGATTAGGGTTGGGATGGATTTATAACTATAACTTGACTACACTTGACATTGTTACAGGTCCAACAAAGGTTGTTGATCCCACTTGTTCTGGCTAATTATTTGCTGCCCAAATAACCTTATGTATTGGGTCATCGTAAGCAAAAAATTAAACTTGAGATACTGCCCTTGAAATAAACTCTCATCACCTTAATGTATATTTTATTAGAAACTCAGTAGTAAAAATATGGATTCTTTATGCACAGCTAGATTTCCACTGTTGACTACAATTCCATTTATAGCCCACAACTATGAGCCCAAAGGTAAAGCCACTAACCCTCTAGTCGTCCGATCTCTTTGCGATTGTCCTTGCAGTAGGACGAGACTTTTTGAATGGCATCCTCAGTGTCGCCTAATCTGTTCTCATGTCGTGACATTCTTTCCAACAGTTGTGTAACTTTAATGTCCAATGTGTAATGTCCCACATTAAGCCTGTGGATTGCCTGATCCATTGCTGCCAGTCTAGACACTGCAAAAATATATAAATAGACAAATGCGAATCAAGTCTTTCATTAGTCGGCTATGCTGCTGCATACCATTGAATGAATAGAATGTTAAGAAACTCTGTTGTGAAGGGGGAAGGGGTTGACAAGGTAGCGATGATAGAGTGTCTGGATTCTTGAATAGCGTTTTTTTTTAGATATAATCTGAAGTTGCATTATGTAATTCACATACCAAGACTATTAAATATTACCATACAAACAAGCCTTCATGTCATGTCAGGAAAAACAACACCTGCATTTGTGCAGGCTGTTATTTGAAGTAGAATACAGTCATGGTCAGAATTATTGGCACCCTTGGTAAATATGATCAAAGGCGGCTGTGAAAATGAATCTGCATTGTTAATCCTTTTGATCTTTTATTTGGAAAAATTCACAAAAATCTAACCTTTAATTGGATATTAAGAATGGGGGAAAATATAATTATGAAATAAACGTTTTTCTCTAATACACATTGGCCACAATTAACGGCACCCTTTTATTCAATACCTTTTGAAACTCCATTTGCCAGTTTAACAGCTCTAAATGCTATAATGCCTGAT
Organism: Schizopygopsis pylzovi; assembly: GCA_027422435.1. Taxonomy (NCBI): domain Eukaryota; kingdom Metazoa; phylum Chordata; class Actinopteri; order Cypriniformes; family Cyprinidae; genus Schizopygopsis; species Schizopygopsis pylzovi. The sequence continues at coordinate 29,025,296 of CM049816.1, forward strand.
GTGGTTAGAGAATACCTGACAAGAGATCAGAGACCATTCCTTAATCCAGAATCACTCCAGACCCTTTAGATTCCCAGCTCCATGTTGGCGGTGCTTCTCTTCAGTTTAACCCTCATTTTCTATAGGTTCAGCTCAGAGGACTGGAATGGCCATAGCAGAAGCTTGGATTTGTGCTCAGTGACCCATTTTTGTGTTGTTTTTGAGGTTTGTGTTTGGATTTGTATGGTTGGAAGATCCACACATGGCCCATTATAAGATTTCTAACTTATTTCTAACAGTCACTTATTGATTTTTTATCTGTTGGTATTTGATAGAATCCATGATGCCATGTGTCTAAACAAGATGTCCAGAACCTCCAGCAGAAATATACAGTATCTCACAAAAGTGTGCACACCCCTCACATTTCAGCAAACATTTTAGTATAACTTCTCAAGGGACAATACTGCACAAGTGAAACTTGGATATATTTTATAGTCGTCAATATGCAGCTTGTATAGAAGTACAATATTTACTGTCCTCTAAATATAACTCAACATATAACCATTATTGTCCAATTAACTGGCAACAAAAATGAGTACACCATAAATGAACATGTCAAAACTGTGTCCAAAGTGTCAATATTTTGTAGGGGCACCATTGTTATCTAGTGCTGCCTTAATCCTCCTGGGCATGGAATTCACCAGAGCTGCACATGTTGTTGCTGGCATCTTCCACTCCTCCATAATGACATCACGGAGCTGCTGGATGTTAGACACATGGTGCTTCTCCAACTTCTGCTTGAGGAATGCCCCACATTTGCTCAATAGGGTTCAGGTCTGGAGACATACTTGGCCACTCCATCACCTTCACCTTCAGCAGCAAGGCAGTTGTCATCTTGGCTGTGTGTTTAGGGTGGTTATGTTGGAAAACAGTTTATGAAGGGAGGGCATAATTTTCTACTTCAGAATGTCACATGTTCGAATTCATGATTCATTCAAGTTTCCCTCAATGAACCGCAGCTCCCCAGTATCAGCAGTTGTCATGCAGCCAAAGACCATGATGCTACCACCACCATACTTGATTGTAGGTGTAAGAAAGGACCCGGCTGGAACGATCCAATGACGGCAGTCGTTCCGCGGGTGAAGGGCTTTGCGTGTTACGGTCTTTCCTTTTCACGACACAACAAGAACATTAAAATGGAACACTTCTTCTTATATATTTTATCTCGTTATTTCATCTGACTCCATAAATGAAAAGGTTTTAATGATATCTGTGCATCATTAAAATATGAAAACGAATGATTGATTATTCTTTTCAGCTCTGTTTAATACTTTACCCGCTGAGATGTAGGGAAACTATATCGCTCAGAGGCCCTGTTTTTCACAGGTCTCACGGACACAATCTCGTCAGGCCCGGTCGTCAATCAGAGGTAATTATGGTTATGTATCTAAGATTTGCCGTCAATGCACACGTACACAATCATAGACATGGATAACCCCTTGGAGCCCCCTCAGAACTTGAGTTCAATTGTTTACTTCAGTAAAGGTTTTTGGCCATTATCAGATATGTTAGTAGGTCAATGTACAACACTCGTAATAACTTTGGATTGGTCAAATCCTTGTTTAAAGTAACATTAAATCAAAAGTCAGAGGTATGGGCGTACCCGAATTCAGTTTGACCAGACGGCGTTCGCCGTCCCTGAACGGAATTAACCCGCCCCTGCATCCGAAGTACACTTAAAAGACGCCGGGTATTAGCCGTCGCTAAACTGACGCAGGCTTGCGGAAATATACGAATCCGCTACTCTAATAGGGAGAAAGCAATCTTTAGAGGCAGTCAGAATAGAATCAAACGTTACAATTTATTAACCAGGTAATCGAAGCAATAATTCAAATCTCCAATGTTACAAGAATAGAATCATCAGTTACAATACTACTTGGCAATGAAAATTACACACAGCTATTGTGTGAGCAGTCAGCCTACAGACTCCTGGAAATGAAACTACACACAAGTGATCTGTGCGGGCAATCGACTTACTGACGCCTGACCATAGCTGGAACTGAAAACTACACACAGTGGTTGTGCGGGCAATCCTCCTACAGACGCCCAGAACTTTCTGTCCCTTCTCCTTATATACCCAGATAATCTAATAAACCTACCACATGGTGGTATCTTGTCATTATAATTAGTCTTCAGAATTGGCAACCAAAAGGCTTCTGGAGATCCTGTGGCCGGGATTACTTATTTACATACAGGAGGTGTTTTGAGTAGGAAATCAGGGGGAGGGCACATCCCCCTGCTGTACACTATTCTTCTCAGATTTTAGAACTTCTTTTAGCTTTTCATTATGATTGGGAGGATGAGACCATTTTACCAGGCGCACTGAGACATTTCAAAAGATATCAAACATGTATGGTTACTTATTTGTACATATTACATTGCATGGATTTTTCAGTGAATTCTCGGTGGTGAGGGGAGGGGGAAATGATGAGACCGTCAGTACAGGGTGTGGATCCCCCAGTGTGCTGCACCCCTGGATGTTACTGTTACATATGCAAGAGACAGCTTTGTGGATTCCCCCAGTGTGCTGCGTCCTGGATGACATATGCAAGAGACAGCTTTGTGGATTCCCCCAGTGGGGCCTTTTGTCCTCTAGAGGGGGGGGCCCAGACACATTGGCACCAGTCTTACATAGGCAAGGCACAATTTTCTTGGTACTCTTCACCGGGGCATCGCCACACATGCTGGACACCATCTGAGTCAACCATGTTTACCTTAGACTCATCAGACCACAGGACATGGTTCCAGTAATTCATGTTCTTGGCCAGGTTGTCTTCAGCAAACGGTTTGCATGCTTTTTTTGTGAGCCAGCTTCAGAAGAGGCTTCCTTCTGGGACGACGGCCATGCAAAGCGACTTAATGTAGTGTGTGACGTATGGTCTGAGCACTGACAAGCTGACCTTCCACTTCTGCAACCTCTAAAGCAATGCTGGCAGCACTCATGCGTCTGTTTTTTGATGCCAGCTTCTGCTCCTGACGCACAGCACAAGGACTCAACATCTTTGATCAACCCTTGTGAGGCCTGTTCCGAGGGAAAACCGTCTTGGAAAACCTCTGTATGACCCTGGCCACTGTACTGTAACTCAGTTCCAGGCTGTTACCGAACTTCTTATAGCCTAGGCCATCTTTGTGGAGAGCAACAATTCTAATTCTCGAATCCTCAGAGAGTTCTTTGCCATGAGATTCCATGTTGAACAGCCAGTGGTCAGTATGAGAGAATTGTACTCAAAGAACCAAATTTTAACGGCTCTAAATCAAGATACACAAATTTGTATGGTCCTGTCAAGCAGATAAAACATGAACATGATGAATAGGACATGTGGCTTTGCATGGTTAAACAATGTATAGCTGTTATCACTTAGGGTGTACTCAGTTTTGTTGCCATCTTTTTTGACAATAATGGCTGTATGTTGAGTTATTTTCAGAGGACAGTAAATATATACAATTCTTAATATGCTGTAGTTTGTTTTTGGATGAGCTAGGATAATTTTTCTTGAAACCCACCCAAACAACATGTGGTGATGTAGGTGCTGTTTGACCATTTTCTAAAGGTTTTCTGACCCTGAGACTCAACAGTTTTCTGTAATTCTCCAGCTGTGGTCCTTGGAGAGAGTCTTTAGCCACTCAAACTTTCCTTCTCAGCATGCATTTGGATGATATTGACACACGTCCTATTCCAGGTAGTTTTGTAACTTTTTATGTTGATTGGAAATTCTTAATTATTGCCCTGATGGTGGAAATGGGAATTTTCACTGCTCTAGCTCTTTTCTTAAAGCCACTTCACTAATTTGTGAAGCTCAATTATCTTTTGCTGCACATCAGAAATATATTTTTTGTTTTTTCTCATTGTGATGTATGATTAAGGGAATTTGGGCTTTGTTTTCCCTCCTATTCATATTTCTGTGAAACAGGAATCCATGGCTGGATAATTTCATGTTCATAATCACCATGGAGTGCTCAAAATTGTGAATATGAATGGGAATATTCTTCAGAGATATTTTACTCATAAGAATTTCTAGGGGTGCCAATAATTGTGTCCAAATTGTATTTGAGAAAAACATTTATTTCATAATGAGATTTTTCCCCATTTTCAATTGTTTTAGTTCAATGAAATGTTAGATTGTTGTGATAAAAAAAGATCAAAAGGATTAATAATGCAGGTTTATTTTCAGAGCCTTCTTTGAACATACTAAGGGTGCAAATAATTCTGACCACGACTGTATATGCAAATATACAATCCATTGGATTGGTTTTGGTTTGTTTTTCTGGCTCTTCAGATGGGAGTGGGTCAGTGAAGTGAGTGTTTAGTTAACGCACAGATGTAGTTGTAAGTGCTCTCCATTTCAGAGACTGCAGTGGTGGGTTCAGGTTCTATGATGTCAGGAGTGTCCCCTCGCCCTCTAATCATCTCCTCATTGAACGCTCTCACCTGTAGAATTAAATGACAGCAAAACCACCATCAAAAGCAGACTTAAGGTTGGAATATACTACACAACTTCTACCCATATTATTGCCCCAATTTACACTTTTTACACAGTCAACAGTAGTTGCCAAAATTCAGAGGCAGTCTGCAATTTTGGGCAGTCACAGGTTCAGCAGAAAATTGCATAGTATATGATGACCTCAGACAATGAATCCATTCAGTGGCAGGATATCAAACAGATTTAATTATCTGAGCCAATTGTAGAACAAAAAATGTGTTTTCATTTTAACTCTTATTTCCTAGCTGTGTGTGTGTGTGTGTGTGTGTGTGTGACCCTTAGTCATAAAGTGTACGATGCACAGTTTTCCTCTGTAACCAACATATGTGATGCCTAGTGGTTTGAAATCTGTTCAGATTTTAAAAGTTGCATAGTTTTTTCCAGCCTTTGCCTGATACAGAATACACATTCATAATCACACTGGAAGTCATGGCAAGGCACTTCCAAGTAATGTGATTGCTAATCGAGGATGTTTTGTAGCAACCAGAAGTGCATGCCCTTGAAATTTTCTCCCACTTTTATACACTCTTAAAAATAAATGTGCTTAAAAGGTTCTTCACAGCGATGCCATAGAAGAACCATTTTTGGTTCCACAAAGAACCATTAGGTCAAAGGTTCTTTAAAGAACCATCTCTTTCCTTACCTTTTTATAATCTGAAGAACCTTCTTTCACCACAAAGAACCTTTTGTGAAACAGAAAGTTTCTTCAGATATCAAAGGTTCTTTATGGAACCATTTAGACAAAAAGGTTCTTCTATTGCATCGTGAAGCACCTTTATTTTTAAGAGTGTAAATGCAGACACATTTTGAACTAGCTTCATCATTCCAAAGCGGTACAGTAACCCCAAGCAGAAAACCATAGTGATACAACATCATATGGTAATACCCTGGTATTTTGATGTATGTTAAGGTGTTTACATAATAATTCAAGGCACTTCAATGAATACCATTCTATTAGCATCATGGTAGGTTTTCAAAGACACATTTTGTAAGTGAAAAAATTCACAATTGTTTCAATGCAAATCATTAATTATGTTTATATAGTAAGTTATATTTAAAGAAAAGGTCACTGTTAAACAGTAAATGGATCATTTCCCACAATGTAAATCTAAAATCTTAACCTGAGACAGATGAGCTGTTGTGATGGCCGGTCTCGTGCTGTTCTCGCCAGAGTAACAGGAAGACAGAGCGCTGAAGCCCACTACGGCTGCCAGAATCACTGTTAGACTCATCTTCACTTCATAAATCCTTTTCTTCTGTTCAGTCAGCTCTCTGTTTTACTGCATATATACACAACTCCTGATGTTCACTCAACAGTAACTAACAGTGAATAATCGTTCACCTCTATACAGCTCTGTTTTGTTATAGCCTCCTCCCTCTCTGCAGCTGTCACACTTTTCCTCCTCCTTTCACCTTGTCTGAAAGATTTCTTTTTTTCTCTCTTTTTCTATTTTCTTTCTATCAGCTGCTTGTTCCTGAGAGTTTTATACCCAAACACAGGATTTTTTTTTCATTCCTCCCACTTCTATTCTTTGTGCTAACATGGCAGTTTACTGACACAGCTCTTTCTCCCTCTTCCATAAACATTTAAATAGATCTTAATTTTCTTATCCAAGACTCTGCCTTCTGTGAAGTTTTGTGCTTTTGTCCCTTGGGAACATGCTGTTCTGTAGAAGTCAATAGTGGCTGAATGACAGGAAAATGATGAACGTCTCATTACCAGCTGAGTCCTGTCTCCACACATGGAAGGAATTTGGACGTTTTGTCCTCTAAACAGGACACTTCTCTCTTTCTTGCTCACTTCCTCTGGAGGAGACTGTGGAAGGGAGTTAGATGTAAGAATGGAGTTTTGCCCAAAAGAATCCAGTTCATTACATAACAAAGTCTAGCTACGCAAATCTGTCCCAGATAACTGTCTAGACATCATACGGTACAAGAAACAGATAAACAGCCTATATGTCTACCTTTGACAAATAACAATTAGAAAGAACTCCAAAACCATGGATATCTACTGTTGTTAGATTGATCTAATCCCCCTATCAACTGAACTCCTTAAAAATAATTCCGTTATAGCCAAAAAAAAAAACACAAAACAACAAACTTTGAATGTTGAATGACCTCTTGGACAACTACAGAACCACTTTCCAGTCAGAAACTAACAAGGCCTTTTTCAAAACATGTGGTGCAATAACGTCAATCCACCAAAATAAAAAATGATTGCCTGGGGAAATAAACTCTTTAAGCATATTAGGAGCATTTTGAAAATGCCACATATGTGACCAATTACATTAACGCACAACCAATGGTTATATTTAACTAAAATAAATAACACTGCAGGCAGTGAACTGACAAAAGGCAGAAAACTGTCACAGGATTTATGAGTAGAGCTCCATCTTTCTGTTTTTAATTATTGCTTCACTGCCCCTTCCAGGCAAGAGAAGAACGAGACAAACAACAAGAGTTAGTGTACTTCTTTTATTGTACTTCTCTTTCATTACAGATATATGAATGCATAAATACTGGCTCCAGGCCATGCATTCGTATTTAACAAAAACATCTCGCAACAAAGCTCCTAAAATGATTTCTACCCTTGAACCCTAGTTAGCTTAGCCCTGAATCAAGTACGTAAATGCAAACGTCGATGTCACACGTCCAAATTCAAGAATTCTGTAAACATCAAACGCATGTGAAGAGAGAGCTATATCTAGGTTTACAGCTAGCTAATTGAACAATAGAACATTCAGTTGCAGCTAACTCTATCGCCCCCTTGAGGTCTGGAGTATGTTACTGCCATAACACTCTTTTAATGTTGCATCCACATTTGCGTACTTGCGTGGAGTGTTTCGGGCTTAACAATGAATGGAAATTTTAACTATTGCTTTAAGTTAAGTCATCTCTGGTGCACTGGGCTACAGGAAAGAGACAAAGGAAGCATTCAAGAGAATGAGGAGAAAAGTCAATGATTCACTTCAAAGCATACAATGAAAGTAGCACGCATATAAAAAGTCTACAAAACAAGCAAGACGCATGTCATCTTTTCAAAACCATGCTAGCGCTACGGTGTCTCATTTAGGTCAATAAATGTACAGTGAAGCATCTTAACACTAGTATTGAGGTCTAGATAAATATAGATACAAATGTATGGCAGTGATGGTGATGTGGCATTCACACTAGTGGTTTTAGTGTGGATTTGAGTTCTGGCTTGTTTGATTAATGCATCTTCCGAACTTCTGTAACTGCAAACAAAGGAATTTTACTTGAGTCCGAAAGAGGGGTTTGTTTTAATCTGAACCACAGTGTGGTTAGTGGTTGATGTGAATGCAATCCAGAAGTGGGCTGGTATTGATCACATTGTGCTAGTTTGGTAGTCACACCAAATAAACATTTAAAACATTGTTCTGCAACTTTAAGATTCCAAACATGGTTGCCTGGATACACAGGATAAACAGCTTTTGGTGGCTCTAATGTTGATGGTAAAATTATTTCTGCAAACATACCACAGTTTAGATTAACAATAACAGTGGGAAAGCAGACCGAAAGGGCCAGGAGAGTAGAGACAATGAGTTCTGACTCAAGCAAATGTACCAAGTGTAAAAACAACCAAAGTAACAAAAATCAACATATGCTCTGTTTAAAATCCTATCTGATGTATCATAGCTCATGCATTCAGTAACTTCTAAGCAGTGAGATGAAGATTTCGCTACAATCATAGAGATATTGATGCACTATAAAGAAACTACTGAAGCATTTGGATTTAAAAGGAAAGTGTTCGGTAGTGTTGGGTTTGTGGTGCTTGTAGGTCCGGTGATCTGGAATGGGTTCTTCAGGATATTCAAGCATTACCAGTTGTCCAAGAAATCAAATCCAGTCTTCAGGATACTGCTGCTTGTGTTAAACTGAAAAAAGGAAATACAACAATTTGTTGTTAGTGGTTAAAATGTTAGTTAAAAAAAAAAAATCAAGAGAAAATGTGGGTCAATGACTGACAAGTAAAAATAAAGAAATTAGTAAATGCAAATTAAATTAAAATAAATAAAATGAATAATTTAGACGTATTTTATTTATTGGCAAACAACATAATTCTCTGATATATATTAGGGGTGGCATGGTACATGTATTCGTACCGAACAGTCACGGTACAGACCTCTCGGTTCGGTACATGAGGCCTTACGACGATTACCAGAAATTCACCCCCAATCCAGAAGGGGGTGCCTGCAGTAATGCAACGCTGTTTGATAACCGCCAGCAGAAGAACAGCGAATGCCGTGATTTGCTCTCTTGAAAACAAAGCCTACTAAACGGTGACCATGTGCTACTTCTGAACACGTCTTACTAGGACTGACAAAGGCTTGTGCGCTCAACTGTTTGCGAAATGGAGCTTTGTGGTCGTGTATCCTACCTCTCTCATTCAGCACAAATCCAAATATTCCATACTAGTTCCATATTTGCGATGTAACTTATCTGAATGCTAAACTATTATTTATTATGTAAATTATAGGCTTTGTAAGTTACTTCAGTCGCGCTCCATCCGTGACACAGAGGCAGGTGCGCGGATTTGTTTCCATTTTATTTTGATAAAGTAGCCTACCAACTTTAGCAATGCTGGAACTGAGGTGTTGTGTTGTGCGTGTGTTAGGAAACGTGATCATGTTTGTAAAACATTTTGTAATAATTTTGAAAGTTAATTGTTCAATATATACAATTAATAATAATAAAAAACTGTGTGTGCTCCAACGATCACTTCAACTGTTTCCTTATACCAGCAGAATCAACTTTTTGTAACCCTTATTGTATTAATAATCACTGGATAAAGATATAAAAAACTGATTATATATATATATATATATATATATATATATATATAAAACATATAATAATAGTATTAGTGTTAATAATTAGTGTTTTCACATCTAGGTGGATTTTTTTTTCAATTTGCTCTACTATGTTCAAAATAAATTAAGAAACCGAGCATAGTAGAATTTTTTATTTTTCTGTTGTACCGAAATCGTATCGAACAGTGACCCCCGAACCATGACATTTGTGTACCGTGCCAACCCTAATATATATATATATATATACACACACATACATACACACACCTCAATAAATTATAATGTCGTGGAAAAGTTAATTTTAGTAATTCAACTCAAATTGTGAAACTTGTGTATTAAATAAATGCAATGCACACAGACTGAAGTAGTTTTAAGTCTTTGGTTCTTTTAATTGTGATAATTTTGGCTCACATTTAACCAAAACCCACCAATTCATCTCAACAAATTAGAATGTGGTGACATGCCAATCAGCTAATCAACTCAAAACACCTGCAAAGGTTTCCTGAGCCTTCAAAATGGTCTCTCAGTTTGGTTCACTACACAATCATGGGGAAGACTGCTGATCTGACAATTGTCCAGAAGACAATCATTGACAACCTTCACAAGGAGGGTAAGCCACAAACATTCATTGCCAAAGAAAGCTGGCTGTTCACAGAGTGCTGTATCCAAGCATGTTAACAGAAAGTTGAATGGAAGGAAAAAGTGTGGGAAAAAAAGATGCACAACCAACCGAGAGAACTGCAGCCTTATGAGGATTGTCAAGCAAAATCGATTCAAGAATTTGGGTGAACTTCACAAGGAATGGACTGAGGCTGGGGTCAAGGCATCATGTGCCACCACACACAGACGTGTCAAGGAATTTGGCTACAGTTGTCCTCAGAGGCGTCTTACCTGGGCTAAGGAGAAGAAGAATTGGGCTGTTGCCCAGTGGTCCAAAGTCCTCTTTTCAGATGAGAGCAAGTTATGTATTTCATTTGGAAACCAAGGTCCTAGAGTCTGGAGGTAAGGTGGAGAAGCTCATAGCCCAAGTTGCTTGAAGTCCAGTGTTAAGTTTCCACAGTCTGTGATGATTTGGGGTTCAATGTCATCTGCTGGTTTTGGTCCATTGTGTTTTTTGAAAACCAACGTCACTGCACCCGTTTACCAATAAATTTTGGAGCACTTCATGCTTCCTTCTGCTGACCAGCTTTTTAAAGATGCAGATTTCATTTTCCAACAGGATTTTGTACCTGCCCACACTGCCAAAAGCACCAAAAGTTGGTTAAATGACTATGGTGTTGGTGTGCTTGACTGGCCAGCAAACTCACCAGACTTGAACACCATAGAGAATATATGGGGTATTGTAAAGAGGAAAATGAGAAACAAAAGACCAATAAATGCAGATGAGCTGAAGGCCACTGTCAAAGAAACCTGGGCTTCCATACCACCTCAGCAGTGCCACAAACTGATCACCTCCATGCCACGCCGAATTGAGGCAGTAATTAAAGCAAAAGGAAGTAAAAGTCTTTAGTCTAATTTGTTGAGATAGTGAATTGGTGAATTGTTTTTTGTTAAATGTGAGCCAAAATCATCACTATTAAAAGAACCAAAGACTTAAACTACTTCAGTCTGTGTGCATTGAATTTATTTAACACACGAGTTTGAATTACTGAAATAAATTAACTTTTCCACAACATTCTAATTTATTGAGATACACATGTACACTATATTGCCAAAAGTATTGGGTCACCCACTTTTAATGAACAGGTTTGACTACTTTAGTATTTTTTTCCTCTAGATGCCTAAATGCATGAGTTGCTGCCATGTGATTGTCTGATTAGCAATTTGTGTTACCAAGCAAATGAAGAGGTGTACCTAATAAAGTGGCCGGTGAGTGTATACGTATAACAAAAAATCTCACATTTTTGTAAGAAATAATTATAAATGATTCTGCCAAACTACTTGGTAACTTTTTTTGAAGAACATGATTATTTGATTGAAAAACCTTTCAAATCAACAATGATTCTTAAAAGAATCATTTATTATTCCAGTATAAGGAAACCTTTTGTGTAATGGAAAATTTATATGAATATTAAAATGTTCTTCATATAACTACAGATGCCAGAACCTTTATTTTTAAAACACAAAACATGCTCATTCTATAAGAGTTGTATGCAAGTCATTGTACTCGTTAATTCCGTTTTAATATATAGCCTTAATTAACGGAAAGAAAAATATGAAGAAAACCAAGGTATTTATACATGTACAATTGTTTGTCTTCATCTAACTATATGAAATGGTGAAATTTAATCTAACCTGTGCGAAGGTAGGACTGGAGGCGGGTGAGCTTTCTGCTTTGTCGGCATCTTTGACTGTGCTGTTGGACTGAGAGGAAGACCTGGTGACCAGACCAGGACTGAACACATCATCTGTAGTGCTTTCAGAGGGAAGCGTGCTCTGGGCCCTCTCCCACCCTTCCTCTGAGGAGGACATGGGAGCAGGAGGTGTTGGGGTCATGCTAATGGCCACAGGAGTCAAGCTGATGGGAATGGGGGGAGGAGGGGCATGAGGTTTGGTGATTCTCTGCTGAACTGGCCGAGAGGGAGGCGCATCCTCGGACTCCCTCAGCCCAGACTCTGACCTCAGGTACGACGGCAAAGGCTTCTCTCCTTTCTCCAAAGACTTAATCTGGCTGGGCGTCAGAGACTGAAACTCAGCCTTCTCGCCTTCTAGCCGCGAGCGTTCAGCACTGATCTTCCAGAAGGACGACTCGTCAGTGCTGGGAAGCTTGGTACTCTGAGAGGGCTTGGGTTTGGATTCGTTCACTGAGGAGGGAACAAACGGTTCTGGAGCGCCGGAGATGATGCTGAATTCCATCTGACTCTGTTGGGAAGGGACAGGCTGAATCACATTTGTTTGCTCTTTGCTAGCAAAATGAATATGTATTTTTAGTATCGGTGGCCTACTTACCTTGGTTTCCCAAGAGAAGGGAGCCGAGTGCTCATCTTGCCAAGTTAAATCCTTCAAACAAAAGAGACGGAGATTTTAACATGCCATAAGATGTGACAATATTCCTTTAATCTGGCATTTCTGCATTGAATAGGGATAAACATACAGTAGTAAGCCAGCCTATCACCAAATAGAATACATAATTTAAAAATAGTGCACATTTGTTTAATAAGTGGTTCATAGATTAATCTTTCATAAGCATTTTAATGTATAGAATTCTAAATGATTTATTTTGTAAATGCTTTTTGATATTTGTTTGTTTTTACTTTTATCAGATTACAAGCCAGTTTAGCTGTATTGCAAAATTTATAGACGTGGCACGGATTTAAAATATTTTATAAATATTTAATAAACGGTTTAATTTATAGCTATTTGATTCAGACTTTTAGTTTGGGCTAAACAACTTTGAGTGATTTGTTTAGTAAACTGTTTGAAGAAATGTAACATTTATTTTGTTGACACTTACATTGGTTTGGTAGCTTGTTTAACTGTAAATATTCAAAAAAGGATTTTAGTGAAGTTTACATTTTAGATTTAACGGTCAAAGTTTTGTTTAGTAAACAGTTTAATGTACAGCAATTTGAAATATTTGAGAATAGCCAGTTACTGAAATGTGAGAGATTAAGTATTTAAATTAAACATAGTTGATAGAGATTTACATAGAAGTTTAACAAGTTAAAATAATATAACTTAATTTTTACTTTTGTTGAAGATAACACTTTAATACATATTGAACTTTTTTAGCACCTGGTTTAATAAAATTTTTGTTTAGTAAACTATTTTATTTAGACCTCCATATGTGGCATATAAACAAATAGGCATAATATTATGTAAAGGTAGAAAATAAATTAAATGAAACGAATAGTAAAAGAAAAACGTAAAATCAAATAGCAGACAGAAGGGTTGTTTTATTTGTTCACATTAGAACATAATTGTTTTTTACAGACAAGCCCTAACGTTATATTAACGTTACTAGAGATAATCAAAACAACGAGTCTAACGTTAACGTTACACTGAAATAACAAAAACAGCTCTAATTTAACACCTGACGACCCAAACACCTCGCACCTCGTCTCCGAAGTGAACAATCTTCTGTCCGGTCTGGAGGAGTAGTTTCGGGAAGCAGACCAGCTCTTCTCGCTCCACCCGGTGCATCGCGTACCGAGCCCGGATCCGAGGATCCATCATCCCGTTGTCTATCGCCGTGTCCTGTTCGACGGGACTCATCTGATCCCAATCTGAACCGTGCCTCTCCTTAATCTTCTCCCTTTCCTCCATGATCTTACGGGCCATAGAGTTAATGGAGGAGAAATATTGCAGCTTTTTGGCCTCCGTGAGGAGCTGTTGATCCGCCATCGCCGCGGCCGCCATTTCCTCAACAGCCGGACAAGCGCTGACGTACACAATACTTTTATTCTGTTTTCACTCTATCTTCAGGTTAAATATATCTTCAACATTAGTTATTTGGGTAAAACGTGACTTTTTTTTGACACGTACAAACAAAAACTGATAGAAAAATGGACCATGGTTCCATAGTTTTGCCATTCCCAAGATGTCGTTGATGGTTTCATAATAATAATTTAATAGAATAGAAAATGCACTTATATGTCCATATTTAAAAGTTTGTGAGTAGTGCGATAATAACTTTTAAAATTCTCTTATGCTCATTAAGGCTGCATTTATTCGATCAAAACTACAGTAAAAACAATAACACTGATACATTTTTACTAAAATTCGAAATAACGGTTTGCTATTTTAATATACTCTGAAATATAATGAATTCCTCTGCTGGCAACCTGAATTTACATCAGCCATTACTCCAGTCTTCATTGTCACATAATCATTTTTTTTTTAAGAAAACACGCACGCACGCACGCACGCACGCACGCACACACACACACACACACACACTAGAGGTCTGCTACCCGACCCGAACCCGCGGGTCCCGAAATACTGTCGGGTTTCGGGTCGGGTTTCGGGTTAATGTTTAATGGATAGCGTCGGGCTCGGGTCGGGTTCGGGTTTGTAGCTAAACCAAAACTATATGCAGAGGCTTCGCTACTTTCATAGATGCACGCACACACATATCAGAGATCGCGCACAAACAGCACGGAAACTTTTATTAGTAAAATAGCTTCGACAGGCTACTGACTCGCAAGTCACAACATTATATTTATCTGCAATGAGGCGGTAAAATCGCTGTTTTTGAAATAACTAAGCCTCATTACTTGTAGAGAGAGACGCGCAGACGCAGGTTCACATGCACGCGCAACTTTCCTCGGTCTCTCTCTCGCTCGCTCGGTCTCTCTCTCTCTCTCTCTCTCTCTCTCTCTTCTCTCTCTCTCTCTCTCTCTCTCTCTCTCTCTCAAATAAATGATTAATTTATTCAAATAAATACAATCTTATTTAAGATCTTATGTCTGATTTAAAGTAGACAGAATGCTAACGAGCCTTAACTGACAAAAAATGACCATAATTTGCACGGTCATCATCTTCTTGTCCAAACAAAATTCATAAACTCGGCAGAATGTATGCGACCGCTGCACCTGATGTTCACAAACTTTCATAACTGGTAAATGTTTGTGAAATGGCAGAGCCTTGATTAATCCGTTTCTTTGCATGCAATCGTGAAATGCAACCCTTTTCCTTTTTTTTTTGTTATTCGCTGTGGGGCGGGGGGGGGGGGATTTCGGGTCGGGTTCGGGCTCTAAATTTAACTGTGCTGCTCGGGTCGGGTCGGGTCGGGTCAGACGATCTCGGGTACGGGCCGGGTTCGGGCTTCAGTTTTGAGCCCGTGCAGAGCTCTAACACACACACACATACACACACAATATATATATATATATATATCATAGAAACCTGAAAAAAGTACCAAAGGTTCCAAAAAATATTAAGAAACATTCAACATTGAACATCAAATTAAATAAAAAATAGAAACCCGTTATATTACATTGTAATAATATTTAACAATATGACAATATGTGTGTGCTATATTTTGATTGAATAAATGCATTATTGATGTGCATAAGATAATTCTTAAAAAAAAAACATTACAAATCTTACTGATACATTTGAAACTATAGTTTAAGCCACGTGGTATTTATAAACATCAGGAAGCATAATATTGTATTATTTAATTATTTAATTCAAGTAGTATATGTATTGAAAATGTTTATACATTAAATAATGATAATGTCTTTATTAATTTTTCTTTACCTATATTCCTCCATCTACAAAACTATTATCACAAAATAAAATACTTTTATTCTGTTTTGCGTCTCAGAGTAATGGCTTTGGAATCGGCGACCTCTAACGGTACAACTGATGAAAACCATCCAGAAGAAACAGACGAGCGGAAAAAAGGATGGTTATTTAAGAAAGCGCACTACACCAAGCGCTGGAAAATGATGTGGTTTCATATCAGAGACGGACACCTTGTCTATGGTTCTAATGAAAAGGTAAGAGCGAATGATAGCGATTTGCGCATTACGTCTCGCAGCCCTCTTAAGAAACGTGTAACAGTGTGATCAGCTTAACGTTACCAGCTTTAACTTCAGCACACCTGCGCGCACGCCGTGAATGCGGTCGAATTAAGAAACCGTTTTTGCCCGCTAAGTAATTAATAATTAAATGTCACGAGATTGAGTTGCAAATCATCATGATGTTGTTGTTACGTTACCATGGCAACACCTGCTTTAGTTTTTAACATGGATTTTGAACGCTGATCTTTTCCTAGTCAGCAGAAAAGGCCATTAATCTGGTTTGAGCAAAGGTGGAGATGCTGGAGGATGATGATGGAACATTTGGCTGGACCCTCACACCAAAGCACAGTAAACGCACCTTCACCCTGCGGGCCAGCACTGCAGAAGAGCAGCAGGCCTGGATGAGCGCCATATGTGAAGCACAGCTCACTTCTGAAGGACACAGCTCCAATGCATGTGTTGTGCAATAACAAGACCACTTCCTTTTTTTCCCCACCATAGAGATTGTATAGATTTCTACACCGTGTTGTTTTACTTCCTTCTTGAAATGTCCAAGAAAAATGCTCTACTGATGTATAGTACACCTACAATCATTTTATTAAGTTATTTTAAAACATGTGAGAACACTGTTTTCCTATATATTTTTACCTAAAAAACGTTTTGAAAATTAAAGCCAAATTTGTATGTGCTTTATATGTTACTGCATATATTTTAATAAAACATATTGCTAGATTGTACTGTTCAGTGAGTGATTACCCTCGATGAACAGTGAACGTTATGAGCCTATTATTAACTGAAATTAAAACAAACTTAAAAAAATTAACTGAAAGAAAAGATCAATGCAAAAAAACATATTTTATTTCAGCTAGTCGCCAATGCAAAATTTAAAATGAATAAAAAGGAAAGAAAGTTCATCTCTTGGTTTGAGATAATGTATCCCGTAGAGGGCAGTGTGTGCTAGAAAATATAAAGAGCTAAAAACCCAAAGAGAAATAACAGGCCGTGATAAACACATAATCAAATAACAAAAGAATGATGGAGACATCAACAAAATGCGTGTATTTGTGGCCGTGGCTCATTTCTGTTTTGCGATTTTCTTTCGTCATATTGTTTATTATTCTATCGTTTAATAATTAATCGTTATATTTATTTACTGTATAGTAATGTATTTCGTAATGTGCATTTATATATTTTCCCTATTTTAATTAATGTTATATATTTTATGGAGTAAATCATTCAGTTCCTATATCAAAGAACCATAGCATCAGATATCAATGTCACGTACGATAAACACTGTATGAAAGTATTGTGACAGTTAGATATATGTATATTTATATATATTTTATATAAATAAATTAATATTTATTCAATAACAGTAAAGACTTGCACATAGAGAGATACTAAGTAATGACTGTTTGAAGTATATTTTTAAATGTATTAAAATATTCACAATATTAATTCAATTCAAGTTAAGTTCAAAATCACTATTTCACTGTATTTGTACTTACGTTAAACTCTAAAAGTAGGCTAACCTGTATAAAGCTTACATAGCGTGTTTCGAGGAATCGCAAACGTCATGTTTGGGAATATAGCGAGTCCTGTGTTTGACCCTCACAGCTCCATACAGGCGACTTGGCAGCGATATAAAGATTACCTGTGAGTGTAACATGATCCTATCTCTCTCTCACGCTCTCTCTCTCTCTCTCACTCACTCACTCACTCACTCCTCTCTCTCTCTCTCTCTCTCTCTCTCTCTCTCTCTCTCTCTCTCTCTCTCTCTCTCTCTCTCTCTCTCTCTCTCTCTCTCTCTCTCTCTCTAGTTTCAGTCTGTGGGCAGAGCTTCAGTGCGGTTCCTTGTGATCTGATCATTAGTGTTTAGTTGTTAGACATGAGAAAGGACGTTCGAGCGTAGCGTAGGAAACTCTATGTAACTTTAGTGAGTTTGAGTACTTGGCCGAGACTTTCTGAATATCTGAACAGAAGAATGGAGCCGATCACAAAGTGGACACCGACTCAGGTTGTGAACTGGATCAGAGGTAGGAACTCAATTGACTTTAACATAATACATCGTTCCTTTAGTTAATTACAAAAATGAACCACGATAACCATAGTTCACATAGTCCGAGTGTTATTGTTTGAAAAACAAAACACAATAATAAACCCAGTTATTTAGTTTTATAGGCTATAACGTTTTTTAAGAAAATGTATTGTTCTTAAAATTAATACTTATTTATTATATTATAAATGACTATTATTCTTATATTAAAATGTTGATAAATTATGATTGATGGCCACAGTTTTATTGTAAAAATGGTAACACTTTAGTTTAGGGACTAATTCTCACTTTATTAACTCGTTGCTTGTTAGCATGCTTATTGTTCATTTATTATAAGTATTATAAAGCGCATATTCTGCATACCCATATTCTACATTCATAATCATAAACGTAACAACTACCTAACTGTTAATAAGCAGCAAATTATGAGTTTATTGAGGCAAAAGTAATAGTTTATGGTTTTTTAATAGTGAGACTTGGACCTTAAAATCAAGTGTGACTGTAAAAATAATAGTAACTCTTGTCAGAAACTATGGTTGCTATGGTAAATGTTTGTAAAGGCAACATCTACATCCCTAACCAAATACAGAAACTCAATGTTTATATATTCCTCCCTAAGCATGATCGAAACTGGGAAAGCTTTTGACACTCAGGCAGCTTGAAAAGTCTACTTCAGCCAAACTGTTCATATCAGAAACAAATGGATGACAAATGTATTTCATATCAGTTATTATTATTATTTTTAAACCAGCTGTTGTACGTGTTGGTGATTAAACGTACCAGTAGGTCTACTATTCTAATAGCTATAGTAATAGGCCAGTTCTAAAATTTGACAAAAAATTAATATTGCAGCAATGGACATTTTTATTCACAGTTTATTGTTTTACTGAAGAGTCAAACGTTTATTTGAATAAGCAAATTACTTTGTGTAAGTTTGACATCTTGTGGTTGTTTTCGTGCTTAGCACTGAAAGTCTTTCTGTGTAATTTGATTTATTCTGTGATCTAATTCTAGCTACAGTATCATTTCAATAGTGCTTTGCATTCCCATCATAAATGTATGTTAGTTATAGCGGATATAAAGTTTATAATTAGAAAAAGTAATGGACACGCTGATGAGATCAGTGCATCGGATCTGTATTAGACAAACAACGTCCATTTCTGGATAGTTACCAAATATAGTTTAATTCTAGAAATCTTTGCAATTATTTGTGGCTTGTTTTTGTTGCCTCAGTTGTAAGCTTCCATATTTGCTCTCCATCTTGCTCCAATTGCCTGAAACAACACCATAAAAAACTTTCACTTAGCAGAGACCTTGGGTAAATCGTCATGGTCCACCACTATATGAAATACCTATAATTCTCTGCTAACCAGAAATGACTGGCCATGCAATGTGAAAGATGGTTTGGGTCCAAGCCATGCACACACTCCTAAACAGAGACGTTTCAGCAGATGCATCTAATTATAAACTGAGCCATCTTGAAAGTTTTAAACCTGCTGTTCAGACTCTGGGTAAAAGTTGGCCTTTGGTGCTAATGAAGGACTAGCGTATCTCTCCTGGCGCCAGTTTGAGACAGTAAAAGCTGTGTCAGACAATGCAAAAGTGAACAGATGTGGTAAATTCTGGTCTCTAAGTATGTGATCTAGGAACAGCTTCCATTGTTAAACTGACTTGATTAAGACACATACAGTTTAGACTTTAGGTGCGTCCCAAATTGAGTACTCATGCACTATTCTATGACATTTTGTAGTATAAACAGTGCGAGTAGTGTGTTCACGCTGAAAATTACACAAAGAAAAAGTACACTTTAAATACCCAGATATCAGCCTATATATATTTAAAATTATTAACATCGCCTAATCATTGTAACCAATTGCCTTGAACAAGCACTGCATATTTTAAGTGAATTTTGAGGAAATACTGTGCACAATTAAGGTTAATTTAATATAAAAAGATGGTTCATTTGCATAGAAAATGAAGTGAATTCAATACACTTCTACCAGTGCCTTATTTTATTACTCATTTAAATTTAAGTGAACACTGTTAAAAAAAGGAAATTTGTTGAATTTTCTGTCTGGATATAATCCATTAATTGTACAGATATTTCTATTAACCCTAAAACACAACGCAATGGAGTGCAAAATTCTAAATACAGGCAAAACATCTGTAAAAATTTTTAATCAGAAAATGTCTTCATATTAACAGATTGCATGTGCCTTATTTTTACAGAATTTTTATTTTATTTTTTAGAATGTAGAAATTACACAACCATCCTGGATAACAATTGACGACTATGTAAATGAGGCTTACGAAAAACGGGCATGTGAGACGGCGGCATAAGTTTACCTCAGACTGTCTCGACTGTATAAAAGACTGCTGTTGACTGAAGGCCAGTGCTTATGTTTAATGAAATAAAAATGTAAAACAAACAAAATAAAACATTATTTAATTATTAAAAAAAACATTATTAATTAAATAATATGGTAAGGTAGCTGATCCTAGACCAGTTCTCATATTTGGTTTCCCGGCGGATCAGCAATCTTCACAGATCCAGGATTCAAGCATGGCCTTGTGTTTACATTTGAATCCTGAGTCACTGATAGCAGCATTAGCGTTACTGTCTGTTCACATGTTCCTACGATGTCAAGCTACACCAACCATTCACACACTAGCTCCTTATCGCCAGCTCGGCAGGTCGCTGATTATTGAAGCCTGGTATGTATTTTATTAGCTATTAAAACTAGCTTTTGAAGCAAACTGTGGGAAATGTTGTGGATAATTAGCAAAACGGGACTGCTGTTTCAATGACATTCAGACTGCTTTCACAAAACACATACGTATTGCATATAGTATATCACCAGTGCAATTCAGTTGGATCAGGTGCAGAAATACGTTCGGCTGAAAATATGCCACATTGCCTGCAGCTGTTGATGTGATTATCTGTTATCAGCAGGTATCATGCAGTAACACGCCTGCATATTTCAGCAGACTGACACACTTCACTCAGTACAGTAGATGTGTTTCCCCTTTTCATGATTTAATCTCTTCTGTACATCCTGGCCACATCACTGTGTATCTGACATCATCACTGTATCGCAGACTCATCGTTGTGTTGTAGGTACTTTTGGGACTCGTCTGCGAATCATTGTCACACATGAGTGAGTTGCGTGACTGCGGTTGAACTGTTTGGGTATCAGGCGGAGTCGACAGTTTCGTCTTTGCTATCAATGTTGACTCTGAGTCATACACACAAAGACATAAACACTTTAGCACCGCCCTGCCACCAAAAGAGAGGTGACAGTTGTCCTTCTGTCTGTCTCTCTCTCTATCTATCTATCTGTCTGTCTGTCTGTCTGTCTGTCTGTCTGTCTGTCTGTCTTTCTGTCTCTCTCTCTCTCTCTCTCTCTCTCTCTCGTCTGTCTGTCTGTCTGTCTGTCTGTCTGTCTGTTTGTCTGTCTCATTTTCAATTTCAGATTAATTAGAATGACAAAATTGCTTTACATTTGTATTGCCAAAGCAATTGCAGCTGGGCTGCACAATTAGTGCACTTCAATGTACAAAGAAATAAAAATAATAAAATAATAAAACAGTATTTAAACCTATTAAATATGTAGTTAAACTGAATGACTATTGTAAGTACGTGTGAACGATTTGATTAAACAAGTTAAGTATAAGGTTTATACAGGCAAAATATACATTTAAGTTATATAATGGAGTAATAGGTCATAACACAACAGGTGCTGGAAACATCAGCACAGGGCACGGATGTCTTCTTCTTCTATGGTGACACACACACACACATTGAGCAGCAAGCACACATCAGGTTCTTGTGTTCACCGAGCACACACACTATTCACCTGGTCGAACATCAAACACAGATGGATCTGCACACACACAGTACACTGTCCACATCAACATTACAGCACACTGTCAGGAACTGCACCTCTGTCTTCCATCTGAGGCAGGTCCCCGTTCTGAACACAATCCCTGCTTCTGGGCAGCCATATTGTCTGTTATCTGCCCGTCTCTATCATCAACTGGTGTAAGCTTTCTGTACTGGTCAACGTGCTTCTCAGTTTCTTATCTGACACTCTGTATTTATACAGTGCCAACAGAACTCTCTCTTTGGGTCAGATAGCATTGCTGTTACTGTAACACACTGCTTTGCCTGTGAGTGATGTAGCTCTGTTTGATGTTCTGCAGTGATCTGCTAGTTCTGATGTTGTGATTCAGAGCATCAGTATGTTAGTGAAGCATCAGGACTGAAGCTCTGGAATAGCTCCAAGGAAGGGCTTGTTTCTGTTCGACAATTTAATTTGCAGGGCTTTTATAATGGTATGATTGGGCCCAATGTTCCAGAGATGTTTCCAGAATTGAATTGCCCTTTTTTGTATCTTAGTGATTTAGAGGATATTTGCCTAATTCTGCCCTGCATGCGTTATTTGTTGTGTGCCGGTGCACGTGTAATATATTTTTACAGAGTTCTGCATGCAGAGTCTCAATCGGATGTTTTTCCCATTTGGTGAGATCTTGACATGGGTTTGTCAGTGGACCCCACACCTCGCTGCCATAGAGTGCAATGGGCTCAATTACTGATTCTACTATTTTCAGCCAAATTCTAATAGGGATTTCTATAGGACATTGCCGTTTTATGGCGTAGAAGGCCCTGCGTCTTTATCTCTCAGTTCATTCACAGCATGATTAAAGTTTCCAGTGGATGTGATTTTCAAACCCAGGTAGTTGTACGTGTGATGTGTGTGTTATCTGGTTAGTGCCTAATGTAAAGATGTTCGTTCCCTGGGAATGGATTTTCAATATGATATTAATTTTTTCTTGATTGCATATAGAGCTCTTCGAGCTTTATCTTTGAGAGCATTCACTGCCATACTGAAACTCCCCGATGCAGTAATTCACTTAGCAGAGACCTTGGGTAAATCGTCAAGGTCCACCACAACATGAAATACCTATAATTCTCCGCTAATCAGAAATGACTGGCCATGCAATGTGAAAGATGGTTTGGGTCCAAGCCATGCACACACTCCTAAACAGAGACGTTTCAGCAGATGCATCTAATTATAAACTGAGTCATCTTGAAAGTTTTAAACCTGCTGTTCAGACTTTGGGTAAAAGTTGGCCTTTGGTGCTAATGAAGGACTAGCGTATCTCTCCTGGTGCCAGTTTGAGACAGTTAAAGCTGTGTCAGACAATGCAAAAGTGAACAGATGTGGTAAATTCTGATCTCTAAGTGTGTGATCTAGGAACAGCTTCCATTGTTAAACTGACTTGATTAAGACACATACAGTTTAGACTTTAGGTGCATCCCAAATTGAGTACTCATGCACTATTCTAAGTCATAACAAATGGAGGTATACTGGGAAGATTTTTAAATATGCAGTTATTTGTAAATTCGTACGAGCTTACCTTCACGGTGTGGAAATATGAACAGGAAGACAGAAGACAATGAGTGCAACACTGAAAAGGGGCGTAGCTACATATGGTCTATATTAGCCTATATATATTTCAAATGATTAACATCGCCTAATCATTGTAACCAATTGCCTTGAACAAGCACTGCATATTTTAAGTGAATTTTGTGCAAAATTAAGGTTACTTTAATATAAAAAGATGGCAGGTCTTCCATTTTTTCTGGCAGGATATAATCCATTAATTGTACAGATATTTCTATTAACTCTAAAACACAAGGCAATGGAGTGCAACATTCTAAATACAGGCAAAACACCTGTAAAAAATAATACTAAAAATATTTCTTCATAGTAACAGATTGCATGTTCCCTATTTTTGCAGATTTTGTTTTTTAGAATTTAGAAATTACACAATCATCATGGATAACAATTGACGACTATGTAAATGAGGCTTACGAAAAACGGGCTTGTGAGACGGCGGCATAAGTTTGCCTCAGACTGACTCGACTGTATAAAAGACTGCTGTTGACTGAAGGCCAGTGCTTATGGTTAATGATATAAAAATGTAAAACAAACAAAATATGACTTCAAACGCTACTTCTTGTCTATTCAATGCTTTACTTGCCTGCCAAAATAATGCTCTTTAGTCTTCATTTGGGGGCTTTTCTCAGCAAGTACTAAAATGCAATTAATTTGATCAATTAAAAAAACATTATTAATTAAATAATATGGTAAGGTAGCTGATCCTAGACCAGTTCTCATATTTGGTTTCCCGGCGGATCAGCAAACTTCACAGATCCAGGATTCAAGCATGGCCTTGTGTTTACATTTGAATCCTGAGTCACTGATAGCAGCACTAGCCGTTAATGTCTGTTTACATGTTCCTATGATGTCAAGCTACACCAACCTTTCACACACTACCTCCTCATCGCCAGGTCGGCATGTCGCTGATTATTGCAGCCTGGTATGTATTTTATTAGCTATTAAAACTAGCTTTTGAAGCAAACTGTAGGACTTTGCAAGTCCCCTCGTCAAGCACTGCTTTCACAAAACACATATTGCATGTTGTATATCACCCAGTGCAATTCAGTTGGATCAGGTGCAGAAATACGTTCGGCTAAAAACATGCCACATTGCCTGCAGCTGTTGATGTGATTATCTGTTATTAGCAGGTATCGTGCAGTAACATGCCTGCATATTTCAGCAGACTGACACACTTCACTCAGTACAGTAGATGTGTTTCCTCTTTTCATGATCTAATCTTTTCTGTACATCCTGGCCACATCACTGTGTATCTGACATCATCACTGTCGCAGAATCATCGTTGTGTAGGTACTTTTGGGACTCGTCTGCGAATCATTGTCACACATGAGTGAGTTGCGTGAATGCGGTTGAACTGTTTGGGTAACAGGCGGAGTCGACAGTTTCGTCTTTGCTATCAATGTTGACTCTGAGTCATACAGACAAAGACATAAACACTTTAGAACCGCCCTGCCACCAAAAGAGAGGTGACAGTTGTCCGTCTGTCTGTCTGTCTGTCTGTCTGTCTGTCTGTCTGTCTGTCTGGCTGGCTGGCTATTCATCTATCGTCTGTCCGTCTATCTGTCTTGTCTGTTTGTCTATTGATTTATTAGTTTGCCAATCTATTTATTTAGCCCCTGTTCCACCGCAGGAACTCTCCCCAGGAACTAGGGACTTTGGGCTGGTACTCTGTGTGTTTCCACCACAGGAACCAGTATCTAAATAAAGTTCCTGGTACAAATTTGCCCCTCAGAAAGTCCCTGCTCACGAGGTAGTACTTTTTCAAAGGTCTGGAACTTTCAGGGGCGGGACTTGGGCACTGAGCATGCTGATAAGTTGAGTTTACGCAGCACTATATTTCAACCACCATATTAGCATATATTTTCTTTAATAGTAATGTTATTGTGTCATGAACGTAGAGAATGTAGTTGTTTAAAACTTAAATCTGTGGTTTATTTATAAAGACAGCGCCTATTTGAAAATGTGCTTCGCCGATTTCAGAGATGTGAGCTCCATGCGATCACTAGGCACTCAGTGCTCATGTATCCCACTGAGAGGAGCATAACCTCGGCTAGTCCTTCTGACATTTGCCGCTGGCTCTGATGTCTCTGCAGTGGTATAATTAGCTGGTATACTGATATGATTCGTTTGGGGTAAATCTAACAGGTCATCTTTGGTATTTCTTTATTCTATTAATCTATTAACATGTTAAAATGAAAATTTTAAAAGAGGCAATGCTGTTGAATATAATATTTGACTTACATTATGGTGACTTACATCATGGTGCCATAACAATTGTCTCTCTGAATGTGAGCAAAACTAAAGAACTGATCGTGTACTTCAGGAAGAGACAGCAGCGGCTCTACACTCCTCTTATGATCAGTGGGACCCCTGTGGAGAGGGTGAGCAGCTTCATGTACCTCGGTGTAAACATCTCAGAGGACCTGACTTGGACTGCACACATTCAAACACAGGTCAAGAATGCCAGGCAAAGACTGTACCATCTGCGACAGCTGAGGAAATTCAGGTTGTACAGGGTATTTACATAGCAGCAATACGGATGGTAGAAAATAATGAATATCTTACTGATTAGTAAATGGAGTCATGTTGATGTTATGAGACCGAGTTTGAGTTTAGGAGCCTGATGGCCTGAGGGAAGAAGCTCCTCCTCAGTCTCTCAGTTTTTGCCAGTTTTTGCCATTTGCCAGATGGCAGTAGAAAGAAAAGACGGTTACCGGGGTGATTTGAGTCAGCTATCCTGAAAACTTTTTACTCAGGGGCCATAGAAAGTGTACTGACTCAGTGTATCTCAGTGTGGTACAGTAACGCCACAAATCCGGACTGCAAAGCTCTGCAGAGAGTCGTGCGCTTAGCTGAGCGCATCTCAGGGTCTGCTCTCCCCTCTCTGCAGGACATCTACCTCAAACGCTGCAAAAGCAGAGCTGCTAAAATCACCAAGGACTCAAATCACCCCGGTAACCGTCTTTTCTTTCTACTGCCATCTGGCAAGCGCTTCAGGAGCATGATGGCAAAAACTGAGAGACTGAGGAGGAGCTTCTTCCCTCAGGCCATCAGGCTCCTAAACTCAAACTCGGTCTCATAACATCAACATGACTCCATTTAATAATCAGTAAGATATTCATTATTTTCTACCATCCGTATTGCTGCTATGTAAATACCCTGTACAACTTGTTTGCACATTCTTCTTGTACATTCCTGCTTATCTTAATATGTATTAAGTCTACAGAATACTGTCCTCACATTTATTAATTTTTTATTTTATAATATTGTATTTTATTCTTTATTTTATTACACTTTTTCCATACCTCTATTTATGTATATTTTCTATATATTCCATATATATATTTGTATTCCATAATAATTGCACTGTCCATGGAGTGGACCTGACTTACAATTCACTGCTGGTTATATATTCACTATATAATTGTGTACGTGACAAATACAAATCTTGAATCTTGAATTTCGTTTCATTGTAATGTACATTCCCTGAACTACATTTCCTCAGCTACATTAATATGTTTAAATGAAAATGAAAAGAGGCAGTAGTGTTTGATATTATATTGCATCCTATTGTAAATACAGTGAGGATAATTGCAGTAGCCAAGGAGAGCTGACTGATTTTATCAAGTACGCTGCTCTTTGCAGAATTACCGGACTTGACACTCCCGAGTCAAACTCGCAAATTCAGAACTTCAGAGGACTCAAGTCCAAAATTTGCATACTTGGTAATGAGAAACGCGCACAGACCTACGTCACCAGACTATTTGCCTATTCTTCTCGCTACTTTAGACTGCGATGGAAACGCAGACATGAACAGGTCTGGTGTACAAAAAGTTCCTGGGACAAATTGTTCCAGGTAATTCCAGTGGGAAAGCGGCTTTTGTCTGTGTCTGTCTGTCTGTCTGTCTGTCTGCCTGTCTGTCTGTCTGTCCGTCCTTCCATCCATCCATCCATCCATCCATCCATCCATCCGTCTGTTCAATCATTCTCCATCCATGCGTACGTCCAAGTTCATTTAGCTTGTCTCATTCCTGTGTCACATGTAACTGCTGAGAGAAATGCCTGGGCTTGACTTGCAGCTGCTTACAGCAGGTGATGACTTACTTAAGATGACTTATTAGCAAGCTGCTGTAGTCACACTGGTGTATTCTGCTCTCATAACTTGGCACTGGTCTTCACTTGTTTATGGATTCGCACCAGTTAACTTAATTGTGGCTTAAAGTGTCCATATCCTACACTTGTATTTAACATATATTTCTGACCAAGTTATAATGTTTGTCAAGGTATCTTGCATCAGGTTGTGTTACTGCACATTTAAGACAGTATTATTCAGGTACCAAGTCAGACAGTGAATTTATTCAGGTTAATTGAATCTCAATGAGCTCAAACAGAAAGCTGTTATATCACTGCTGGAATTACCCCAGAATACACAAGCAGAGTTTCAGGAACAGCACGACAGCCAACTACGTGGATGCTTTGTTGAGTTCTAAAGGGTTTGGATGGAGGAAATTCTCTTTTCCATCCTCTTTCTCCCTTCCCCACCCCCCACTGCTGCCTTTGTTGTCCCTCATCTCCTGCCGATGGAGAAGACCTATGTCCCGTCACCATTGAGAGGGACACTAAATGCACCAAATGTTTCTTTCATCCACTCTTGCTTTCCATGCGAACACTTGTTTCTGGTGGGAGAGGAGGGGCGGAGCAAACATTCCCTCTATTGACCCCCCAGGCTGTGGAATGTGTGCCAAACTTCACTTATTCACAGCTCAGACAACTAAGCACGTGTCCACAGTGATGAGCTGACTATACTGAAGGCTAGCTAAACAATGTATATGCTAGTAAATGGCAAGGCCAGCTAAACAGAATAGTCTGCAATTAATAGGCTGCCTTTGACTAAAGATTTTTTTGGTCGACTAGTAGTCGTTCATTTTAAGCATTAGTTGACTAATAGTCGCACATTTATTTATAAACCATATAAATAATGAGCCTTTAATTGCTTACATAGCCTAATAAATGATCAAGCTTGCCACAGCGCACCGGCTGATATAGTAATTATGAATGTGTCAGGGGAAAACAGTTATTCGACTGCATTAATGTTTAAATCATTTATTGATAAACTAGTGCTTTCTTTGTTTTCGGTTTAAGAGATGAAGTCGGCGACACTGACTCATCATCTCCGCAGTAGTGGCTGCGTCTTTATGCATGTTTCATACGGATTACATTATCTGAGAATATTTGTTTTCTATTTGAATTATTTCATTTAGAAGTAGACATTTCACTCCCTATATATATGTATATATATTCAATGTCTGTAAAGGCAAGTAAGTATACACAGAGTTCCGAAGTGACGTGCTCAGGTTCACAGATATTACTTTTATTTGTATGACTGAAAATGAGGGAGTATTTTAAGAGCAAGTGAGTGCACCTGTCCTGCAGTGACCAGGCTACTATTCAGCTTCCACTCCACACAGACACTTCAACAATGCAAATTTTTCTAGGTTAACATTATATTAATGTTAACCTAGGCCATGGAAAGTTGCTACTACATACATCTTTCAAATGAAAATACATATTTGAGGTTGATTAATGATAGGTGAGTATTTGGATGTCCTGCCCAATGTATTACCACATACTAGCACGACTTCACCATGCACTTTGTGTGGAATTCTTTTCTGCGACTAATAAAAATGTGGTCGACCAAGTCTCTTCTCGTCGACTAACGGTTAGTTGACTATTAGGGGGTAGCCCTAGTGTTTAATATGTGAATAGCTTTGTGCTACTTATTGCTAAAAAGCAGGATTGACTTTCATTATTTAAGTAAAAATAAATAAAAATAGTTTCAAGTTTAACTGTGATGGCTTGGCATCATTCCAAAGGATGAACTTTGCAAATATGTGAAGGCATATAGTTTAGTTAAGCAAGACTATGAGCTAGGCAACGATTCTGAGGCAAAGGCCACATGCAGTAAACAAACAAAAACTAATAATATTAAAAAAATATATAGGCCTATGTATAATTGAACATTTGCATATGTTATAGTGTAAGCTATCAGGCTAAACAGCTAGCGATTTGTTAAACTAGTACACTGAGCAGTTAGCTTACAAAATGCCAACTAGCTAGCTGGAAAATAAAAATAAAAGAAAATTCAGAGTCTACAGCTTCAGTTATATATTATTATATGTACAGTAACAAATAATTAAAACATGTTTTACTATCAAGTAAAGATGACAGATTTCATATAAAAAAAAGTTTACAAAAAGAAAGAAAAAAGAGTGCTTATTACATAATAATATACTTAAGTGCAAAAATTATAATAATTAAATTATGGGCAATGTGTAGTGCCACATGTACTTACAAGTATTTATGGTAAATTAAAATATACTTTTAACATATATGTAATTACATATTCGTTGAAATGTAGTACATTTAAAATATATACCTTTAAATGTCACACTCAAATAACACATTACAGTTAAAATTATAATTAAGGACTGTCATGTATGTTAACATTAATATAGGTTGACTTTAAAGCACTGACAGATTATTAAAACACAATGATATAAAATGTACTTTAAAGTACAAATTTTAATATGACTTTATTATAAAGTGCACTTCTTAAAAGAGTTTAAAGAAACATAGTCAGGAAAGAGGACTCTCTTTAAGTACACTTAAGTGGCCTTTTATTTCTTTAATATTATTTTATATGCAAATACAGTTCCCTATCGAGCTGTCACGAGACATCACGGAGATTTCTCCGTTATGGGAACTTCTTCCCTTCAACCTTTCCTGAAGTCCTATTGGCTCACGCCAGTCAAATGACTGGCCAATTGTCGCAAAGCATGCAAATACGACGAGCTCGAGACAGTATAAATGCGATGCTCGCGACAATTATATCAGAATCTTTTACTTCACCTTGAACTCGTGATGGCTTCAGTGTGTAAGATCTGCGCGGGACCCATCGAACCGCTGGATCAGTATCTCCACTGCGTCGCCTGCCTGGGCCTGGCCCACGCCGAGGCGGCGCTGGACGAGTCCGACTGTGGACATTGCGCGGACCTGCCGGTCCGCGTGCTCCGGGCCCGCCGCGATGTGGTTCGCGGCCTGTTCGGGGTGGGGCTCACTGCCGCCAGCGTGCCGCTGGTGAGCCCCCCCTCTCCTGGCGGCGGGAGCGTCGTCTTGCCGTGCCGCCGAACCCAACGGTCGCCGCATTCGCCGATCTCTTTCCCCGAGGACTGTTTCCGCCCCCCTTCCAATATTGAGGGATTCGTAGCTTTTGGCCACGAGGAGGGCGACGAGGCCATGTCCATCTCGGCCTCGGAGAAGGAAGGTTGGGCTGGATCGGAGCCCGAGCAGCTAGGCAGCTCAGAGCCTTCAGGCCTCCAGGAGGAGCTCATGAGGGTTCTGTCGAAAGCTGTTCAGGAGTTGGAGCTCACCTGGAATCCTCCGGAGGAGCCTGTCAGGAGTAAGCTCGACTCGTGGTACTTCAGGTCCACACGCAAAGCTGACGCAAGGACATCGGTGCCTTTCTTCCCCGATGTTCACGAACAGCTCGTGAAGACGTGGTCTGCGCCCCAATCGGCGCGCGTCCATTCGAACACGCAGGCCATGTTCTCCCACGTGGATGGGGCGGAGGCCCACGGTTACGTGCGCTCTCCCCCCGTCGAGGAGACCGTTGCTGCACACCTGTGCCCTGCAGCAGCGAAGTCCCTAGGCCCGGACATCAGCCTGCCGTCGAAGCCGTGCAGAACCACCGCCCATCTCGCTAATAAGGCGTATGCCTCTGATGGCGAGGCGGCATCAGCGTTGCACGCCATGGCAGTGCTGCAGGTGTTCCAGGCCAAACTCCTGCAAACGGCGGAGGGCGGAGTCCTCACTCCTGAGGCGACGAAGGATCTGCGCGCTGCAACGGACTTCGCGTTGATGGCGACGAAGCGAGCGGCCCAGTCTGTGGGTAAGGCCATGGGCTTTATGGTCGTCCTTCAGAGGCACCTCTGGCTAAACTTAGCTGACCTGAAGGATGCCGATCGAAAGGTGCTCCTAAACGCTCCTATATCTCCCTCCGGCCTCTTCGGTGATGCCGTGGAGACCATAACCGAGCGATTCGCTGAGACTCAAAAGCGCGCGAAAGCGATGAGTCACGTGATGCCTAGACGCGCCCCCCAGCAACAGACTGCTAGATCCAGATCTTCGTCAGCGCATGGCTCTGCCCAGCGGAGAGATTTTGCCAGGCCTGCCCAGGCTGGGGCTACTGCTACTGCTCCTCGACAGGAGCCAGACGTCCGGAGGAAGGTGTGGGCCTCCGGCAGGAAGCGCCAAGGTCAGCGGAGAAGCCCGCGACGCGACTCTCGCCCGCCCCCGGCTGCTAAGCCGTCTTCCTGACGATCGGAGGGAGGGAGGAGAGCGCGAGAGCAGCCCGGCTCCCAAGCGCCCAAAGTTCAGCTGCCCAAATGTGTGTGTGTTGAGTGTCCATTCAATAAAAATGCATACTTTCTCACAAAAAGAGCTTTCTCCTCCTCACTCAATAAATGCGGTTCCCCTTGCCCCGCCTCAGTGCAGTGCAGGTCCGCATCCAACACAGGTTATAGCCGCGCACCCAACGACCGAGCAGCTAAAGCCGCTGCGTCAGTTCATAAGCGCGTGGAAGGTTATTCCGGGAATCTCGCGTTGGCTACTCAACGTGATAGAGCGGGGATATACTCTTCAATTCAGACGCAGACCACCCCGTTTCAATGGCGTGGTGCAGTCTCTAACATCGCCTCGAAATGCCCAGGCTCTGAGGCAAGAGATTGGCTGTCTGCTCGAGAAAGGAGCAGTAGAGCGAGTCCCACCACACGAGCTGGAGAGCGGGTTTTACAGCCGCTACTTCGTGGTACCCAAGAGGGATGGGGGGCTTCGCCCAATTTTGGATCTCAGACCCATCAACAGAGCGCTTTGCGAACGTCCGTTCAGGATGTTAACGCTGAAGCAGATCCTGGCGCAGATTCGCCCCGGGGACTGGTTTGCGTCCGTGGATTTGAAGGACGCGTACTTTCACATTCAGATAGCGCCGCATCACAGACGGTTTCTGAGGTTTGCTTTCGAGAACACAGCGTACCAATACTCTGTTCTCCCATTCGGGCTGGCTTTGGCCCCGCGCACATTTTCAAAGTGCGTGGATGCAGCACTTTCCCCCCTCAGAGCGGGCGGGATGCGCATCCTAAATTATCTGGACGATTGGCTGATTTTAGCTCAGTCCCGGGACACGCTACTCAGCCATATAGACTCGCTGCTTATTCACCTGGAGTCCCTAGGGCTATGTGTGAACAGGCGAAAGAGCATTCTCGCCCCGAGTCAGTCCATTCTGTATTTGGGAGTTTGCATAGACTCCCTAGAAATGAGAGCCCGCCTCTCGCGAGAGCGCGTGGCGGCCATTTTGTCTTACCTACGCCATTTCAGAGAAGGCAGCTCTGTTCATTTGAAAGAATTTCAGAGACTACTGGGACTCATGGCGTCAGCTTCGGCAGTGTGTCATCTGGGCTTATTACACATGCGACCACTGCAGCTGTGGCTGGAAACTCGAGTCCCCTGGACGGCATGGACCTCGGGACGTTTGAGTATCGCGGTCACCCGCGGCTGCATCGAAGCTCTGGCTCCGTGGCGCAACCCGAATTTCTTCAGCCGGGGAGTC
Source organism: Schizopygopsis pylzovi (assembly GCA_027422435.1). Classification (NCBI taxonomy): domain Eukaryota; kingdom Metazoa; phylum Chordata; class Actinopteri; order Cypriniformes; family Cyprinidae; genus Schizopygopsis; species Schizopygopsis pylzovi. The sequence goes on from CM049816.1 coordinate 29,058,303, forward strand.
CCCCTGGGGTTGGTGACCTCACGCGTGGTGGTCACAACAGACGCATCGACGCTCGGATGGGGAGCGGTGTGCGAGGGGATGCCAGCTTCGGGGCAGTGGTCAGAGCCTCAGATCCGGTGGCACATAAACCGATTGGAATTGGAAGCAGTCTTTTTAGCTCTGAAGGAGTTTCAAGCACAACTGGAACGGCAGCATGTACTGATTCGCACCGACAACACGTCTGTAGTCGCGTACATAAATCGCCAGGGCGGCGTCCGTTCGAAGGCTTTGTGCAAGCAGGCAGCGATGTTACTGCTATGGGCGGATTCTCGCCTTCTATCCATCAGAGCAACGCACATCCCCGGTCTTTTGAATCGCGGGGCAGACATGCTTTCAAGGAGGAGAATTCCTCAAGGGGAATGGAGGTTACACCCCGAGTCGGTTCGGATGATTTGGAACCTCTACGGGGAAGCAGAAGTGGATTTATTCGCTACGAGCGAGAATGCACACTGCCCGTCGTTCTTCTCTCTGTCCCACTCCCCGTTGGAAGGGGACGCGCTCACAGCGCGCTGGCCGACAGCCAGGCTTTATGCGTTTCCTCCGATCAAGATATTGCCTCTGGTGTTATGCAAGATCAGGGAGGAGCGAGCTTCCGTCATACTCATAGCTCCGAACTGGCCGAACCAGCCTTGGTTTCCGGACCTGACAGAGCTGCTGATAGCCCCCCCCTGGCCGATTCCGGTCAGGAAGGACATGTTATCTCAGGTGGACGGCTCGGTGTGGCACCCGAACCCAGAACTATGGAACCTTCATGTGTGGTTGCTTCAGGGTTGTCAGGGGAGCTAGATGCATTGCAGGCTCGTGTGGTCGGCACACTCACGGAAGCGCGAGCACCCTCTACAAGACGATTATATGCCTTAAAATGGGGAGTGTTTGTGAAATGGTGCCATCAGGCTCACATCGACCCGGTTGTTTGCACCGTGTTGGATGTTCTGAGTTTCCTGCAGTACAGGCTGGATAGTGGATCGTTACCCTCGACGCTAAAAGTCTATGTGGCGGCCATTGCCGCGTTCCGTTCACCGCAGGGTGGCCAGTCGATCGGCAGAGACCCCATGGTGGTGAGTTTTCTTAAGGGAGCGAGAAGGCTACACCCTCCGAGGCCACCTTCGGTTCCGCCTTGGGACCTAGAGGTGGTATTAAGAGCTCTCTCTCAGCCACCTTTTGAGCCGTTATCATCAGTGGGTTTGAAGGAGTTGTCTCTCAAAACTGCACTCCTTCTTGCACTCGCGTCAGCCAAGCGCATAGGAGATTTGCACGCCTTTTCTGTGGATAGTGACTGTATTCGCTTTGGACCCGGTGACTGCAGCGTCACTCTCCGGCCAAGAATGGGGTATGTACCTAAATCACTTTCTACACCCTTCAAGATACAGACTGTTTCTCTGTCTGCCTTGTCTTCCGAGTCAGCAGCCTCGAGTGAGGCAGATGCTCAGACTTCGGTGTGCCCTGTCAGGGCTTTGAGGATTTACATCGACCGTTCAGCGAGCTTTCGTCAATCTAACCAGCTATTTGTATGCTATGGTGGTTGTGCGAGAGGCCGTGCTGTGTCTAAACAGAGGCTCTCCCACTGGATCGTAGACGCTATTACGGCTGCGTATACGAACCAAGGTTTTGAATGTCCTTTACACATTAGGGGACATTCAACGAGGGCCATGGCTTCCTCGTGGGCTTGGTCGAGAGGTATGTCTATTCAAGATATATGTGTTGCAGCCGGCTGGTCTTCTGAGAATACTTTCGCCAGGTTTTACAGGCTGGACGTTCAGTCTTTTGCCTCCCAGGTGCTGTCGGTAAGTGGCTGATGCATGTTTACTACATTGTTTGCTCTGCATACCCTTTACTAATACGGTTGTTCTGCCCTGTGCTCAGTGCAGATTCCTGTATTTGTGTTGTTTTATCTAGCGATACTTTATCATGCTAGGTTGGGGTCATGCTATACAGTCTGTGCAGTTCCTTATGCTCGTTGTGCAAGTTGCCCTGTTTCAGCGCAGCCAACGTTATTTCTATCCAGATATGCAAATTTGTATACCTTTGGGTTAGACGCTTATTGGCTTACAGCCACCTATCAGCGGTGAGCTCGCCTACAGCGTCACTATTGTGGGAAGTGTCTACGTGCGTATTCTATCTGCTGTGTTTTGGGGTAGGGCTTCGTAGCCTCTCTCACGGCGGGATTTAATATCGTTCCCATAACGGAGAAATCTCCGTGATGTCTCGTGACAGCTCGATAGGGAACGCTCCGGTTACTATGGTAACCTCGGTTCCCTGAGAGCGGGAACGAGACATCACGGTAGACGCCGTGTTCGCTACTCCTCAGCTTACGGTGTTCAGTATCCGATTCTGATATAATTGTCGCGAGCATCGCATTTATACTGTCTCGAGCTCGTCGTATTTGCATGCTTTGCGACAATTGGCCAGTCATTTGACTGGCGTGAGCCAATAGGACTTCAGGAAAGGTTGAAGGGAAGAAGTTCCCATAACGGAGAAATCTCCGTGATGTCTCGTTCCCGCTCTCAGGGAACCGAGGTTACCATAGTAACCGGAGCGTTTTTTATATACAATATTTGACGCATAAGTGCACATTCAATACGATTTCTTTATAAGATGCATTCTTAGATGCTATAGTTGAATTAATATAAACTTTAATTCTACTGTTCAGCTACTGTTATGGAGGAGCTTGTAGATAATCTTCCTGAGCTAGTCAACAAAAAAACTGCACTCTCAACATGTTTATAGCTAGCTACTCAAATAATAATATTCTGATTTAATGTCTTAGACATTTATAGGTTTATCGCCTCATTAGTGATGTTTGTAAAACTTGTATGCTATAAGGCCACACACTTTCACAGCTTTTGTAGCATCACATCTGTATTTGCACATTGCATAGAGTTTTTGGCCTACTGGGAAAAGTGTTTATTGTTTAATGTTGTGCTGCCTAATGCAAATACTACTTGGATTTGCAAGCAGGGATGCATTGGTGTTGTTGTTGACTGGAAGGTTAAAGAGCAAAATAAAACAGTTTTTAGGTTTTGTGCTCCTATGATGAAGTAACTAAATCTGACTTTTGATGTGGTTGCGATATAAATGAAATATATGAAATATATATGAGATATTTTTGGTTTTCTGATCTAATTCATATGACAGGAGGGCGGACAGACTGTGACATCATTCGAGCCCTCAGTATGATGCATGCTCTGTTTAAGAAGAAAATATTTTGTTTGCATATTTCCCTTCTTACAAGTCTACTAAAGGGCAAAAATGGAATGGCCGATGATTCACGCAGGCCTAGATATGGAGTGGAAGAGTAACGCTCCGCACCGTTTCGGATTCTTGGAGGAGTTTCAGTCGCACACGGAGAACAATAAACATTCTTCAAGTCTCCAAAGGCTCAGTAGGAAAGCTTTAGAAACACACACTGCTACTGCTGACTTTCTCAGCGCTGCTCTCTTAGAGCAGCAGGCCAGCTCTGTCCGTGAGAGACTGCATCAGGACAGGGGACACCTACCCTCTCATTTGTAACTGAAGCTCGGGTGCCTCGGCCCTCTAATACAGCGCTTTTAAGCTTGTTGGTCATTTGGATGTCAGTGGGTACCATTAGTGTCTGTTTCCCACCACATTACACCAAGAAAGACCTCATGCATTAAAGCAGACAACTTTTTCAAGTTTGGTAACTGTTACAGCATGAGATACTTTTATCTCTACTAAATTTACCTACCAATTATAAATCGTAATTCTGACTTTAGACCTCGCAATTGTGAGTTTATATCTCGCAATTCTGAGAGAAAAAAAGTAGCAATAAACTTTTTCTTATTTTTTATTCAGTGGCGGAAACGGGATGCCATACAAATCCCTTGTGTGTAAGCATATTTGGCGATAAATCTTATTCTGATTTAGAGATTTTATTTTATTTCTTCTTTGCTGTTTCAAACTTAAACTGCCTTTTCGCTAAACGTACAGACACCCATGCAGCATAGACGATCTTTCATCACCAAAAGTGCATGTCAATCAAACTGAACGGCACATGCCTGTATCCCTTTAGCTTCACCAGATTATTTAAGAATTAGAGATAACAAAAGCAGATGTTCGTTTGCTCACACTGCATCGGTGGACTGTTATTTTTGACACTTTCTCATATGTGGCAGCTTTTCTCGGGCGGTTCCATTGATGCTCTGTCTCTCTTCTTGAGCTCAGAAAATGCAGCTGTTGTCTCTCAGTAGGGGCACTGAGGGTGGAGGGTATTCAGAAGTCTCTAACTTTGCCCTTTGACCCCTCTTTGCCTCCTTTTCTAGCTTTCTCTTTGATTTTAAAAGGGCCGTCTACCCCCCACAAAGAGCCACTTTTCATACTGCAGTCTCACACACAGTGGACAGAAGGGTGTTTTGAGCTCACCTCCTCGCTACAGACAAAAGTTTCAGGAGAAAAAGAGCTTCTCTGTGTCTTTCCCAGACTTGGTTTGCACAGTACTGTAAGCCTTTAGCCTTCCGGTGAAATGCATTCAAATGAGTCAAATGAAGATGAATCTTACCAAAAAATGTCCAAGTCATTTCTCTCCAAGATAAAAAGAAAATACAGTAAAATGCATTAAAAGTTAAGCCTACTCTAAAATACAATTTGGTGTAGGATTTGCTTTGAAACTATTTTCTAGTAAAATGTGAAGTAACCAGCAAGCAACACATTGAATTAAACATTTAGAAGCTTTTTAGACATTTTGAACCTTTTGAATTTTGAATATTTTCTTGTTAAACAAACTCCAGTAAACTCTGGTTTTAGTTTTATAAAAAAATAATTACATGATATGATGATGAATTATTTGGATTGGCATGAATTACATGCTACATGCAAATTTACACATTGATAAGTTGGAATTATTAATTATGTTCATTATTTATTACTTTGTCTGTATATTTAGATTTTGTATTTTCTTGTAATTCTGTATTTTTAATGATGATTCTAATAAATGTAATTCAGCATAGGCATATATATATAATTATGATGCATACTATTTCAATCTTTTTTTGCATTACACTTATAAGTGTGAATTCTTCTGACTTTGGGGTAAATATGGCCCAAAATCGGTCTTGACAGATGATATTCACTCATGTATGCCATCCCTTATATATGTTATTAATAAATTATGTAGATCACGTCAGCAATACATGAGATTATATGAAAGGGTCATACATTTTGAAATCACACATTATTATCATTAACAGGCAAAGTTGTATAGCAAACACTTACTGTTTCATCTGTCAGACACAACACGTGCTGATTGTGTTGTGTGTTGTTTGTTGAATTATTAATGGTATGACTGCATTTTCTCACACACTTGGACTCCAGTCACATCAACCACAGGACAGTGATATGATCTCATTGATATTGCTTTATTTGTTTGCCCTTATATAACAGTAACTGGCACTTGTACGTGAGAAATACTGAGGAGCTAGAGCAAATGTCTTACATTGATTCAGCGGCTCAATATTTGCACAGACGCTTGCTGAGTCAAAATACGGGGATCCACATACTCTCCCTGTGTTGGGTCTCTCATGCTCACTTTCTGTCTGTGTCTCAGGGCTGGACGACAGTCTCCAGCAGTACGTTCCTAACTTCGAGAGAGAGAAGATCAGCGGAGAGCAGCTTCTGAAGGTTTCCCATCAGGATCTGGAGGAGCTGACGATGACCCGCGTCGGCCATCAGGAGCTGATTCTGGAGGCTGTGGATCTGCTCTGCGCATTGGTCAGTACTTCAGCTCACTCAGATGTCCTTTTCCCACCGCGCATCCAATCAGATTTACCATAGAAGCCTTGTCCAATTATATTTATCTGCATCAGAAAATATATCGGTGCTGACCTTTGCTCTCCTTTTTAAAGTAGGTTTATGTTCGGAATAGCATACTACTATACTATTCTTAATATTCCTGCTATATTTAGGATGTATATACTGTGCACAGTATGTTTTCTGTATTCATAAAATACTCAGATGACCTACTGTAGATTTGGCCTAAAATTGTCAAATAATGCAGTGTAGAATACTACTGTATGTCCCAAAATGCATTGCGCTCAACTTGAACTTACATTTCCAGTGTTGCATCTGTTTCTTTACTCTTTATTTGATTGCGCTGACAAATGTTAAGATATTTTACACAAAATTCAATTAAAAATGGAAAATAATCAAAATAGTCCAAAGTTACTAGACACCACTTACAAGAAATGGCCTAAGATCATGTGACTACAATGTAGCATACTACAAATTTAATTTGAAATGTTTGTTGTAGAAAAATGCATCTGTTTCATTTTTTATTTTGAAAGAATATTTATTGGCTTAAAAGTTGTGAATTTTTGATGCATTTTGATGTCTTCGTACAATGCAATGTGCTCAACTTCAACGTAGATTTCCAGAGTCAACTATTTCTTTACTCGTTATTTTATTCCACCATGACAATTTACACTTTTTTTTTTATTTTGCCAAATTCAAAATGGCAAAATAATCAAGATGATTCAAGTTGACTGGACACAACTCACAAGCAATATGACAAGAAGGTCATGTGACTACAATGAAGCACTACCAATTGTAAAAAAAAAAACGCTTCTGTTTAACTTTAAGTTGTTGGCTTAAAATATTGCATTTTAGTGCAATTTTGAGTAAAAATGGCTTGGCAGACCAAAAGAGTCAAATATGTTAGTTACTTGTTCACCTGTGTACTGCCTTAAGTTTATTGAATTGTTGGAAAATTACCAAGCATTATATGCTCTAATATATATATATATATATATATATATATATATATATATATTCAGTACTGTTTAAATACATATGTATACAGTCATGGCCAAAAATATCGTCAGCCTTGGTAAATATAATCAAAGAGGGCTGTGAAAATTAATCTGCCTTTCATTGGATAATAAGAATTTAAAATGGGGGGAAATATAATTATGAAATAAATGTTTTCTCTAATACACGTTGGCCACAATTAATGGGACCCTTTTATTCAATACTTTTTGAAACCTCATTTGCCAGTTTAACAGCTCTACATTTTCTTCTATAATCCAGTGACCCATTTTTGTGTTGTTTTTGAGGTTTGTGTTTGAATTATTGTACTGTTGGCAGATCCACACATGGCCCATTATACGATTTCTAACAGAGTCAGTCACTTGTTGATTTTTTTTATCTGTTGGTATTTGATAGAATCCATGATGCCATGTGTCTAAACAATATGTCCAGGACCTCCAGCAGACATATAGGCCCACAACACTAAAAATACAGCAGTATATTTCATCGTACACATGGGGTACTTTTATCCCTGTGTTCACCAAACCCATCTTGAGTGTTTGCTGCTAAAAAGCTTTTTTTTTTTGTTTCATCTGACCATCGAGGCCAGTCCATTGAAGTTCCAGTCTTGTCTGATAACTGAATATGCTGGAGTTTGTTTTTGGATGAGCTAGGATCATTTTTCTTGAGACCCACCCAAACAACATGTGGTGATGTAGGTGCTGTTTGATAAAATTTAAGGTTTTCTTACCCCGAGACAACAATTGTCTGCAATTCTCCAGCTGTGGTGCTTAAAGAGTCTTTTGCCACTCAAAATCTCCTTCTCATCGTGCATTTTGATGATATTGACACACGTCCTCTTCCAGGCAGTTTTGTAACATTTTCTGTTAATTTGAAATTCTTAATTATTGCCCTGATGGTGGAAATGGAAATGTTCACTGCTCTAGCTCTTTTCTTAAAGCCACTTCACTAATTTGTGAAGCTCAATTATCTTTTGCTGCACATCAGAAATATAATCTTTGATTTTTTCTCATTGTGATGGATGATTAAGGGAATTTGGGCTTTGTTTTCCCTCCTATTTATATTTCTGTGAAACAGGAATCCATGGCTGGATAATTTCAGGTTCATAATAACCCTGGAGTGCTCAAAATTGTGAATATGAATGGGAATATTCTTCAGAGATATTTTACTCATAAGAATTTCTAGGGGTGCCAATAATTGTGTCCAAGGTGTATTTGAGAAAAACATTTATTTCATACTAATCCCCCCCCCCCCATTTTAAATGCTTATTATCCAATGAAAGGATCGATTTGTGTGATAAAAAAAGGATCAAAAGCATTAACAATGCAGATTAATTTTCACAGCCTTCTTTGATCATATTTACCAAGGGTGCCGATATTTTTGGCCATGACTGTATATTCATATAGTACGTATATAATCTGATAATTCAGTAAACAGTAAAGGATTTGCCACACTGATTCAAACCAGTATTGTGAATCATTAGTCATCAATAATTTTGAATCATTAGTCAGATTTATTTTGTTATTCATTAAAAGAATTGGCTCTTGACTGTCATTTCTTTGTGAAGTGGAGTAAAGTGCTTTTGCTGTGATTGTAGCCAGTAATGTAAAAAACATTGCTACAGAAATAGTAAGAGTAGTGTGCTAGTATGCTATTCCCAGCATTGCCATATAGCCAAGTACATCAGTTTTTTATGAAGAGCTTTATTAAGTCGTACTGTATCCCTCTAATATGTCATGTTTTGGTGTCAGTCAGGTCACATAAAGCTGTTATCATGTTAAGAACTGTTTGGACACAACTAGCTTAGCATTCTGCCACTACTGCCCTTATCTAACACTGGAAGAGCGTGAGGTCTGTTATAGGTGGAGACTGCCGTGAACAGGAAAGCAGAGATTTCCCAGGCATTCCGATCAGCTGTTTTCTCTCACTTCCTTCCCAAGATTTCTTCTCAACTTCCCCCGCTCTCTTTTCTCTATTCACACAGTATTAATGACCACAAAGTGCACCTTAAAACACACGGTGGACTAGAGGAACGTTGCACTTGTATAATCCTGTGTGTGTGTTTTTGTGTGCCGTTAGCAAACCCAAAGTTGTAGACAGTACAGATTTTTATCGCAGAAGCTGTGCTAGCTGCCGCTCTGTCCCAACATTGTGAAGGATATGAATAGGGAGGGTCAGCTGGAATAAACAGTGTCCACTGTGTCCATTCAGAGTCTATTCTGTGTCAGGACAGGAGACTGACACTGGACCTCATAATTGGAGACTGCACCCTAAAGAGACACTGATGAGACACTTTCTGTTTTGTTGCCATTTCTCTGTGTAATTTGTTTGTACGTGAAATGGTACTTTTAGAAAGGAAGCTTATACAATGTGTCTTAAAGGGGTAGTTCACCCAAAAATGAAAGTTATCTCTTCACTTACTCAACCTCATGAAGTTACAAACCTGGAGTACAAGCAGACATTAGGCAAAATGAGCCATATGGACAAATTTATATACTTTTCTGTATACAGTATACTAGTATAATATTGTCAATATTATATATAAATTTATATTTATATGTATATATACATATAAATTACCAATAAATGTAAAAATATCTTATTCAAAAGATATTTGTACATGACAAATATGTCCATACGAATCATTTGGCCTTTTTTGCCTTTTGCATTTTGATTCGTTGCCCCTTTTTGGAAGGGGGGGGGATTATATTATTAATATAATTAATAATAATTAATATTAATTTCATTTTGAATACATTAAATCTAACTAATTTCATAACTGTTAAAATCGAACTAATCTTGAGCAAATCTCACAATTAATATACATTTTGTACATTATGGTACATATTACACTGTACATTAGTATGTTGTGATGCCTAAATTCACTTAATATCATTAATTTTGCTCTCAAATAATTATATTCTATTTTATCGAATGAAAATAAAAGTAAAACACTTAGGCCCAGTTTCACAGACAGGGCTTAGGCTAAACCAGGATTAAGCCATGGTTCAATTAGGACATTATGTGCCTTAGTAAAAAAACATTACTGGGGTGCATCTTGAGACAAAATAAAGCCACTGATATATTTTAAGATCAGTCAGTGCAAATTTCTTTCAGCTGAAACTGCTCAGACTTACATTTAATCTAGGACTAGGCTTACGCCTTATCTGTGAAACCGGGGGTTAAAAACTCCAAAATATGTTTAGGTCTAAATTTAAGATTTATGAATTTGAATTGCACATTTGTAAGTAATATATAAATTAAACAAGTAAGATTTACACACTAAAATAGATTAGTTAAAATATAGATTATTGAGATATAGAGATAGAAAGAAATTATATTTATTAATGTTAAATATATAAACCTTGTTATTTTGTTTTTAAAATACATTCGGTTAATTAGTATTACAGAGATCTTACCTGTTTTTACCCATTTCATTTATGTATGACTGTTAAACATGCTTTGCATGTTATATTAATTAGTTTGTTTATGTTAAATCTGTGTAGGAATGGACGGAAATTTTATATGCAATTTAAATACTTTTTGTTAGTGTTTTATTTTTAATTTGTTTAGACTAAAAGGTATAAAATTATAATAAAATAGTATTAGTATTATTACTCAAATCATTGTATGTTGTTTGACAACACCTGGTCATCATCATATACAAGATGTAAGAAATTCATACAGGTTTGGAACATGTGAACTAATCCTTTATATCTGTCCATTATTGTAAAAAAATTTTACAAAAGGTGTGTTTCTTTGAAAGAACACGCCTGCAGCAAACAGTTTGGTGTGGTTTGATGTTGGAGCTCTACCCGTCAGACACTGTTCAGGCTGTTCGCAAGGATGTTGTTGAGAAAAGATTTACCTCAGTGGTTTAACGTTTGTTTTAAAGCGTCACCTGTTCTAGGCAGTACTGAGCGGAGAACCACAGAGGAGCTGGAGTAGACAATGCTGTGTTGAATTTGTGAGAGGTCAGCTCTAGCACTCGTGGGTAGAATGTTCTGGAAGATATCTCCTGGAGAGCAGGAAACAGATGTGACCCACCCACCTGTCAGAGAGCCCCCCCGCCCAGCGCTCGCACACACAAACACACAGTAACCAGCGCAGGAAAATATGTCACGCCATTGTTCCAGTAGTTTCCGCCCAGCGGATTGACTGAACCTCATCTTAACTCTGTGTATCTGGTTATTTTTAAAATCGCTCTCATGAGTGTTAGAGGACGTGCTAAACTCCCCAGCTCTCTCTGGCTTGAGTCCACAGCGGTAAAGTACCATAGTTCAGGACAATATAAGACAGACTCAAAAATGTGTGTAATATACACCATTTCATCTGGAATCCATTACATGTCCATTTATAGAAGAGTCTGGGCCATTTCAAACTCTTGACAGAAGATAGAAGAGTCTAATGGACTATTGATAGAAGAGTCTGAACAGTTTCTAACACCACCAATAAGAAAAACAGACAGTTTCCAAATACAAAAAACTACACTAGTTTTCCTCATCAAAACAGCTACAAACTGAAATGACCACACATTCTGTCATGGTTAGCCTTATATTTATATTTTTTGTATGATCTAAAGAGGAATGGCAGCTATATTTTCTAAAGACCCTGCTTAAAAATACAATAGACAATACCATTATGAACTATTCGTTTTTCCAGTAAAACCATAACAATAATATTTTTTGTAATGTGTTTTGGGCATTTTTCCCAAAGGATAGGATTGAATATCCCACCAATAGAATCCATCACATACCAGTAGATCCCATTATAGTTTCCATTAAAACAAATACAATTCCCATTAAAACCATTAAATCCATTACATTTTCTATTGTGTCTTGGGCAGGGTTCTATAATTTTTTTCAGCAGGGGACACTTTGTTGGCTGAGCCTGTTTTCACATCAGATAAAAAAAGAAATAGGTATGGCTTAATTTCTTGTACTTGGAATCTTGTTTTGACTCTTTCCCAATTGCAAATTATTTTTTACTATTGTGATATAATATTTCTCCTGGTTTTAGCTAAATGTGACAGTTGCAACTTTAAGGCCCGGTTTCCCAGACAGGACTTAGACTAAGCCAGGATTAGGCCATAGTTCAATTAGGACATTGAAGTCATTTTTATAAACGTGCCTTAGTAAAAAACATTACTGGGGTGCATCTTGAGACAAAACAATGACACTGATATATTTTAAGATCAGTCAGTGCACGTTTATTTCAGCTGAAACAGCTCAGACTTACATTTTAGTCTAGGACTAGGCTTAAGCCTTATCTGTGAAACCGGGGTTATAAATGTCCCAACTGTGACTTAATATCACAACTGAGACTTTTTCTATACTCAGTATTGTTTTACATGTCAGAATTGTGATTTACTTTATTTCTTTCGACTTTGTTGCTGACAATTGCAAGTTTATCTTACAATAAAACTGCTTCCACCTCAGGAAAAAAAAGTAAAATGATTTAATGTCTCACAGTTTCAACTTTCTCTGAGAAATACTTTGGAATGTTTTGAGTAAGTGCTTTAATATTTCAGCTCCTTCTCATTTAGTTCTCTCAGGTATTTTGGTGTCTGTAATTATGATTTTAGTGACTGCTGATGGCTGAGACTCAGAGTCGTGCTTAACATCTGTCTGGCTGATTCACCCCAAAATGAAAGATTGGTCATTTGCTTTCAAAAGATCATTCATGTTTGCACATCAACACTGCAAAAGCTTTTCTTATTTAGATTTTTTTGTCGTATATTTTCTTGCCAAGATATCTATAAATTCATAAATCAAAAATGATTATCTAGACAAGTAAAAAATTATTGTCTTGTTTTCAGAAAAAAGTCTAAATTAAGTGAGTTTTTGCTTAGAACAAACTAAATAATCTGTCAGTGGGGTAAGCAAAATGATCTTATTTCAAACAGAATAATCTTGTTTCAAGCAAAAAAAACATTAAAAAAGGCAGAAATTTTCTGACACAAGGCAATCATTTTATTTTCTTGAAAATTATTCTTGATTAAAAAGTTTTTATATATCTGGGCTGGAAACGACAAAAAATCTAAGTAAGAAAAGTATTTTTGCTGTGAAGGTGCGTTGTACCAAATTTGACACCAGTAATGCCAAACACCTTTGGATGAATTGCAATGCTAACAGATAGCTTCATTGAAATAACATTTTCATTCAAAATTAAACAGATCCTTCAGTCTGTGAGAGATTCTGCTTCACAGTTATTCCTCCTCATCTTCGAGGAGGGCAGCATGAAATGAATATCTGGAGGATGGATTTCCCTTTATCGTATCTTTAATAATTCAGCCATCATGACTCATCAGAGCTAAGCTTCGTTGTAATTCAAAATCAACAGGAGACGATTCCAGAAGAGCACCTGCATCTTTCCTGAACTCAGTGAGGTTATTCCCTCAAGCACCTGTATTCTGAGTTTGTTGGAACCCAAGCAGGCGTCCATGTTCTGGCGGCTTCCGGTGCGACAGTCTGTGTGCCAATGTTCTGGCTGGAGGTTTAGAGCAGAGACAGTTTTCTGGAATCCCTCTGAAGTCAGGCAGTGACCATGTTCATGCGTCGGCTCTGACCGGTGCGATGGAATGTGATGGGAATTTTAGCTGGAAAGGTTGTGAGAATGACTCGTGCGCTGTAGCCACTGTCACATGGCATTACAAACACTACATACTTCACATTTCATATCACTAAAGTGGAAGATACACAAATGGAAACTGCTTTAGTGCTTGATAAGCCAGGCATTTATTAGTGGTACTGTCAGCATCACTATTATTATTACTTATTGTTATGGATTTGGACAAAACCCCTAAGTTTTAAATTCAGCCTGATAATAAAATGGGACAACTTGAACAATTTTGCATTTGTAGAGTACTTTAAATCTTAAAAGTTTTTTTTTTTAAACGTACACTCTCATGACCTTTTAACACACTTAATTGCACTTTTAAAGATTGTACTTTTGTAAGTTTTACTTTAAAGTGCATTTTAAATGTTTTAATAATCTTTTAACTTGTTTTAAAGGACTACACTTATTTCATTTGACAACAAATGTTTAGCTGTAGTATGTTATTGAAAATTATATTTAGTTATATGTCGTAAACTTAAACTTTATCATTACAAATGTGTAATTACAAATGTATTTAAATACATTACATATACAAAGTTCATAGAAATGATGTAAAGTATATTTTAGTTTGATCATAAATGCTCAGCATTACACTTTAACCATATTTCAATGAAAGTGGGCCAAAAAGCACTGTAAAGTACAGCAATAGAATTTAACATACATTGAAACTATAGTGCATTTGCATTAAATTGCAGTTAACATGTTACTGTATTGAGTGTCTGAAAACATTATCCAGTTCACACTTGAAATGATAGTTCACCAAAAAAAATTAAATTCAGTAATTTACTTCCCCTCATGTTGTTTCAAATTTGTATAAGTTTCTTTCTTCTGTCGAACACAAAAAAATATTGGAACAATATGAGTAGTAAGGAAAAAATACTATGGAAGTCAATGAGGATCATTCATTTTAAGTATGTATTTTAAAGTATTTAATTTCCATAAGAAGTACTCCTTTTAGAGGTTGGCTAAAGTAATCTCTCTATTTTTCCTAGAGACTGGGAATTGGTCTCTCTCAGAAAGCAACCATCCAAAACACCCTATCAATTGCATAGCAACTTGCTAAAAGCACTCTTAGCATTTTAGTAACACCTAATACCATAGCACCGTGTCGTTGACTTTTAATGGAAAAGGTCCACTTCCTTTAGATGAAAAATCTAGTTTAATCTAAAATGACTAATGCAAATGCTTATTTGTTGTTCCAGAACTGTGGCGTGGAGACTGATAACTTGAAGACTCTGGTGGGTCAGATGCGAGCGGCTTCCAACAACTTGCACAACTGTGCGTCAGAGCGCAGGAAAAACCCTAATTATGATGGAGGAAGTCCAAACAAACCACCTAACGTGTTCCTCACCGCTGTGGTGGAGCTGATAGGGGCTGCCAAGGTCATGCTGGCCTGGCTTGACAGGTATGTGAGATTTACTCACTAACACACTCTTTCTGTCTCTTACAGACTTCACCTACAAGGAATGTTCCAAGCACTTTGGCTAACGTAATGTAAAGGCTGTGCAAATGTTTGTTCTTCAAATAGTGTTAACAGGACATCTTGTTCAAATTCTTAGAATAAAAAAAATGTAATGTCCTTAAATGTAGGTTTATTTGAAATTTTAAGATTTTATTTGAACCATGTTTCAACAGCTTCAGCTAATGTTATGCAAAGAATGGGTAAATGTTAGGAACAAATAGTTTGACTTCACTAAAAATGTAAATTAATTTACTCACTCAGTTTGTTCCGAACTTGAATGTGTTGCTTTCTTCTGCTGAACACTAACGAATAGCACTAACGAATTACATTGAGAGAACCTTCTAAACAATTGTATGCTAACCCACCTACCTAGAGTTAGCTTAGTAAATTAAATATGTATATAAATATAATGAAACCAGACTTCAAGTTCTCACAGTGTCAAGAGAAAACATTTGTTTAACATTGTTCAAATGTCTTGAATTATATTATTTACTTAAAGGGACAGTTCACCCAAAAATGTAATTAATTACTCATCCTTGTGTCGTTCCAAATCCATAAGACCTTTGTTCATCTTCGGAACATAAATTAAAATATTTTTTATAAAATCTGAGAGCTCTCTGACCCTCCATAGACAGCAGTGGTGGACAAAGTACACAGATCAAGTACTTGAGTAAAAGTACAAATACGTATAATAAAATATTACTCCAGTAAAAGTAAAAGTACTGCTTTTTCAATTTTACTCGAGTGAAAGTACAAAAGTACTCAATTTTTTATGTACTTAAGTAAAAAAGTACTGATAGACAGATTTATTTTGCAATTTTATATAGACTACTTTATTTAATTTTATATTAGCACATATTTTTATAATCATACTGCCCAAAATACCTGGGTTTTTCCCAAAATAACCACTATATAGAGTCAAGATATATATTTTGTTGATATGGACTACGTTGATGAGAGTGATGTAGTAATGTTCACTGTGAAGCTTACACTGCCATGTACCTGAGAGAAAACAGATTTCACCATCTAATTTTCACCAGTAAGAAAAAAGTGTTTTAGAACATGTTGTTTTGCAGAACGTCAGTTATATATGACATTAGAATTAGGCCTGAAATTTTAAGGAAAATTAACATTTTAAGGAAAATCTAATTATATTTTCATAATGATTTTTTTTCTTCTCAAACCTTGTCTGTGGTGTAAAAACACCCCTGGCCAAATGCCCCCAGAGGGCATCACTTCCCACTCTGATAATTACTGTAGTTACTATGTTCTGAACATCACATCCTTTCTTTTTCCCTCAGATGGAATCTATATAGGTGGCTGAATAAAGATATTTGGACTTTATATCAAAAAATTTCCTCAACTTAGCACCAGCAAGCTTGTTAGCTAGACAGTTAGCATCAGCTAACAATATTTACTTATTTTCAGTATGGTTATGAATAAACATTCATATCTGTCTACTCGGCTAGTTGATCTGAACAATATAAAAATGTATACTGTTGATAAACAATATAAAAACAGACGTCACATAGGTCTAAATGCATAGCATTTAAAAAAAACTGCTAACGTTACAGCAGCGGGGAATATGAACGTGTGTATAACCCCCGGGTCCACACCATCCTAACTCGTTCTTGCTCCGAGCGGGTCGCGAACCCGGGATTCCGGTGCGGGAGGCGGGCGCTCTAACAAGGAACGCCAAAGGCTAACTCTTTTAGTGCAGACGCCTTTTGAGGCGGGGAAGTTACCAAGCCTTATGGCATAACCGTAAGTGCAGTATTTTATTTAATCGTGTTTTTTATGTTTTTTTTTTGCAAAACTAATTAGCCATTTATCCGATTAACATTTCATGGGTTAAATGTCACCTTTACCATTAGTCAAAACAACTGCTTTTGCCAAATATATTTTCAGTCAATAATAACCTAAAATCGACATTATAACTTACTTTTCAACAAGAGCCCCTCAAAATCTCCGTTCTTACTTATTCTTCACTAAGAAGACGTAAACGGATCATTTGAACAGTAGTTTTGCTCAAACCTCAATCGGCTTGCAATAAGAATCTTTGTTTTTTCAACCGATTAACAGGTTCATTTAAAAGAACGTTGTTAGAAAGACCGCTTGCTCCGACCTGAGTATTAAAGGGTAGATAGTTTTATGAAATGTGTGAAGTAAAAATACGTCTAGCTTGGAATTAGTGAAGTAAAAGTAAAAGTTATCAAAATAAACACACCATAAAGTGACTTAAAAATTCTTAATCAGAACGATGTTGACTTCTTCTGACCACCATGATGCGCAATATATACCGGCTTGTGGAACTGAACTGCCGAGCTAAGCAAACACCAACGGTAATTAGTGGTTCTTAACTCGTTTCACGGATGTTTTTTTTTTTATTTAATTATTGAGAGGAAAGCGTGCAGCATATATTAATGTTGCTCAGCAGCTTTAGGTTCAGCTGCGCTTGCTCTGAAGTGCTGTCTTCTTCTCTTGAATTGCATCCAGGAGGACTGAATGACAGTCTTGAGCTATTGCGCTAACACTGGTCAAACCGCATTTTCGACGTTGTCGATAATGTGGACTAATCATTTCAGCCCTAATCGACAGCAATGCAACTACCACATTCAAGGCCCAGAAAGGTAGTAAGGACATCGTTAAAATAGTCCATGTGACATCAGTGGTTCAACCTTAATGTTATGAGCAATTTTTTTTCACAAAGAAAATAAATAATGACAAATTAATAGGCTGACAAATTCAATGTAATGCTAACATTCATCGTAAGTTCTATTCATGCTAAGAAAACTTAATATTTCCAGTGAACACACAACCAAAATCTTATGTTTGGAAAACATTTTAGAACATATTTAGAACAACAGTTCTAGCTCGCTACAGTATTTTCATACTAGATATGGGTTGTAGTACAGAGGGCCTTGTAAGTCATTGACTACGTTTACATGTGCATGAATAATGCGATTATTTCCAAAAATCTGAGTAAGGACTTAATCACATTATGATGTTTACATGTCAAGAGCAAAGCTCTTACTCCCGTTTACATGCAATTTCCATTATTCTTATTATTCGCTAAGAATTGGGTAAAAATAAGAAAGCATACACTAGGGCAATAAACCTCAGAAAAGTCATGCCAAACTTCCACCAACATATATCCTCTCCAACTAGAGGACAGAATACACTGGACATTGCTACACCCAGTTTAAGAATGCCTACAAAGCTCGTTCATTGCCGGCTTTTGGCAAATCAGATCATGTCGCCATTTTTCTCACACCGGAATACAAACAACGGATCACTCATGAACCGCCGGTGAAGAGGGAAGTGACGCGCTGGTCCTCCCACTCTGAAGCTATGCTACAGGCGTCTCTTTTCGTCCTGGGATGTTGGGGAGTTCTCGGTAAGAATTGTTGTAGAGGTTGTGGCTTTATCAACACGGTAAAGAGGCCACAAACGGATCTCAGGACATTCTCAAATGGTATCTGCACAGAGGAAGAAAGAAACACAAACTGAGAGGATAACGGCACAGAGCCGATTTCAGAGTCTGCATACATTTAGGGAAATCCTCTGTTCAAAATATAGTCAGCTATGGTTGTTCCTTTCCCATTTCTAATTCCTAGCGACACCTAAAGAACAGTTGAGGAAAGGATGGACTAATGTAGGGAAAGGCGGGAGGAAACCATCTGTTCCGGGTTGGCCCCCGAAGCCTCTGCTTTCGGTGTGCCCTGGCTCCTCTGGTAGCTTAACCCTATCCTATCCCTGCAGGGGGAGGAACAACCGAGATCTGCACATGAGTCCAAGTTTTCCACCAGACACAAGACAGCAGATGCTGTAATCAACATACTGATGTGGACCGTACCACTGAGGGACTAAAGGATTGTTTATGAATGTTAGCAGGACCCATGGACCTGGGACGATTCTGTGTCCCTGCTGATAGGTCTGGTTACTACTCAACTCTCTCAATTGGCCTCTGCACTACCTCTTGTGAGGTTCCCACAGTAGAAAAGCTCAGAAGCAATGTGCCTAAAGCATTTCAAACCTCAATCACACCTGACATCTCCATTGGGCCTCCAGTAATAATCTCATGAAGGGCTCAGTCCTAGATCTGTTAAGGAAACTCTTCATACCTACACAGTACTGCGGGCACCCTTCACCTGGTACTCCGGCCAAATGATTTGATGAGCCGTATTCCATTGTTCTGTTCCTCCTTCAACCTCACATGCTAGCAACAATAGGGACAGTGAAGGTGCCATTCAATCTTCAACTCTACACTTCCTAGACTACCGACCTATGAAGTGGGAACCCTGACCTTGGCCAATGCAATCTGGTAATCCCCATCTGGGAATGAAATCACCGACAAGACATGTGAAAGTGTGCAGCAGTTCACCGCCCTTTCGATAAGCTTCTAACCGTATGAGAACTGGCTGTTACCAAAACGCCCCTTTATCCTTTACAAGGGGGCAACGATGCGTGATCAACTTGCACAGACAAATGGCCCTGGTGGATGCGGGTATGTACTGCTGGTGTAATGGCTGCTGTACAACATTATTTGTCTGACATTAAACATCTTGAATATCAGTGGCTGCTTTCTGAATTTTGCATTCCACCATTGATTGCAGAACCAAAGATGATCGTTGGAAGACCAGCATGACCCAAACCCTGTATTCAGTGGCCAAATTGGAGAGTGATTCGGCAGCAACATACTTTCCCCTTTGTCCAGCAGCCGGATGAATCCTGAGTGGCTCCTTTGTCTAACCAATCCATGGTCAATATAGAGGAAAGACTTTATACAGATCAACGTCATTCAAGAGGTAAATTATTTCTGTGCCTACTACCTGAAAACACTTCTACAGGGGCATAGAAAAGCCTGTTCAGCCGCTACATCAGAGGAGCATAACCTTTAGCTACCGGACTATTAGCTCTGAGATGAGCTTTCACTTTGAGCAACGCTAATCTTCTTTGGGAGCTTCCATGGCAAACATAAATCTTACTAAACCAGCAAATTAATGGGGAACCAGCAGAAGGCTCGAAATTTCGCTTGCCAAATGACACCAAAATCATGAATTACCCCAAAAGCATACCTGGAAGCTGCTTAGATATTGGCAACCGAACCTGAAGCTAGCGTTGCTCTAGTCAAGGCTACCTAATCTGCAGCTTGAACTGAACAACATCTGGAAGACGACCTCAATTAACTACTTCAACACCATTACTCCATATCCTGCACGTCTGCTTATCTTACATAACTTGAGCTGAACCATTAACACAATCCAATTACTCCGTTTCTTCTTATGGGAGTTTCTGCTATTCCACTTGTACTGCATATGCAATTTTAACACAATTCATGAGTCATTTCGCCTTTTTATTTATTATATGTTCCCTTTTGCAGACATCATATTGAGGATGGGTTCGTGACTGGTGCACGCTGTATTATATATTCGGGGCTGTTGAGAGTTTTTACTATTTTGATGAAGAAGTGATTTTTTTGCATTTCCATTGGCGGACCTCCCGCCTACATGTCTACTGCATTATTACCCTTACAGTCTGCTATACATCTAATGAAGCCTGAAGCCTAATGAACCTTAATGTACTTATCTGAGGCATCGGTCCAAACCTTGAGCGACTATTGTCAAGTTTACCGGAATAGTAATGAATTTGTTTAAAATGCCCCGATTCTTGCCCTACATGCAAACATAAAGCATAAGTTTACGGACATTAAAGAACGAAGGTCTATCATTGGACAATTCCTAATTTGGTGCTTGACATAGTGCTCTTCTTCAAATCATTAAAAGCTTTGAGATTGAAGTTCTTCCATACAAACAGTTATCTGGAATTACCATGGCCATTATTAAATCATAGAGTTGCTCAGCAATCGAGGCATAGTCTTCAATCCAAGGTCTACAATAACCTGTTGTTCCTAAAAATGAGCGGAGTGTTTTAATGGTATTAGGCGAGGTATGGCTTTGACTGAAGCCGCTCGATCCTCTATGGGCGGAGTTTCATACAAAACAGAATCTTCACCTATTACACCAGTTAAACAAAGTTTGGTTTTCTTGTATGGGATGTTTAAACCTTGTGCCAATTTTGTAGGAATTACTGTAATTTCTGCACCTGTATCAAGCAAAAAATCAATCTCTTTCTCTTTTATGCTACCTTTCACAAAAATTCTTTGGTCATTGTGTTGGATTACAGGGGAAAGGTAGCTACTCACAGCCCCAATAATTAGTTTTTTTCCTGGTCTTGTTGTGCTCTTAGAAGAGCCTGAACTAACTGTCCTATAGTTTCAGTGGTCACTGGCGGAACTACTTCCGGGTTGTGTGCAGGCTGAGAAGGAGCAGAATTATGCATAGCATTTCTTTTACTATCTTGCAACTTCTTCCTACACTCTTTCTCCCAATGTCCAAATTTTTCACAGTATTTGCATTTGCTTTCTCTTTTAGACCATCTATTGTCTTGTTTCGTTGTGTTAAACGTAGCTGCTGCTACTCTTACTTTTGCCTTGACATCAGCGTCTCTTTCCCATGTAGTTAACCTGTCTAGGTTACTTCTGAGAGTTCTGTTAGACCAAGTTAGATCTAAGAATGGTAAAGCTTTTCTGTATTCAGCTACAAGGCCATCTGACCAGATACGAACCAAGGGTCCCTTGTCATCTAGCACACTTTCAGGGTCATCAACAATTCCACTGTAGATTACAGCTGACTGACAAAATCTCTCAGTATATTCACTCACAGTTTCTTCTTTCCTTTGCACACAGGTAGTAATTCTAGACCAATCTATTTTGGGTCCTAAGATATTCTTTAGGATTTTCAAAATACCTTCTCTTAAATCACCCTTACTGGCATTTCGCAGTTCAGAAGTGACAGCAGATTCAAAACTGTTGAATTCAGATTCAGTTAGTATTTGTGACATCAGCTGCGTGACTTCTGTCAACGACATGTCATAAAGACGCATTTTACTGATCAATGTTCTTCTAAATTCAGAAAAATGTGTGCGTGCTGACGGTAAACTCTGAGATAGTCTCTCTATATCTTTAGGACATAAAGCTTTGGCAGCAGTTTGTATTTGCACAACAGAAGAATGGAGAGGAACACCATCAGTGTCCTCAATCCCCTGAGATCTTCTCCTAGCCCCACACACATGGACGGAATTTACAGGCACATCAGTTACTGATTGGAGAGCTACATCTGTTTCAAAGAACGCTTGTAAATCAGGGGAAATGTTATCAGGCTGACTTACTTCCACATCAGTTTTTGCCTCTTTCTTGAGGTTCAATTTCTTGGTCAAAGTGTATATTCTAGCACGGAGTTCATTGTTCTGTTTCTCTAGCTCTGCGTTACGCTGAGACTGTTGTGTCGCTAGCGTTACACTGAATTCCCTGTGACAACAGATAATGCCTTTCACATTGTTCTTACGAATACTTGCTCCTAGTACCTTTTTACACTCATCTACTGACCAAGTCTTGTCTGGATGAATCTCATATTTCTGCGTTAGTTCTTGTCTAACTTTTTCAGTGACTATTAGGTCCATTTTTTTTCCTAACAGTGTTTTGAATTCACTATCTGACCACAGAGGAGTCGCAAGACCACTCTTTTCTGTGGTTGGAATCAGCCTAGCATTCATTCTAACCATTTTGTAAGTTTCTTCGGTACCACACAAACAAAACAAACACTTCTCTGATTAACAGAGGGTACACTTGTTTTTTTTTAGCACGTAAATGCCAAAAAACCTTCCCTGCCTGAAACAACAGAGGATAAACCAAAAATTAGCACGTAAATGCCAAAATCTTCCCTGCCTGAAAGAACAGAGGATAAAATTTCATCTCTAAAAGCAGAACTTTAGAGGATAAACTCTTCCCTGTCTGAAAACAGAGGATAAACGTCCCTGCCTACAAGAACAGAGGATACTTTTATCTCTAAAATCAAAAAAACTTTAGAGGATAAACTCATCTCTAAAATAAAAAACTTTAGAGGATAAACTCTTCCCTGCCTGAAGCAGAGGATACACGTCCCTGCCTACAAGAACAGAGGATAAAACAAAATTATTAGCATGAAATGCTAACCTTCCCTGCCTGAACAGAGGATAACTTTTAGTTAAACAAAACCCTACAGATGTATGTTAACTCTTCTCTGACGGCACAGAGGATACACTGGTCTTAGGTTCTTTTGGATTAGAGAACAGCCACTCACCACACTTGGTTTGAGAGAAAAATTCAGTCTGGGAATCCTTGTTGAGCTTGAAGTTTCGCTGGATTCCAAAAGATGCAGATCTTTGTTTGAGCTTGAAGTTTTTCAGGTGAGGAAGCTGGAACTCTATCCGGGACACGGCAGCATCTGTTGAAAACTCTGTTCTTCTAAAGTGTAGAAAACTCAGAAGAGAAGACCAGGAGACTTCGGATTGGATCGTCAGCAGAATTTCTTTATTCTATGACATGTGTTGTTATCTGTAGTCATCGAAGATCTCATCTTAAGTCATTTTTACAGGGTATCTTTATAGTCAGGATTGGAGGAGGGACTTTTTGGAGTTAAAACATCAAAGAAAGCATACATCTGAGGGCAATAAACCTAACGAATCCACGTCTGGCCAGGACACAGTTGTCTGACTCATTGACAAAAGGCACAGCTGTCCCAAGCCCAAATGGTCAGGAAACGATCTCAAGCACCTTTGCCTTGCCCGACACCTCTTAGTCAGGACGTGAATCCACATCAAACATAGAATAACATTTGTGATCCTTCAATGCGCACGAATAATGCTATTATTTCCAATAATCTGAGTAAGGACTTAATCGCATTGTGATGTTTACATGTCAAGAGCAAAACTCTTACTTCCGTTTACATGCAATTTCCATTATTCTTATTATTCGCTAAGAATTGTGGTAAAAATGTGTACTGCCATTATTCACATACCCCCCTGCCCAGCACAAATGACTCAGAAAGAGCAGGTGTGTTTACTGGCCGCTGTTTTAATTGATTTACGTCTAACTTAATGCATAAGGATTTTGTATGACTGTATTCCATGTTTTTTTGGCGCCATAGAAATGTGATTGAATTTGTTTGCCTATACCCTGCCGTCGCGTTCTACTCGCCGTTTCTGGATAAGGAACAGAGACTGGTGGCAGCGAGTTGTGTTTTCCCCTGAATGCGATGCTTTCTTCCCCGCCATCATTTCTAATCTGCGTATTAATACAGGTGCGTGTCACACTTTGGTCAGAGCAGCAATACTGCGATTAAGGTGTTTACATGCCTGTATATTTCAATTAAAATCGGCGTACGGCTATGTTAATACGATTATGCTTGCTGCGATTATGAGCTTAATCACATTATTTAGATCAAAGTATTGCATTTACATAAGGTAAAGTTTAATCGCAATATTGCTAAAATCTCATTATAATCACATCAAGAGGGTGCATGTAAACGCATTCATTGACAGGGTATTTAAATAACTGCAAATACATTTCAGCATCACATTTTGTACTGGCAGGTGTCTCACCAACTATTGTTTTGGTTTTTGTGTTCAGTCAAAACACTTTTAAATCTTTCCCCGTGATGTCATGCAGCTGCTGGCATACAGACACACACACACACACACACACACACACACACACGTCCAAATACGTAGACTGCATGTTTGGGCTTGAAACGACACATACCAGAATTTGCAAATATGTGAACATCTCATGAGCTTTTGGACGAGTTACACTTGTTCTCTTTGTTTTTGACTGCAGGACTCCCCTGACAGGAATCAGTGATTTCACCTCAACCAAAAACAAGATCATTCAGCTCTGTCTGGAACTGACCACAACTGTCCAGAAGGTGTGTTACTGTGTTCCTTAGCTTTGATCTCCTAGTCATAGCTTTGCAAACATTCACTGCACACTGAAAAAAAAGTTAACCCTAAAAAGTGTTACTTTAAATGGTTACTAAAAATGGTTACCAAAAATCTAAATTAAATCTAAATCACTTAACCAACCCATTTACCTCAGTTTATACAAAAAAAACTATATTTTATTTGGTCTGTAAGATAAAAAGTGCAGGCTGCTATGCACACAATTTCATTCGACAAGTTTGTATTAAACTGTTCAAAAATTCCATTAAAAACTGTATTTTAATAATAATTTAATCATAATTTATTTTTGAAATATGATTTTTTTATTTTATAAGTACTTTCATAATTGAATTATTACATTCTTATTGAGTGCACATTATCTTTTTTATCCTTATAGTAATTTTTAGTAAAATTGTGACAATAGTTATTTAATGTAATGCATATGTAACCAGGGTTATTATCATTAACTAAAACAAAAAAACAGAAAAACACTTTCTGTACTTGAAATAAAAATAAATATTAACTTAAATAAAATAAAAATGTTGCTAGTTGCCAAAGTGCTAAACTACCAAAATGACTAAGACTATAATGAATAAATGAAATGAAACAAACTAAAACCAATACAAAATATTATATACATACAAAATAATACAAATGATAAAACCAAAATAACAAAACTGTACAAAATGTTAAAATATATATAATTTAAAATATAAATGTATAATTGAAATTACAGTATCTCTCAGAAGTGAGTACACCCCTCACATTTTTGTAAATATTGCATTATATATTTTCATGTGACAACATTTTGCTACAGTGTAAAGTAGTGAGTGATCACGGAGCTGGTGGATGTTAGAGACCATGCGCTCCTCCACCTTCCGTTTGAGGATGCCCCACAGATTACCTTTACCCTCAGCTTTTTTAGGGTGTGTTTTTGGGTCATACTCATGTTGGAATACTGCCCTGCGGGCCCAGTCTCTGAAGGGAGGGGATCATGCTCTGCTTCAGTATGTCACAGTACATGTTGGCATTCATGGTTTCCCTCAATGAAGTGTAGCTCCCAAGTGCCGGCTGCACTCATGCAGCCCCAGACCATGCCACTCCCACCACCGTGCTTGACTATGGGCAAGACACACTTGTCTTCGTACTCCTTACCTGGTTGCCGCCACACACGCTTGACACCATCTGAACCAAATAAGTTTATCTTGGTCTCATCAGACCACAGGACATGGTTCCAGTAATCCATGTCCTTAGTCTGCTTGTCTTCAGCAAACTGTTTGCAGGATATCTTGTGCATCATCTTTAGAAGAGGCTTCCTTCTGGGACGACAGCCATGCAGACCAATTTAATGCAGTGTGCGGCGTATGGTCTGAGCACTGGCCGGCTGACCCCCCCACCCCTTCAACCTCTGCAGCAATGCTGGCAGCACTCATGCGTCTATTTCCCAAACACTCTGGATATGACACTGAGCACGTGCACTCAACTTCTTTGGTCGACCACGGCAAGGCCTGTTCTGAGTGGAACCTGTCCTGTTAAACCGCTGTATGGTCTTGGCCACCATGCTGCAGCTCAGTTTCAGGGTCTTGACAATCTTCTTATAGCCTACGCCATCTTTATGTAGAGCAACAATTATTTTTTTTCAGATCCTCAGAGTTCTTTGTCATGAGGTGCCATGTTGAACTTCCAGTGACCAGTATGAGAGATTGAGAGTGATAACACCAAATTTAACACACCTGCTCCCCATTCACAGCAGAGACCTTGTAACAAAAACGAGTCACATAACAACGGGGAGAGAAAAGGGCTAATTGGGCCCAATTTGGATATTTTCACTTAGGGGTGTACTCACTTTTGTGGCCAGCGGTTTAGACATTAATGGCTGTGTGTTGAGTTATTTTGAGGGGACAGCAAATTTACACTGTTATACAAGCTGTACACTTATTACTTTACATTGTTGCAAAGTGTCATATCTTCAGTGTTGTCACAAATATATAATAAAATATTTGCAAAAATGTGAAGTGTATTCACTACTGTACTCACTAGTGTACTGTACTCACTACACTACACTACAGAGATACTGTATATATATATCATACTATATTATATTTTTTTCTGAATTGACCATTAAAAAAACACGCTGACCACTTCTCCAGACACATACATTAAATTATATTATGTTAAAATGTGTAGCTGCATTTAAACACGTCTCCACATGACAACAGATAAATACATGAACACACACACACAAAAAAACCCCCACATAAATATGACACAATATCTCCTGTGTATATAGCTTTTATGGTCATAGTTTTTGACAAACAAAAAAATGAAATAACATTTAATTTAAATATAATAGTAATTTGTAAAAATGTCTCATGAAACTCTTATTGAACAGTAGTGTATATTTTGGTATATCTTGATGAACTCTTTAAGCACACAGATGTCTCCTGAAGCACAGAGAAACATATGGTTTTACTGAGCCGGAGCTCAGTGGTGTTGGGCGGCCCATAACTGTGATCGATGTCTCTGCTCTGCTTTTGCTCTTCATAGTCTCTAGCGCCACAACCCTCAAACTCTGCAGCAATTATCCTGTCAAACTTGTCTTTAAATCATAATTAAACACTGGCGATAAGCCCTTCTCCATCTATTTGTCTGCACATTCCATATTTTGAATCCTCATTTTACATTTCTTAAATACTTTCTTTGGTATTTTGATTTCATGTTTACCATTCCATATTTTCCTGTGGGAACTCAACATAATGTGGCATCTCATGCAAATCCTCCCTTTTTAATTGCAGGACTGCACGGTGTTTGAAATGGAGGAGAAGATATTAGAAGTGGTAAGTAGAAAGTCTTGTCGTCAGTTATTTGATGCACAGCATATTTATCATTCAGGCATTTAAACATCTCTCAGGTCAGAGATTCATCTGTTATCTGTGATGCATTTGGGTTCATTTTAAGTGTGGAGATGCAAATCTATTGTTCAGTTTGAAATGTTTTCCTTAGGAACCACTGGAACATCCTGTGGTAGATAACAGTATCTCACAATCTCCATTAAAGGAATGTTCCAGATGCAATATAACAATTTCGACAGTTTGTAAAAACAAGCATACATTGGGTTCAAGTTTACGATGAAAATCTATGGTGCAAGGCATTGCACTGGAATAAAGGTTAAAATAGAGATACAAAATGATCATATTTCAGCTTAATATGCAGAGTGTGCAAGTGAAACAGAATAAGTTGCAAGATATTTGTATTGTACATAATATTGAGCAGTGCTTCCTTTGATTCTTTGTGATTTTATTGGATTTGATAAGTCACCTTATCACCTCACACATGTTGCTTCAAAATATGTTGTTTTGGACCCCATTGATTTCCATTGTATGGACAAAAACATATTTTTCTGCAGAAGAAAGAAAGTCATATGAGTTTGAATGAACATGAAATAAGATATTTATTTTTTGGGTGAACTGTCCCTTAAAGCAATTCAGGTTGACTTTGACTTCATAATTTCATCTACAGTGTATGTACAAGAGATTATCCTGTTCATATCATGTCTGGGTTTAACAGAGTTCAGATCTGGAAGCCACTAGAATCATCTCCTTTTGTTTAAATTATCTCCAACTGTGTGCATTTGTTCTCTAGTACATAGTAAACAATTGCAATTTGATATTTGCTGCATCACAAATGTCATTTATAGTAAACTTACTCGATAGCCCACCTGGTACAGCATTGCATTTGCGATGCAGAGCCCTCAGCTGGGAGTCCTGTGAAATCAATTATGATAAATGAGCTTAAAGAATAGTAAAAGCATGCTAAAGTGGCTGTGTCAGCAAATGCGTTTTTATCATACATTTGCATTTGTTTAAACTTTTGGTTAGGTTTAGCGTAGGGCGTAAGTGGTACATTTTCCAAACACGCACTAACCCTTTTGCACCAATCACAGTTGCTATTACAACTGCTGCAGTACATACAACAGCCAGTTTTAGTACCACCCACTGGACATTTCTCTTTAAAAATGTTGCACACATGTTTTTACAATGAGCCTGGGTTGTCCAGTCATGAAGTCCTGGAAAAGTTATCATGACCAAATGAATCATAAATACCACAACATTATTCTTTCTGTTCATTTCAGTCACGTGTTTTGACCGGCATTTGTGATTCCACCATGAGGATGACCTCTGACCCCTTGAAGAGTCAAATGGCCTGTTTGGAGGAAGTCACCATCACTAATATCAAAGCAGGCGAGGGACTGGTGAGTGTCAACAACCTTTGCACAAGACCTGTTGGTATTGTTTTGCCTGTTGCTTAACAACTGCGTATTGTTTGCTTATTTTTTAAAGGGAATGTATATTAAATCCACTTACGATGGGCTGCATGTCATCACCGGAACCACGGAAAATGTGAGACAACAGAACAACAGATCGCTTTGACTTGTTTTTCGTTTTTTGCTGTTAATGCATCAATGTCAAGCATCATTCAAGCCACAGTCTGTGACTAATGGAGTACACAAGCATTGCTTCAATTGATTCATGACGTCCATCTGTGTTTCACCTTTCAGTCTCCAGCAGACAGAACTCAGAGGATTCATGCAGGCGATGAGGTGATTCAAGTCAACAGACAAACAGTGGTGAGTCCATTCATCTATCACATGATTGTGAGGGGGATTATGGGTAATTGCTCTGCCCTAAAAGAATGAAAGGAAGCAAGATGGTGAGCTTTTGTGTTAGACTGAGTAAACCTGATCCATGGGAGAGAGCGGGAGATATGTCAGTGCTGAAAGGCCTTTTGGATAAGCGTATTGTTATGAACACCTTTATCATTGTTTTGGATCAGTGCTGTTTTTTATTAACCTCATATTTACAGAGAAAGCATTGGGTTGGTGCTGACCCATTTGTGTTTGTACAACATAAAGCTGTTCAGGCTATATTTGCTCAGCTACAGTAGGATCAGCTTCCTCCCATTTATGATCGTTTATGTCCAGGATTCATTTCTATGAAAGTCCATCCTTGTGAAAAAGACATGCACGTAACTGCATTGATTGTGCACTTGCAGATAATATAATATTAATAAATTAAAGGGGACTTTAGCATACTTGTTTAAATACTGTAATTTACTGTAATTTATTCTGAGATCGCCATGAAAATAGCCTTGATGCTGGCATGGCATTAAAAAGTGAATAAATAAATAATGCCGCAAATATCAGTGAATTGACGATTGCAAATCTTAGTAAATCACGTTGCGTGAGTCATTTAAATACTCTCCTCCCATAAATGTACAGATTGAAAGGGAAACTCGTAAATGCATATTCAATAAGTTGAGTCACAAAAATAACTGTCCACGCCTTTTCAGCGCTAATTTCCCACCGCGTGTCTTTAGTAAATCTAACAGTAGTCTTTTAACACCAAATGGGGGTTTGTGCTGGCGCAAGCTGATTGTAAATCTGGCCCTTAGAGTACACTTTTATGACGATCTATCTTAACACACTTAAGTACACTTTTAAAACATGCACTTTGTAACGTCAAATTAAAAGTTGTAATTTTGCTAAATGTTGCAATAATATTGTGTCATTTTTAAAAAAGTGCAATTATTTTAATGTCTTCACTAACATACTACAGCACATTAAAAGTACTTAATTATAATTGTAACTGTAGAGACTTGTTTGATATTACAATTTAAGTTTATTTTAAATGTACTAAATTGGAACTGCATCATACAAATGTGTAATTAAAAATACATTTGAATACATGACATACATGTTTCAATAGAAATTAAATTAAGTATATTTTTGTTTAGTTCTTTAGAAATAAATATATATAGAATTCACGTTATCTCTATGTGAAATAAAGTTTCAAACAAATAAAAGAACATTTAAAAAAACTCATGCTGAGACATAAAATCACATTTATTAGAAATACAGTTGCATTTGTGAAAAATACAGTTATTTATTGAAGAAAATAAGATATATGCAATCAATAGGAATTACGAGAACAATTACGATTACAATTATGAGAAATTACGCGATTACAAGCAGCACAGGAACAATTATGAGAAAGTCGTAAATACAAGAAATGAAGGCAGAACAGATAACATATATACTGTTTTCTTCTCAGGTGGGCTGGCAGTTGAAGAATCTGGTGGAAAAGCTCAGAGAAGATCCTCAGACAGTGACACTGATGGTGAAGAAAAGACCATCAGGAACCTGCGGCTTTACACCAGCACCGCTGAAAAACATGCGCTGGAGACCCTCTGTCGTCCAGGTGCTGCCCTCTTTCTCCTATAGTTTAACCTCTCAGAAAGTTTACATAGTTTAAAAAAAATCAGTTTGCACAAAACAAATTAAGCAGCACAGCTGTTTCAAATCAATAAGAAATGTTTTTGAGCACCAAATCAGCATATTTTAATGTTTTCTGCATGATCGTGTGACACTCAAAACAGGAGTAATGATACTCAAAATTCAGCTTTGCATCACTGAAATTAATTACGTTTTATTATATATTCAAACAGAAAAGTTTTTTATTTTATTTTAATAATATTTCACAATATCACTGTTTTTACTATATGTTTTGAATAAACATTCTTGGTAAGCATAATAAGAGAAAAAATATGAAATCTTATCAACCCCAAACATTTGAACACTAGTGTAGACTAGTTTGTAGTTCGCAGTAGTCATATGCAAATCACAGCTTGTGAGGCATTTTCAACTGTTTCTGTGTTTCACATTTGGACAAACTCCGTGAACTTTGTTCATTGTTTCAACATGAGTGGATGGCTATGCATGGGTGTTGCAGAACTAAAACAATGAAACATTTCTTCCTCTCCACACACACACACACACACACACACACACACACACGCTCATGTTGGTTTTTATGGTTTACGGGGACTTTCCATAGGCGTAATGGTTTTTATACTGTACAAACTGTATGTGCTATTGCCCTACACCTACCCTACACCTAAACTTAGCCCTCACAGGAGACGGTGCATTTCTACTTTCCCCCCAAAAAACTCACTCTGTATGATTTATAAGCGTTTTAAATTATGGGGACACTGAAACTGTCCTCATAAATCACCTTCTCATTGTAATACCTATGTCATACCCATGTCATTATACAAATTTGTGTCCTCATAAACCACATAAACATGCACACACACACACACACACACACACACACACACACACACACACACACACACACACACACAAGTTAACTTGCCATTGAAAATGCATGTTGATGTCACACATCTTCCACAGCTGACTTATGCAGATTAATAGCCGTTAAGATTGCTGGACCAGCAGCAGGGTTTCACATCAGGATGTGTGTTTCCAGCTGATTAAACTACCGGTCCAAATGTCACACAGTCATTGATTTCAGAAATACTGTAGCTAATATTAGTCCATATGGACTCTCCCAAACACCTCGCTATTCTTTTAAAGGTCAGACTGTAGACCACAGCTCAAGAAAAACTATTTTCCTTCAATTAAAAAAATAATATTAATGTAAAAAAATCCATGATAAAGAGGCACTTTGATTTGTGTTATGAATATGAATGCTATTACAAATCAAGCTATTTATTTAGGAGTGGTGTTCTATTACGTTTAAAAGCAATTGGACTAAGATTTTTGCCTAAAAATGACAACTGCATTATGGCGGAAAGTTTTGCACAAGCAAGCATATTTCAGAAAGTGTAAAAACCTAGCAAAGTCTCTAATTAAAGGCTTAAAGAAAGTATACTTTCAACAAAAATTGGCATGTCTCACAAAATAAAGCAGGTCCCTGAGAAGAAAAAAATACTTGAGTACAAAGTGTCTTAATGTAGTGATTTAGTGTTGAGATCAAAGGTCTATGGATTCAGATTCAGTGACAATGATAAGCTCTGTGATCCAACTAATCTCATTTAAAAGATTATATTAGATGTCATTTAGCAAGGCTTACTTCACAGCTATCGTATGTAAATATATCTTAAACCAGGCAGAACAAGGGAGTAATAATTGTGTTTGTTTTAGAGCCCATCGTATGTGCCTGCCGCCCAGTCATCCACAAATCCTGTGCAAATCAAGCGTCTGGAGAAACCTGCGATTTTAGATCTCTATATTCCTCCTCCTCCTGCCATGCCATACAGCCCACGGTCAGTATCTGTTTCTCTGATAACGTATCTCCTTCACATTAAATCAATTACTCTGTGGCTCTATTCCAAATCAGTGATCTGCCTTGCAGTACATTACAAATTATACTCACTTAGCCCAAATTATACTTCTGTTTTGCCATGTATGCAACACATGCAAAGCAGAAAGTTCCATCATTGTCCAGTGTCTGTGCTATTTTTCTCTAGAATTTGTGGCCCTGGACCACAAAACCAGTCTTAAGTCACTGCTGGGGTATATTTGTAGCAATAGCCACAAATATATTGTATGGGTCAAAATTTTAGATTTTTTTAAATGCCAAAAATCAATAGGACATTAAGTAAAGATAATGTTCCATGAGTATATTTTGTATATTTCCTACTGTAAATATATCAAAACTTAATTTTGGATTAGTAATATGCATTGCTAAGAACTTCAAAGGCGATTTTGTCAATATTCAGATTCCAGATATTCAAATAGTTGTATCTCAGCCAAATATTGTCCTATCATAACAAACCATACATAAATGGAAAGCTTATTTTTTTTCATGTTTCATATGCTGTACGAACCTCAATTTAGAAAAATTGACACTTATGACTGGTTTTGTGGTCCAGGGTCACATTTATGATTTAACACTTAAATGTCGCATACTGATTTAAACTAGAGACTAGAGTCTTCCTCACACAAATGTGGCCGTCTAAAATGTTTGCTGCCTTCAGTAGTTTGTTGTTGTTGTTCCCTCTCACTGCCTAGTAGTGTTATCACCTTCTGGGAAAAAATAAATAATAAAGTCAAGCCGCATGTGCAACCTTACCGTACAGAATATTTAGAAAATAATATTTTGGTTACACTATGCAGGTACTATACTGGTGACGAAATTTACGCCATGTTTACTGTATGCATACCTTAGTGTACTGAAGTATACAATGTGCTAAAGATTGATTCCAGTAGTTTTATGTTAGCATTTTGCTAAGCTATCTACATTATTGGTCTGCATTCAAGCCATGACAGAAAGATCGTATTAATGAGTTAAATGCACATAAATGCCACCACAAAGTCGTAATTACAAGTGGGGGACTCCAAACTTTCTCTGAGCATGGATTTTTCAAGTTGGTGACGTGTTGGACGTTACATTAGATACAGTGTCTGTATTGATGGCAAATTTGAACTTTTTTAAATTTACAATAAAACTAGTTGCAAATATAAAATTTGACATTTGTATACAGTTATGGTCAGGGGCACCGCTAGGCTTTCTTGGGCCCCCTGGACAGCGTATTTACTCAGGGCCCCACGATGGGTTTGTCCCCCTCGTTAGAAATCGCGATTGCGGTCCGGGGGTCGGGGATTGGGGGGAGGTGTCCCCCTCCGTACAGATTGCGTTCCACGTACCTCTCTGTAAATAGGGAGGGGGTCCCCATCCCTAGAAATTGCGAACGTATTCCCCTCGGGGGGGGGGGGGGCCCTCCATCTAGAATCGTCCTAACCTCCCTCCCTTACGGCGCTCCTATTGCAGTAGAATATATACAGTAATGATTCAATTTACCGCACCTTCATAAATTTAATAAAAAGAAAAAACACTCCTGATGCACATTCTTTATTCATAATTTTGTAGAAGTAGAGTTGTAGAAATCTTGCTGGATTTTTCATCTTGCTTTGGCCCAAGTGACTTGAACACACCTGACGTCGTAGTTATGACTTCAGAACTCGTAAATACAAACTTTCTTTATCTCTGTATGTGTGTAGGGATGCAGAAACGAGTGAATATGCAGGAGTAAAGATGAGACCAAAAGGTTCAGAGTCGCCCAACTCATCTCTGGATTTAGCTAGTAGACAGCGTTCAAATATCAGCAGCAAACCTAGCATAAACCCAGCTGAGGGCACCATCCCACAAGCGCGACTGAGACAGCGGACCCCATCTAAAGGTCAGAACCTGTTCAAAATATGTGACTTTATTTTGTAACATCACCAAAGCAGCCGCACTGATAACTCGTGGGATTGTTACGACTTTCTGATCATTTAAAAAGTCTAAAATGTTTTTTGTTACGCAAACATTCCATTTGAGAATTTTCCAAATATTAAGGGAACGTTACCTTTGAATGTTCTCTGAGTGATCTGAAACAAGTAGTAACTAGTGCTGTCAAATGATTAATCGCGATTAATCACATCCAAAATAAAAGTATTTGTTTACATAATATACAGTATGTGT
The DNA here is from genome assembly GCA_027422435.1 of Schizopygopsis pylzovi. NCBI lineage: Eukaryota > Metazoa > Chordata > Actinopteri > Cypriniformes > Cyprinidae > Schizopygopsis > Schizopygopsis pylzovi. Next base: position 29,093,343 of record CM049816.1, read on the forward strand.
GTGTGTACTGTGTATATTTATTATGTATATATAAATAGACACACGTGCATGTATATATTTAAGAAAAACATGTTATGTGTATATATTAAAAATGTTTATATATAAAATAAATTATATGAATATAAATATAAATATATACATGTAAATACATGTAGATATTTTTTAAATATATACTGTATGTGTGTGTGCATTTATATATACATAATAAATATACACAGCACACACACATCTATTATGTTAACAAAAACTTTTATTTCAGATTCGATTAATCGTGATTAATCGTGATGAATCGTTTTACAGTTCTAGTAGTAACATTTAAAAAATGTTAAACATTTCCAAATAAAACATTCCATAAATTGTGTATAAGTAATGTTTTTGTGGTTTTGATATTAGTAAAGCCCAGATAACTTTGAATGAATGTTCTTGTTAACGTAACTGGAAAAAAATGTGTTCAAAACTTTGAGAGAAACTTCTGAGAATATTAACCAAAATTCTGAGAATGTTCCTTGTTAGCTGGGTTGTATTACTGACTGATTGTCCATACGTCAACATGTGAAGTTTTTAATAAAGCTCTTTAGTCAACTATGTGGCGTTTGAGTGCATTGTGAACAAAGCTTCAAAACAAAATCAAATAAAACCTGCACAGAAATAAAAGAGGAGACTCATATGGTTCCATGACGTCTGCTTCCTTTTCACTCTGAGCCTTTAAATAAAAGCCTTAGCCAGTGGGGCTCAAGCAAAGACTCAATTAGACTGATTCTTTCATTGTGCATGTGCTTTAGGGAAGCCACGTCCCATGTCCATGCCGGCAGACACTTGCCTGGGCGTGTCGGACTCCTCCTCCAGACCCTGGGCTCTTGGACGGAAAGGTAAGCTCAACACCTGTCTGTGTGTAAACTACCACTAGAGCGAGTTAATCTCCAGCTGTCAGCGTAAACATTTCACGAGCCCAATTTCATAGGCAGGAGCAGACAAAGGTCAGATAACGCTGTATGCATTGCATTTTTGTCTCTGTTTGTCAGTAGCTCAAGGGGTAACCTCTGTATACCCATAGTTCATCAGTAAACATGTGCAATGTTTTTGCAGACTATTAAGAGATGTAGAGTTGTTTCTTGTTGCTACAGAATGCCTGTTATCATAGCTAGTCAAAAGCAAGTTATCGTGTTGCATCATTTTGTTGCTTAATCCGTAGTCAGAGCATAAATCTACATAAATTCCACATTGTAACTTAAACTTGTCACATTAAATGTTCAGTGAAATATTGCAGGCAAAAAAGCACAGCTCACATAAAAGTGACTTTCAAAACAACTTTCCGCTGGAAATCTGTCTGGAAAAATCTTCACATTTCCTTATTGTATATAATATAAAAATGACTGGGTTTCACCCATGAAAATGTTCTCATCATAAACATTACCAAAACTTAAATCTGTAATCAAAGGCCCCATATGCAATTACAGGCTGACGTGTAAAATGTGTGCCACAATGTGAGCAAACGGAATATGTTTTGATTATTATATGGACATAATTGGGGGGTTCTTTTGCTTGATTTAATTATATATACACAAGTTAAATATACTGATTTAAATATTTTTCTATATTTCAAATGATTGTTGAAAATGTTATGAGAACTTAAAAAAAGTTTCCTCAAATCTCACACTTGTGGTGTCATTTACAATGCTTACAATATATATTTTTTTAAACAATATATATATATATATATATATATATATATATACAGGTGCTGGTCATATAATTAGAATATCATCAAAAAGTTGATTTATTTCACTAATTCCATTCAAAAAGTGAAACTTGTATAATGTATACATTCATTCCACACAAGACTGATATATTTCAAGTGTTTATTTCTTTTAATTTTGATGATTATAAGTGACAACTAATGAAAACCCCAAATTCAGTATCATAGAAAATTTGAATATTGTGAAAAGGTTCAATATTGAAGACACCTGGTGCCACACTCTAATCAGCTAATTAACTCAAAATACCTGCAAAGGCCTTTAAATGGTCTCTCAGTCTAGTTCTGTAGGCTACACAATCATGGGGAAGACTGCTGACTTGACAGTTGTCCAAAAGACGACCATTGACACCTTGCACAAGGAGGGCAAGACACAAAAGGTCATTGCAAAAGAGGCTGGCTGTTCACAGAGCTCTGTGTCCAAGCACATTAATAGAGAGGTGAAGGAAAGGAAAAGATGTGGTAGAAAAAAGTGTACAGGCAATAGGGATAACCGCACCCTGGAGAGGATTGTGAAACAAAACCCATTCAAAAATGTGGGGGAGATTCACAAAGAGTGGACTGCAGCTGGAGTCAGTGCTTCAAGAACCACTACGCACAGACGTATGCAAGACATGGGTTTCAGCTGTCGCATTCCTTGTGTCAAGCTACTCTTGAACAACAGACAGCGTCAGAAGCTTCTCGCCTGGGCTAAAGACAAGAAGGACTGGACTGCTGCTGAGTGGTCCAAAGTTATGTTCTCTGATGAAAATACATTTTGCATTTCCTTTGGAAATCAGGGTCCCAGAGTCTGGAGAAAGAGAGGAGAGGCACAGAATCCACGTTGCTTGAGGTCCAGTGTAAAGTTTCCACAGTCAGAGATGGTTTGGGTTGCCATGTCATCTGCTGGTGTTGGTCCACTGTGTTTTCTGAGGTCCAAGGTCAACACAGCCGTATACCAGGAAGTTTTAGAGCACTTCATGCTTCCTGCTGCTGACCAACTTTATGGAGATGCAGATTTCATTTTCCAACAGGACTTGGCACCTGCGCACACAGTGCCAAAGCTACCAGTACCTGGTTTAAGGACCATGGTATCCCTGTTCTTAATTGGCCAGCAAACTCGCCTGACCTTAACCCCATAGAAAATCTATGGGGTATTGTGAAGAGGAAGATGCGATATGCCAGACCCAACAATGCAGAAGAGCTGAAGGCCACTATCAGAGCAACCTGGGCTCTCATAACACCTGAGCAGTGCCACAGACTGATCGACTCCATGCCACGCCGCATTGCTGCAGTAATTCAGTAATTCAGGCAAAAGGAGCCCCAGCTAAGTATTGAGTGCTGTACATGCTCATACTTTTCATGTTCATACTTTTCAGTTGGCCAAGATTTCTAAAAATCCTTTCTTTGTATTGGTCTTAAGTAATATTCTAATTTTCTGAGATACTGAATTTGGGGTTTTCATTAGTTGTCAGTTATATTCATCAAAATTAAAAGAAATAAACACTTGAAATATATCAGTCTGTGTGGAATGAATGTATACATTATACAAGTTTTACTTTTTGAATGGAATTAGTGAAATAAATCAACTTTTTGATGATATTCTAATTATATGACCAGCACCTGTATATGTATATGTATATATATATATATATATATATATACACACATTATATATAAAGTTTGTTTTTTGAGGAAGACAACAGTGTGAGTGTAGAGTACTTAAGATAAAAGAAGAAAACAAGCAAAAATCTATATGAATTTGCCGTTAAAAAAAAAAACATTAATTTTGTCAAATTAGGAAAAAGTGTGAATGGTGTCAATCATGCAATATATATTTTTAGATGTTCTGGAAATTACAGAAGATATTCTGTATATTGAAGATATTGTCTTTTCACACAAGGTTAATAAATGGCAATAGAAACATCGAGCTATGAAAACAAAGCAGAATAAATAACATATAAAATGACTTTGTTTCCATGTAATTCAGCCAATTAGATTGACTCTTGCTACTTTTCAAAAGCTTTTGTCATTTTTGTCTTTGCCCTCAGAGTCCTTAAACAGTTTAAAAGTTTTCAATTATGATAAACAGCTCTCATAAAAGGTGTCTCGTCTGTCCTCAGGTGATGAGATCTTGCACAGGTATCTGAGTAATGAACAGATCCCAACCATCTCAGAAGAGTCACCCTGTTACCCGCTGCCCTACCGCCCCACAGGAGAACGCCAACTCATCCGAGGGGTCGACCACATCCGCGGCAGCCAGTGCTTTATTAACGCAGACCTACACAGCAGTGCCACCATACCCTACCAGGAGGCCGTGGCTCGGAAACCTGCAGCCAAATCATCCAAGAAAACCCCCTCAGAACCCTCCCTGTTGAGCAGCTGGATCGCCCGACTCAAGCTGCTCACGCACTGAACGTCTAGCTGCTGCTGCTCGTCTGCAGCGTTATCCCTTCAGATCCAGAACGCTCCATTGGGCCAGTATTAAAGACATCCTCAGTGATGCGCCTGTTACTTTATTTCAGGTTTCTTCAGCATTAAGGATACTACTGAAAACTCTTTATCCGATAAATCAGGTCTTTCAAAGGATTTTCACTCGGAACTGTGTTATCAATAAGTTATTTAATTTTGTGCATATATTGTATATTATAGATACAGGTCCAGCATATTTCCCACTTAATAAATGGCTTTTTTAAACATATGCTTTTGGTAAGTTAAAGAAAAGTTATCTCTGAAACGATAAGAAAAGATACTGTACATGCAAGATGTTTTTTTATTATAAGAACATTTCTTTTGAAATAAATGTGGACACTGATGCGTCTATAAGGCAAGAAAGTTTTTGTGAAATTCTAAATGTTTGCTTCAGGGTTGGGGAAATTGACTGCCTTTTAATACATGAGTGTAAATTTGAATCTATTTGGTCACTCCCCGCAGGAAGTAGAAATGGATTTGAATTGGAATGACAGGAAGTAGAAATGGATTTGAATTGGAATGACAGGAAGTTGAATTTACTGAGATGCAATCTAATGAAATTTCAAAGGTCCAAGGAAATTTTACTAATAGTGCTGTCAAATGATTAATCGCGATTAATCGCATCCAAAATTAAAGTTTGAAAGTTTGTGTTTACATAATATATGCATGTGTACTCTGTGTATTTATTATGCATACATAAATACACACAAATACAGTATATATTTAGAAATATTTACATTTATATATATTATAAATGAATATATTTAATATATAAACAACATATTTTTCTTAAATATATACATGCATGTGTTTGTATTTATATCTACATAATAAATATACACAGTACACACATATATATTATGTAAAATAATTTTATTTTGGATGAGCTTAATTGCGATTAATCATTTGGCAGCACTAATAATTATGGTTAAAAAGTAGAATATACTTTATTCTGATTAGAAAAAAACTTACTTTAACTATCAAATACTTTTTTTAAATTGAGGAAATGTTAAGAAATTAATACTTGTATTCTGTAAGGATGCATTTAATTGATCAAAAATGATATTTCTATTTCAAATAAACGTTGTTCTTTTTATATTTTTTATCAAATAATAATAATAGCTAAAAATATTATGTTTCCACAAAAATATGAACAAACCATTTTCAGCTGTGATAATAATAGTTCATTTTGAGCACCAAATTAGCATAACGTTTAAAGGATCACGTGATGCTGTAGACTGGAGTAATTGCTGCTGAGAATTTAGGATTAAATTACGTTTTTAAATATATTAAAATAACAAAAATATATTTTAAAAAATACATTTTGACCAAATAAATGCAATCTTGATGAGCATAAATTACTACATAAACAAATCTACTTTTATAGACTTTAAAAAATAAAACTATAAATAAAGGATACTGTGTAATATATATTTTATTTTTTGTTTAATTAAATAGGCTACTATTTATTCCATTTTAATTCTGCTTCCTTAAGTTCTTATTCAAATGACAATTCTGCATGGCCTTTATTACCTCAATTCAAGTTCAGGAAAGTGTAAACATTCTAAATTCAATTCTCAATGACACCGAACCAAGTGTGAAGTGTGTGCTACAGTAGCACGATAATAAAGTCTGACATCTCTTTTTAATTTACTAACTCACATTTCAGTGTGCAAATTACATCATATAACTGGTCTTCTGTTGTGAGTGTTATTCATGCTTGAATCATTTCAACCATTTCAGATGCAGACTAACTGTTATTAACACGTGGGTGGTCTTAAAACCACCTACTGTAACACTAGAGCAAGTCATTAGTTTTGATCAAGATAGGATACTACTTGATACTCGTTTGTGTTATGTTGTCAAACACTTAATAAAGAATGCTAAATGAAAAAAAAAAACATCACACCACGGATTCTTGCGTGGGGAAATGCATTAATAACAAATCTGAAATCTGAAAAAAATCTGATTTATTAGAGATTTGCGTATCAATTTTTTTTTAAATGTTTGAATCTATGAATTTCAAAGTTATATAAGTAAAATATAACTAAAAGGTCACATTTCAATATATTAATCCAACGTATTATACATACAAATAAAAAACATTTTTTTTATTCGTTATTTAGTTATTTATAAGTGCTCACAAACGAGCTGTTTCAATTTAAAGAAAGAAAAAAAACAGTAAAGAGTTGAGAATAATTTATTAATTTATTTTTAAATCCTGTCATACAACCAGGCTACAAATTCCCGCCCATTTTTAGTACCTGTGTTATGCCAAATGCCTTTCTATGGCCTTTATTTAATTTTCTATGTGTGTATTATATCACCCGAATAATGTAATTATTAAAGGAGATTCTAAATGCATCCCAAAGCATAGCATGTTGAAGAGAGTTTATAAGATGCAGTGCATTAGTGCCGCGCTGTGGTCAGCAACTGAAGCGCAGGGGATTTGATCTGACAACAACACACAAGCAGCTTTCCCAAGTCCTTCTTTTACGCAAACCATCAGATTACACTCGAATATAATGAAAGAAAACGGTTTTATTATAATGTCATGAAGTCAAATACAAAGGACGTGATGAAGAGACGCGAGTGATTAAATCAATTATGCAAATGAAAGGCGTTATTGGAGTCAAACTCGGCGTCCAGAGGCGCTTCACAAACAGTGTCTCACAATGTCTGCGAGGGGGATTTTCCGAGGAATAAATTTCACATGCTGGTTACAGGCAAGTACATGAACAATACACATAATAACATAACAAAAGAGTGAAACAGTGCATTTGTTTGGTTATCAGTAGCAACTGTAAAGGTTTGTCAGTCAAAGGCTACTTCAGACAATACAATTAATTTATTATTATTCATTAGAATATATAAAGACTGACTTGTTTTCTTTGTTCAGTTGGTAGAGGACATCTTTCTGTTGTTCTCCTATCTGAAGGCCGCAGAGGTGAATCTGAGCCGGACAGAGTCAGTAAGTGTTGTTTTGACTCGTGTCAGAAATGTACTTTTGTGCAAGTAAGTCATTTATTTGTAATTTCTTTTGAGGACATAGTTGTTTTCTAACCATATAAACAAACAGCATTTCTGTCAAATAGTTAAAACAAATACTTCAAACTGATTCAGTCGAGTAAAACAATCTCTATGTCTCAATTATAAGATTAAAAGTAGCTGTAAATAATGTTAAATATATTTGAAATTGATCAGCTGCTCATCATGTTCTTTTACTGACTTCAATAACATTATATTTGAATGGAATCGTTGCGGTACGTTTTGCAGAAGTTTTCTCTACATTCAGTGTTTTCAGAGCTGATTATATCACTTTTTATTTTTATATTTAAACCACTTCCTATTAACTAGACATTGAACAGTTGCATTGAGCATAGACCAGTTTCAGATCTCTTTCTCATAACACTCAACAGAATGTGTGTCCATCTCTATGAGTGTTATTGCCTCTATACAAATTCTGTTTAAATTTGACAACCTTTTTTTAGAAACATCCAAGAAAGCGAAAAGTAGTTAAGTAAACTAAGCATATTTATTTATATGATGTATTTTATTTAGGGTTTGGGTTATCTCGACTTCTGTATAGATCTACACTATCTGAATTAAAATCAAATATTTCCTCAAAATTCACAGTTTTGAGAACAGAAAAAGATCATTATAAATCAGCAAGGGTATGCGATTTTAAAACTGACCCTAGGTGGAATAACAACTTCAGAATATCAAAGGTCAGAGCCATTATTAGCGGCTAAACTTAAATCTGATGAAACTGAAGGATACATCATGACAGATCTTTTCTTCTAACCTGATCTCACAGGAAAATGTAATGTTTTTTAGGAGATGCCAATTTTGTATGAATTTGTACAGAGTGAATTGTACAAATTTAGATGTAACAGAAACATAAAAATTCAAAAAGACACTACAGTATGTGTTGTCAAAACTTAGCCTCTTTTTTTCAAAACTTTACCCCAAAATCCAAGAATGGCATGCAGAAAACACAAAATGCCTCGCATCTCTTGCAAAATGAAGGACTGCATTCAAAACAACACAAACACATCTCAAACATTTGCCATGATATTAATTGTACGAGCTCACCGAGACTGTAACTTCATATATCAGTTTGGATCAGTGAGGATATGTGCATCCCCACCAGGACATTCTTATCATTCAATAATGATAAACCGTGGTTTACTGGGAAAGTCAAACAGCTTCGTCAGGCCAAAGAGGATGCTTACAGAAGTGGGGATAAAAGTACATCCAGGCGAGGAACAGACTAACAAAGAGTGGCTAAAAATAACTACTCTGAGAAGTTGAAAAAATAACTTTCAGCAAGCGATCCGGCGCCAGTATGGACTGGTCTGAGGAACATCACCAAGTACAAGAGTCAAGACACCTCCCCCACAGTCTGTGGAGAATCAACAACTGGCTGACGAGCTCAATGTGCTTTACTGTCGACTGACAACCAGCACACGCTCTGATCTGCACTTCACACATTCACATACCCTCCCTTCCCCACCATTCTACCTGCGCTTAAAGTCTGTGTAGAGGACGTGACCATCTTCAGAAAACAAAATCTAGGAAAGCTTCAGGACCAGACGGTATTTCACCTGCCTGTCTTAAAGTCTGTGTTGACCAACTGGCCCCAATCTTTACACAGATATTCAACAGATCTCTGGAGCTGTGCAAAGATGACAATTTTTTATTTATTTATATAAATGTTTGTGGGAAAGTGTTTTTAAACATTGTTACTGATAACCATTTCAAGTTTTTCACTTTTTAATCCCATTTCTGCAATTCACTCATAATCCTATGACTTGACCTGAAATTTTTTAAGTCTGAATATTCCACGTGGCCTCTCAGTGAATATGAACTTGTGAATTTTAAATATATAATATCTAACCAAGGAATAGAGGGAAACAAATGTTTTGGAATATGACGAATAGCATGTCACACTGCTTTACACGTCATATTAACTATCCAATTACTGTAGCTTCAAAACAATCGTCAGTCTGTGTGGAGTCCCTGTTTACTTTACGTGGCTATATAGCATTTTTTTGAAACTGTGAGAGGGAGGATATCAGTAGAAATGTGTTCATGCATTTGAACTCTCTTACTGGCATGTGTGTGGCGGTTCGGGGAAATGAAGACTCTCTTTAGAGGCAGCTGTGTTATTAACGCTGTCTCTCTGAGCTGTGGGCGCTGATGGCTGAGTTCACTGCGTAATTTACAGCATTTCTGTTTCCTTGCACTTTCAGTACCCTCTTCAAGACTTTGCTGCTGAGAAGTCTCAAGGTAAGCCGAAAAAAGCGTTCCTAACATAGACTATTATTCTTAAGACAAGTTATAGATGTTTTAAACTTACTGAAAGAGTAACACGATCAAGTACACTATGTACAAAGAACAGAATTTGGATTTGTTAGTGTAATCTTGATCCTGTTAATTGCATCATGCTGTTATCTTTGCTATCGATGTTTCACAGTACTGTTAAGTTAACGGCACTGCTGAGGACTGATGTGACTTCATTTGCATGTGTTTGTTTGTGATAGGAGATGGTGTGATGAGCCGCAGAAGGGTCTCGGTGAAAGACCTTGGCCAGGGCGACTGTCAGGGCTGGTTGTACAAAAGGAAGGAGAGCAAAGGGCTCTTGGGCTGGAGGTGGAAGAAGTTTTGGTTTGTGCTCAAGAAATGTTCGCTGTACTGGTACACATCGGACATGGTAAGTTACGTGGCTTTCCACTGATAATATGTGGCCTTGCTATGGAAAATGTGAACATGTGCGTTCATGTCTTGAGAGTTCATTTGTTATCTCATATTGGAAATGAGTATCTAGAAGCCTGTTGCACAAAACAAGTCGAACAAACTGCATTTCGATAGCGAAAGTCACTGCTCTCACTACTGTGGGTTTGGTTCAGAGTATGCAGTGAACATTCAATCTCATGAGCAGTTTGATTCGCAATTCACTATTCCGATGAAAATTAGGAGATTATGAAATAATATAGTAGTTTAAACGCATTTACAAGGTTATAAGAACCATTGCTGCTCCGGTAGTGCAAGCGAAACATCAAGTTAATAATGTATATACTTTATAAAGAGCTCAACCATAACATGTAAGATTAGTCATTTTAAAAACTTTGTATATTTTCTAAAGCATTTATTTATATTAAGTTAAGTTAATTAATATTATGAAATAAGTATTAGGTAAAGATAATTAATTATTTAAAAATATATATTTAATTGTCAAATTATACATTTGTATGTATGTTCATTAAGCATGCTTTAAGAATGAAATATAAATATGGTAATATATAATTTATATAAAATAAATACAATTAATTAGCAAAATTGAATTCTCAAATTCTTGTACTGTTTAATTTGGAGCAAGAGAGACAAAGGAGTGACTTTATTGTGTCAGAGAAGCATCACTTTGCTCAGCTAATTGGTCCATTTTTAGTTTGCGATCTCGTGTCCATAAAAAAACCCTGCTTCAAATCACAGCTAAATTTCATGAAAGCATAGCTATTTTAAAGGGGTCGTCGAATGCAAAGTTCACATTAGATGTTGTTTGAATATAAATGTGTGTTGTCCAAATCCACCCAGTGGTTTTTTTTTTAATCCCTATTTTAAAATCCTCTTTCTCAAATCTGTCTGTTCTGAGATTCCTGTCAGAATGACGTAGTTCTGGACAGACCGCTCCCACGATAGTTGATTGAGCGTCTTACCTTAGACCCGTCCTGAGTGAGCTGAGCTGTCTGCCATTGTGTCAGCTCCAGTGCAGGGGAAGACGAGTTGTGTCCGATTGAATGATTGAGGTGTTTTGTTGTTGGGTGTAATAATGAATATAGCAGTCATCATTTACTCCCGACATCTGAACCGCTGAAGACACAGAGGATTAACGTTACTTTAGTTTTGAAGAAAATGCACCGATCCAAATCTGCCTAAATGCGTCTGTTCGCGCGAATCATTCGTGATCCAGCTTTATCTACAGAAGAAGTGAATATAAGGGTTTTTATAAATCTTTGCAAATCGCCTTTCCTAATACATGCTAGTTAGCAAGTTTCACGGCTGAAATTTACAATCTGCTCTTCACCGCATGGAAGAAAGGGGCGGGGCAAGCAGAGCTCATTAGTATTTTAAGCTACATGGACTTGCTGAAAACAAAGCTGATTTTGACAGGTTAAAAAGGGTGTTGTTGTTTATTTACACTACCATTTAAAAATTTTAACCAAAGTATGTTAAACTTTTCATTAAGGCCCTAAATAATCATATCAACTTGTGGACAATGGGCATCCGATAACCCCTTTAAAGGGATAGTTCACCCAAAAATGAAATTCTGTCATCATTATCTTACCCTCAAGTTGTTCCAGACCTGAATGAGTTTCTTTCTTCTGTGGAAGGAAGAAATATAGACTATATATTTTGAAGAATGTGGATAACCGAGTTAATGGTCCCCATTGATTTCCCTAGCATTGAAGAATTACTATGGAAGGCAATGGGGACCAGCTGTTTGGTTACCAACATTCTTCAAAATATAATCTTGTTCTGCAGGAGAAAGAAACTAATATAGGTTTGGAACAACTTGAGAGTGAGAAAATGACAAAACTTTAACTTTTTGGGTGAACTATCCCTTTAAGTATATTGGTCCCAGTGGTTTCTACAATGTATTAAGACTAATGCTGCTGGGTAATACCACAGCCTTGGCCATTTGTGTCCCGTAAGTTGTGTATCATGGCAATAAACAACGCTAAAAACCAACCCACCCGAGTTTGTTCAAAACTAAACTCAAACTTAAATGGGTAGTCTTTTTCCAGAGACAAGTTCTCTCTGTTTCTTTTCAGGCGGAGAAAGCCGAAGGCTACATCAACCTGAGAGACTTCACCATAGAACAGGCTACAGAATGCAAGAAGAAGTTGTGAGTTCATCTTTCTTATTTAGAGAGATATTTGGCTGCTTGTGTTTTTTGTTGTTTTTTTAAACCACAAAACATATTTGCACCGTGTGCAAATATTGTATCTATTTTTCTGAAATGACTGCATGCTGGATGTTAAAGCAAGCATAGTCATAACTGTTGCGCATACTTGGTAACAGACAGCATTCATATGCAACACCCACAAAAATGTATAAAAACTCCACACAGAACATCATTACAACATCCCAGGACATCCTAGCAACATCTTGCCAACCCCCCAGAACACATGCACAATGGTCTCTCAAAACCATGCCTCACAAACCACCTAGAATTGTCCTAGATACATAGAGACCCAGAACACAAGCAGCCGTAGAAATGCACTAAAACAATCAGAGAACCTTAAGAACTGAATGGCAACCAGCCAAACTACACAGTAACATAGTGAACAGTGTAGAAAAGCATAGTAACAGCATAGAAAGCCCTGGAAACTACTCAGAACATCCTAGCTACCGCATAGCAAGGAATGCCATTCTAGAGTGGAATCAATTTTTTCATATTTGGATTAAAGATTACAAGACACTTTTTTTTAAACTTGCACAGCAACACCAACAACTCCATAATAGGAACACACTTAAATGTATGTGCAGTGTATAATATTGACAGCTAGCTCTTGAAATGGGTACTGCAGTCCAAATCCGAAATATTGGAGAGAGTTGTTTCTTCCGCCTCTTCCTCCTCAAATTCAGTGCTTTCATGGGTTGCCAGATTGAGGACGTGCAACAGGAACAATTGACATTGGAAAGCGGCAAGCCTTGCACTATAAGTTAATGAGTTAGTTTATCCTCATTTTAATATGTCTCTGGTAGGATCTGCGATCTCTGACTCTGCTCGTTTACTGGCTTCCATGGCTGTGTTTTCCATCAACTGGCAACCCGGGGTGTCAAAATACTATTGGGTAAACTGGCAGTGGGCTGAATCACACAGACCAAAACAAAAACAGACATTCCGACACGGAACACACATTTCAAAAGTAGAATAACTGTCTGTCGCATTGTTTTTGAGAAACAAGTATCATGTGAACTTGGCATGTTTCCTAAATATCTGTGAACATATTATTGTATTTTAATGCTTTAGTACAGTCAAAGAATTATGTACAGCACCTGTAACACTAGGCAACAACCCACAACAGATGAAAATATGCTTAAGCAACAAGAAGTACTCATATGTTTTCTGAAGAGAATGTAAAATGTCTATGGCTTTGTTTTGTAACTGATGCATTTTGAAGATCTATTATGAGTTGTCAGGCTGTAAATCTGACAAATCTTTTACACTGGAAGTGTGTCATTTATACTCCTCTTAAAGCGAGCTCAGAACACAGGAAGCTGCCTGCTCTAATTGTGTGGTCTGAGCTACTGTTTTTTTCACAGACTTCCTTCATAAAAGACATACAGTAACTGTGCTTTACTTTGATAACTAAGATTGGATGTAGATAAGACCGGAAACCTTGGCATCGAACATGTTTTCTGGTTTTGTGTAATGCTTCCACTATGTCACGTAACCACACATCCACAAAAGATATTATCTCTGCGAACTGCTGGGTTTGTGTATGTTTTAATTTGTATTCACTTTATTCTTATTTTCCAGTGCAATGAAAGCAAGCCACCTCCACGTGTTGACACTCTACTTTGCAGCTGAGAACACGAAAGACATGAACAAGTGAGTGTGAAAAGAAACAAATTCTTGTGTTTGTTAATGTGGTCAGAGATAATGTGCTTGCTGATGCTATGCTTATGAAAAAAAACTACCTTTTTTAGTCATGTAGCACTTATGCATATATGTGAAGCTTGTGGGTCTGGTTTTTGGCCCAACGTGACATGCTTGCATTGCGGTGTGGTGGGCTGCTTTGACACCTCGCTGTGACCGAAGCTATCTACGGCACACCATGCAGTTGAGCATGTTTGATCAAATTTTGCAGAGCTCCAGTACTAAAAATACTGTTTGGATTCCTTAAACGGAGCTTTGCTGGTAGAAAGTGTCCAACAATTTATATTGCAACTATTTTATAAATATCTTATTTGATAGAGTAGTTCACACAATTAAAAAAAATATATAAAAAAAAGAATAATCTAACTTAAAAAACAACAACATATATATATATATATATATAATTTATTAAATATGCTTGGGAGCCTTCTAACAAATCATACAAATATATTGATTTGCAATAATTAGCAACAGGGCCGAAACTCTGCAGTTTATTGCAATTTTTTGGCCAGATATAACCAAGAACTGCTTTGTGGATGCCAAATGAAATACATTTTAAATTGTATTACTTATTATAATGTGTAGATGGATGTAAAATTCTGTATGCAGTACATTTCTTATCTCATTAACACTTGTAAAATTAGCCTCAAAAATGTCTATATTAAACGTAACAGTCTATGGTGTGAGCGAGCTACACATCTATAGTGAATGGCTTAAATTTCAGTTGGACTCTTCCTAGCAAAGCTGTTGTATGGCTTCAGAATACCTGTCACATAATTCATATTAACCTGTTGTTACAATATTGTAGTGGTGCTTGACGTGTTTACAACAAAGATTTTTTCCTGTATGGAAATGAGCAGCCTCGGGATTCTTCAAAATATCTCCTTTTTGTTCCATGGAATCAAAAAGTCAAATAGTTTTGGAACAACAGACAGAAATCTCTCTTCTTTTTTCTTTTTTTAACCATTCCTGTAAAGGTTTATTGAAACATACTGAAATACACCTATGAGTGGAAAAAACATTGAGAGAAAGCTGTGGGTGTGCTGCTATTCAAATGTGTGGGCAGAGGACACACATAATGATCCATTACAATTATTCCACAGATCTGATGAGTAGATTAACTCTAATTAATGTTCTTTTTAACCTAGATGGCTGGCTAAACTCACCCAGGCTTCAAATGAACCTGAGCCCACAGACCCAACTGATGGAGGTAAAGATTCACACCACACTCGCTTACAGAAACCCGGTCAATACAGAGTGTCTATTTCAGACTACTTGATGTGTTTCACCAAAGCCACACCTGGCAATTTAATAGCTGCATTATTCTGGTATTGAGACTTGTGATTGTGTGAGTATAGAGTGCTACAGTGAGGAGAGTGACGATGAGGATGAAGCAGACACAGCTGAGATGTGTGCAGAGAACATGGATCAGCTGACTCCCGGCTCTCTGCATGTGAGTAACCGCACTCTGTATGCTAATTTAAACAGACCCATTACCGTAAGAATTAAAAGTCAGCATTTAACTCTTCAATTCATTGTGGTTTATATGTGCTATTAATGCCTGGTGTAATGGGTCACACAATAGTTCGATTGCTTGGTTTGATAAAAAAAACTACAACAGAAAATGCAGTGGGCAGATATGTGTCTGACTCATTTGTACACACACAATCATTTAAAATCTTGAGGGTAATAATGTATCACGATTTCCACAAAAATATCAAGCAGCACAACTGCGTTCAGCAATGATGATAAAAAGAAAGGTTTCTTGCACATCAAATCAGCATATTAGGATGATTTCTGAAGGATCATGTGACCCTGAAGACTGGAGAATTGATACTGAAAATTCAGCTTTCAATCACAGGAATGGCCATGTGCTAAAGTCCTGCTGGAAATGAAATCAGCATCTCCATAAAGCTTGTCAGCAGATGGAAGCCTAAAGTGCTCCAAAATCTCCTGGTAGACGGCTGAATTGACTTTGAACTTGATAAAACACAATGGACCAACACCAGCAGACGTCACGGCATCCCAAATCATCTCTGATTTCAGAAACTTCACATTTGACTTCAAGCAGCTTGGATACTGTGGCTCACCAGTCTTCCTGCAGACTCCAGACCTTGATTTCCAAATGAAATGCAAAATTTACATTCATCTGAAAATAGGATCTTGGACCACTGAGCAACAGTCCAGTTATTTTACTCCTTAGCCCAGGTAAGATGCTTCTGACAATTTTTCAGTTTCAGAAGTGACTTGGTAGCCCTTTTCCTGAAGATGTCGGAGCGTGGTGACTCTTGATGCATTGACTCCAGCTTCAGTTCACCCCTTGTGAAGCTCTCCTAAGTGTTTGAATCGGCTTTGCTTGACAGTATTCTCAAGCTTGCTGTCATCCCTTTTGCTTGTGCATCTTTACCTACCCAATTTCTTCCTTCCAGTCAACTTTGCATTTAATATGCTTTGATACAGCACTCCTGAACAGCCCCCCCCCCCTTTCAGTAATGGCCCTCTGTGACGTACCCTCTTTGTGGTGGGTGTTAATGGTTGTCTTCTGGACCATTGCCAAGTCAGCATTGTTCCCCATTATTGGGGTTTCAAAGAACAAGAGATACCCAGAATGTATACTGTAGGGATGGTCATTTAATGAAACGCAAATGTAAATATTCTAATATTTTGAGAGACTGCATTTTTGACTTTCTTTAGCTGTAAGCTCTAATCATCAAAATTAAAACAAAAAAACTTTTAACATGTTTTACTTTACATGTAGTGAATCTATAATGTATGAATCATTTCACTTTTTGAAATAAGTTCAAATTAATCAAACTAATAAAAATAGCTTTTTCACGAATAAAAAAAAAAAAAATCTGAGTTTATTTGATTTTGATAGACTGATGTTATATTTTTAAATGTATTTGTGTGTGAATGTTTCAGGGCTGTCTTCCACCTCCCTGTTCCTCTTCCTCTCCATGTCAGGACTCGTTCCCGCTGGTTTCTCCGGTGTATAAGAGCACAGAGACTCCGAGTGCAGACAGTGAGTCGTGGCAGGAGATTAGCTCAGAGGATGACCCCATCCACAAAATACAGGAATTCAAGGGAAATGACTGTAAGTGAGCACTGGAATGAGATATTTTATCCTTACGAGGGCACTGCATGGCAGGAGTCTGAAATAATAACTTTTTTTTGCTTCGTTTTAAAGGGATAGTTCACCTTAAATGCAAACTGTCATCATGTTCAGTGGCATACCGTGGGGTTTCAGTCAGGGCCTTCAGTAAGCAACTGTAAACTACATGTACACATCTTACACATCTCTGTTACAGCTAACGCAGCCATATGCATATAGCCTAATGCACATATTATGCCGCACACAGGCTCTCAACAACAATGACGGCTGATCGACAATTTCAACAGTAGGCTAGATTAGGGTGGGTTAAATACAGAGTAAATTTCCCTGCATGGTCAGTAAAAGTAATCCGCCACTGCACGGGTCACTATGCTAAAATGACGACGCGCCCAAAGCAGCAAAACTGTACAAATGCTGGACATCCACACCACAGTATTATCTACGCACCACGTACACCTCCATAACACTGTGCATGATACAATACTAATTAAATAATAACGCACTCACCTGTTACTTGTAAATAAAGTCCATGGGTCTGTCATTCCATGTCCCTTTACTCGGATTAAAAAGTAAACACGGCTGACAAAACAACTTGTGCTAGCTGTTAGCCACTCATAGCACTCATAATTGCAATCTTTGAAATGGCGCACAGAAAACTCTGCTGGCCTTTGTTAGTGAATTCAGTTTAGGTCTTCCTTTCTCAGTTATTCGAGTGGTTCTGAACGAATGAATGAAACGCATTTGTCCGTCTCGAATCGAGCTCGAGAAACAGTGTCTATTACGCGGCTCGATTTGTTTTTTTTGTCTCGAGCAAGAGACCTTACGATATTCACGTTACATGATTTGACTGATTTTTACGTAGAAAGGGCAATCGCACCACATTACAATAAATTATCATTCATGTTTTCATAGCCGCTGGCCAAATTCAAAACTAAACTAAAATTTAAACCTCATTGAGAGCAAGGGGGCCCCTGGTGTTTCGGGGGCCCTACGCAGCTTGCGTATTCTGCGTATAGGAAGGTTCGTCTCTGATTGAACATCCAAATTTGATTGGCTGATGATTCTGTCTGTAATGCTCGTAACATCAGATGTGACGTCTTTTAACAAAAGGTTAGCACTATCTGTAGTGCTGGCCTAGACTTTTTTATGTAGGATATTCCCGCTCAACCTCAACAAAACTAATTATAGGCAATTTTGTGGACATTACGCAAATGAAAATGATACCTAAATAATGAATACAATTTTTTTTCACACAATGTTATTTTTTATAGGGCCAGCAGAGAAGGCCCTGCTGACCCTGACGGCCTACCACTGATAATGTTACTCATGCTCATTTCATTCTGCACCCATAAGTCTTTTCCATTGTTTCTCCATTGAAAGTCCATTCACCCAAAACTTTAAATCGGTGTCACCAGGTCCTGTAGGGCCACTGTCCTGCAGAGTTTAGCTCCAATCCTAATCAAACACACCTGACACAGCTAATCAAGGTCTTACTATGTATACTTGAAACTTCCAGGCAGGTGTGTTGAGGCGAGTTAGAGCTAAACTCTCCAGGAGTCCGGCCCCCCAGGACAGAGTTATATAATTTAATGCACAAAGTAAATTTGATCTAAACGTAATATGAAAATGTAGCCATGTGCCGTAATATTGAAAATTGAGAATGCAACACATCATGATATTGAATTGAATCACATGATAATCGTAATCAAATCGAACCGTGAAGCCAGTGAAGATACACACCCCTAATTTTAACTAGAATATTCTTAACACAAACGAGGAGATTTAAACTTCTTAATTATACTAGATGCTGCTTGTTGTCTCCTATAAAATGATTTTTAACAATTCTTACCCACTTATGCAAACTTCTGGAAGATAAATGGAAATGGATTTCTCAATAAGTGTGGTAATCATGTAAACTGGTTTTCTGGTAAACTTTTTCTCTTTGGCTCTCAACGGAGGTGGTCGCTTTCTCTCCTCGTCCTCACCCTTATCTTCCCTGCTTTGCTCCCTTGTCTCGTGAGAGACTCTCTCTGCACTGCTCTCCAAACTAAAATATTATGGATTAACTGGTCTCTTAATGCAATTGACACTATCGGAACTTGGGTTTCGGGGAACCTGACTGCCCTGACGGAACGTTCGCAGCCGGCTATACGATGGCGCGTGGGAGAGGTGGCGAATCGTGTGTCTTGCGGCTCTTTCCGTGGAGGACATTGATATCTACCTTTTCGGAACCATGATAACAGGTATTTTGCTGATTGGATTAGGCTTTACCCTGGGTTATCGAAGAATTCAGAAAACGGGAACAGCTGTCCAAAGCCCCACAAGGCTGCCCGTATGATTGAAGCTGTGGGAAGAGCGGTCAGCATTGAGACTGAACTATAATCGCAATATGGATTCTACCAAGGAGAAGTTCACGGCTTTACAAAGGGAAATTGATTAAAATGAGACCAAAATGGACAAAAACGGACAGAGAGTAGCCTGCAAAAATTGGAATGTTTACTCGCCCCAAAGACAAAACAATCTTATCTTTTTCTGGCTCCCCTACAGTGGCCTTGGCAAGGCTGTTGCTGGAATAAACCCCGGGAGTGCAATGCAGTTAGACGCTCTTGCGTTCCTCCCCCACCCTACAGACATTACAGACATTACAGACATTGCCCCCCCCCCGACCATTCGCCTCTGTTCGCTTCGATCCGCTGGCCTGGTCAAGCGGGTCTGACCAGCGCCGGATCAGTGGCTGCGGGATCAGATGGCTGCTTGCTGGGCCGGATTCACTTCCCCTGTGGCTATGTCGTGTATGTGCTTTTGTGTTGCTGAGGTGTTTTTCCTGTTCTCACACTGTACTCCCCAAGGAGCATAGTCTGGGAGTTATTTTTTTCTCCTCACTTTCCTCATGTAAATGCTGTATTTTTCTTCAATTCTACTTGCATTTCACTACTGATTATACTTGTATGATTGTGTATGTGACGAATAATAAATAAAGAACCTGGTTCGTAACTTAATACTCTTGTGTTGTTGTTGGAGCAGGCCCCCCGTCTGATGAGATGGAGTTGCTGTATCTTCACCTCAAGCAAGCGAGTCTGTCCCCCACAGGAGCCCTGCAGCCGACCACCAAATGTGACTTTAGGTCCTCCTTCATCAGACGCTGCAAAAATGAGAACATTAATGAGAAACTGCACCTGATTCGAGCTTTAAACAGCACTTTAAAGGTGAGTTTGACATTGGTGGGTCCATTCATAGATTAGAAGTGTCCTGTTTGAGTCCTGAAAAGGTCACTTTAAATTGTAATTAATCTACAGGGAACATGTTAATGGCTAAAATTCTAGATTTTAATTTAATATTTGTGTTTTTTTATATTTTGTTTAAACTTTATTTTAATTAAAGGTATTTTTATTAACTTAAGAAAACTGCATTAGTTGCAGACCTGCCAACCTGTACGCATTTTGCATAGTGGATACGCATTTTGACCTCAAAGTACGCTGGTACGATTTGTCACTCTGAACTACACAAAACCCTGGTTACGTCTCTGTCCACACTCAAATCAAGCAACAGAAAAATAAGTATTTTTTCCGGCTTTGCGTTTAAATCAATTCCGTGCATTTTATTTTTCTGGCTGGAAAGTGAAGCTGTGGGCTCTTTGATCGCCCCCTGGTGGCTGGCTTTAGTACAGATCATAAACTCCATGTAAACGAACGGGTCAAAATAAAAACTAATTATTACACTTCCAATAAAATTTTCCGAAATATGGTTTTGGTCATTTAAGGTAGCTGTTATCACGCTGATATATGTTCATTTGTTGGTTTTTGTGATAAGTTTGATTTTAGCTCGTAATTTGATGCTATAAAAACGGGGCGTGTCATTATGGTTGATTGGGTCTTCGGGAGTATGGGCGGGAGTTTGATTCCGCGGCTCCACCTCACGACTCTACTGCGCAGACTCGGGCTCCAAATGACGTCATTTACTCAAGATGGCAGTGGCTGTACTGAGATGTATTCGCTTCACTTTTCTATAGTGGAAGGAAGTCGAGACGCATCGTCCATCTTTTTTTACAGTCTATGGTCTACGCACTCCTCCTGCTTATAACGTGCATTTGAAAAAGCAGCACACGCGAAACATTTTCCCTTAATGACTTGTAATGAGAAACGTTTCTAAACCTGCTGTCCCAACAAAAGAGAACATTATAACATACTAAACAGCATCAGTTGAGTGTTAGAAATAACTTACTTTGGTGATCTTTTGTGACTTCTTATTACAGAACGCAGAAATATATATACTCTACTGTAATAAAGTTTATGTAAATTAGCGATGGATAGTAGATAAAACTACTTTTTATGTATTATTATGAAAATACCCGAGGTGGTTTTAAGAACACAGACAAACTATACATTGACACAATAAACAGGAGTGTTTATTGGCTTAATATTTCATAATTCAAAGGCAAATCGATTCTATTTTTCTCTTATTCAGTTACAGCGATAGCTGGATGCTTTTGGAGTGGCGTCAGTTCTTTTGCTTGTGTATGCATATTATGTGGATTTTCTGCACGAGGGCACCCTCTGGCTTCCAGTATGAATGAACACATTACATTTGTTTATAGCACTAAACAATTAGCCTGACTCTGTCAGACTTCGTACTTCCTCTCAGACTCGATATCCGTCTGATATAGCAAACCAGCTCCCAGATTATCTCCGGCTCCGCACCAGCCGTCCAACCAACGAACAGAGGGCGGGATGAGAGCCGTGACGTAGACGCTAAGCGCCAAATTTAAGTAGTTTAGGTTAGGGAAATCTAAAACAACAGCGGACATGGAGACACGGGATGCTATTCGCTCTGTTGAGGAGAATATTCCCGGCATTTGCCAACTGAAGCCCGAACAAGAAGAGTGTTTGGTTCACATTTTGAATGGAGGTGATGTTGTGGCCCTACTCCTGGCAGGTTTGGGGAAAAGTTTAATTTATCAACCGTTACCGATCGTCATTTTAAATAGCATTTTAAATATATATATATATATATATATATATACATATATATATATATACATATATATATACATACATATATATATACATACTAGAGGTGGGCATAGATTAATTTTTTTAATCTAGATTAATCTAGATTAATTTTGGAATTAATCTAGATTAATCTAGATTAAAATGGCTCATTTGAATTCTGCCGAAGGCATTCAGAATATGTGTGCTACCCAAATAATGACTAAAGGTAAGTCTTTGAGAACGGGTTTCTCAAGCCAGGTGGCGCATTAGACCAGGGGCTCATCTCCTGTTTCCAAAATGCATCACAAACTTTAATCTCTTCCCGTCCCAATCCCACGAAAAAACTGGAGGAAAATCCCGTTCCACTTCCGGAAGAATGACTCCCATTCCCTCCCACTCCCGTGTTGTTTTTTTTTTTTTTTTTTTTTGCCGATAACTGTCAATTACAGTAAAAATATAGTACAGATCACAGCGTGCCCACCTTATTAGTTGAATAAAAACCCAAAATGTCGTTTTTTGTTATTATATTGAACTGAAAGCCATCTTATGCACAGTGTTGCACAGATTAAATTTCATGTAAATCATCCATGCTAACACACACGTCTTCTATTTTTATTTTTTTGACATTTCACTCTCTATAGATATATTTTTCAAAGACGGAGTTTCGAAGTTTCTCGCTCAAGTTCACATGAGACCTAAAGCGCATCCTGTTTGCTTAAAAGCGCAACGTTTCGTTGTTATTCTGAGTGCACACAAATAAACGTAGAGTCTTTACAGATTCGAAAGATGTATTAGGCTACTTTTATCTGTATGACCAAAAATGACGGAGATTTTAAGAGCAAGTGAACGCACCGGAGCCTGTCCTGCAGCAAACGCGCTTCCACACAAACACTTCAATAGCGCACATTTCTCTAGGTTAACATCATATTGAGCGGCCATGTAAAGTTGCTACTACATACATCTTTCAGATGAAAAGCCATATTTGAGGTTGATGAATGATAGGTGAGCGTTTGGATGTCCTGTCCGATTGTATTACCACATAGACCAGCCGTTAACAATCTGTCCATCACGGACTGCGAGCCTCTAGTTCGAAGACTCGTTCTCGCCCCCTACAGTGCAATTCGGCTAGGTATACATCCGCGCTAAAATATCAGGGTGAAAGTCATCATAGCTTGCGTAGTATAGACCCAGCTCCCAACCCAACTTTGAGAATAGATTAACGGCGATATTTTTTTTATCGCCGATAAGAGTCTCACGTTAACGCAGCACGTTAACGCCGATAACGGCCCACCACTAATACATACATATATATACATACATATATATACATACATATATATATATATATATATATATAATATATATATATATATATATATATATATATATATATATAAATTATTTTTTTTTGGAACAAAATTTGGACATTATGGTTGTATTTATGCCTGTGTGTGATGATAAATGAGCATGTTGTGTTTTTATTTACAAGTGAAACCACGTGAATGATTCATTCCTCAACGAAACACTAAAGTATTTATAAATATGGTCTATTAATTAGTTATAATACAATTAAATGTTCAATTTAAACATTCCATTTAAACATTTTTACATTCCAGTAAAAATTCCAGTCGGCATAATCAAAGCTTTATTGGCATGTCAAGGATTAACAGTAGGCTATTATTTACAAAACTATTCAGAACGTTAAGAGATCGAAATGAAAGAAGGAACTGAATATAAATGAATATACAAATATAACCACTAATAATAGACTATCTGTTAATGGACTTGTGGAATGGATAAAAATGTTTTCTTGTAGGCCTATTTTATTTTACATAGGCTAACATTTATTAATGATAAACTTTATTCGAATGCTGTCTACATCAAGTGCAATTTAGTGGCCTATGGTTAATATAATAATTTAATAATGTAATAATTTCTATAATTATGAATATATTAATATCATAATTCAAAATAAAATATTAATAAATCCATCTCTGATAATCCCGGCTGGGTTGCTATGGTCACACAGCTTTGTTTACGCATTAAAATCGTGGCCATGAGAAAAATATGTTGTTCCCTCAACATAAGAAGTCGTGGCCACGACATATTATCACGTTCCCACAAGTTAATATGACGTTCCCACTTCTCACAAATTAATATCTCATGGCCACAATAAAATTAAGTGAACCGAACATGTCACCTCACAGTCACAGTAGTATAGTGTATAATGTCACAGAAGCTTTTTATTTCAGATAAATGCTGATCTTTGGAACTTTCTATTCATCAAAGAATTATAAAAAATATGTTTTCAACTGTTTTAAATATTGATTATTGACATAACAAAAACGGTTAACATTTAACTTAAATGTTCATCACTAAAGCTATATTTAAGTAATTATTTAGAAATGTAAAGTATTTTTTTAACATACATCTGGGATCAGTGTTGTAATTGCTAATGAAAACAAATTATTACAACTTTTTTAAAATCAAGTTAAAATGAACTTGACAAAGATGAAATAAAATATAAATATCAGATGATGATGATAATAGTCAAATAGTCAAAAATAATAATAATACATGTTTCCTGAACAGCAAATAAGCATATTAGTATGATTTCTGAAGGATCATGTGACACTGAAGACTGGAGTAATGATGCTGGAAATTCAGATTTGATCACAGGAAAGAATTGCATTTTAAAATCTATTCAAATAGAAAGCAGTTACTTTAAATATTAAAAATATTTCACTATTACTGCTTTTCCTGTATTTTGGATCAAATGCAAGCTTGTTGAGTGGAAGAGAATTCTTTAGAAAAAATATTGAAAACCATTTTCCAAATGCACTATAAAAAGTTCTGAGCACTACATTTAATAGACGTCTCTTGATTTGGAGCTATAACATTTGTCAAAACTTATTACTGTTACTATTACAGTAAATCCATTATTATGATTAAGGATCATGATGTGTAGATGGATAGCCTGTAATTTATTTTGGTGCATTATAAAGTTTTGTCGTCCTTGTAAGTGCAGTTTTGTCTAAGATATTTGACTTCCTCTTTAGTGCTTTAAAGTGGAATAATATCTGTGGTCTGTGTGCTGTGATATCAAGGGAAACTACACTGACTCACCCAAATGATCTGCTTTGCACTATGTACAGTGTTTAGGTGGAGGCAGGTGGTATTTATAATTCAGAGGTGAGGGGGATGTTTTTGTTCGAGGAAGCGTTAGATTGGACAGAATCTCTCCAGTGCATTGTGACTCATCAGACTATATTACATTTACATTTACATTTAGTCATTTAGCAGACGCTTTTATCCAAAGCGACTTACAATTGGGAGTACATAAAGCGATTAATCTTGAAGAGGCAAACATACAGAGGAGGATTTAATATATTAAATATATAGTCAGAAGTCAGAAAAAACTTTATTGCCAAGTATGTTTGCACATACAAGGAATTTGTTGTAGTGTCACAAGCTTCCAGTACACAGAGATGACAACAACAACCTGGAAAACTACATGTTCATTCCTATATATATATATATTTATACAGTGCCTTGTGAAATTATTCATACCCCTTAATTTTGTTCACATTTGGTTATGTTGCTGCCTTATGTTTAACTACTTTAAATTACCCCCCCACACACACACACACATCAATCTACACTCCAGACACCATACTGACAAAGAATAGACTGAATTTTTACAACTTAAATTTATAAAAAGTAAAACAAACACTGATAAGTACATTACAGAAGCACCTTTACAGCCTCAAGTCTTTTTTTGTTTGATGTGACAAGCTTTTCTTTTCAGCATTTGGCAATTATCTGCTATTCTTCTCCTCACCTCTTCACGTCTCAAGCTCTGTCAGGTTGGATGGGGGCAGACGCACATTTTCAGGTTTCTCCAGAAATATTTGGCTGAGTTTAATCCCAGACTAGCTCGGCTACTCAATGACATTCACAGAGTTGTGTATAAGCCACTGTTGCTGTGTGCTTAGGGTCACTGTCCTGTTGAGTCCCTCAGTCCATGATGTTGAAAAAATAGCCCCATAGTATGAGGCTGCTACCAGCACACTTTACTTTTGGGATGGTAATCTGCATGTGATGAGCAGTGCCTGCTTTCCTTCAAACATGATGCTTAGAATTGAGGTTCATTAGACCAGATAATCTTGTATCTCAGAGTCTGAGGGTCCTTTAGGTGATTTTTCCAAGTGTGTTTTCATGTTTTTTCATTGAGGAGAGGATTGAGTTTGGCCACACCGCCATAAAGCCCAAGCCATTTGTCCATATAATGAATGTACAAATCATTGGTGTTTGGTGATGAGTTTTTGGCTCAAGGTCTGCATTTAAAGTCACACCAGAGGTGTTCAGCTGGGATTAGGACTTTCTGCAGACCAGTTAAGTTCTTTCACACTGACTGAATCATCATTTCTCTTTAATCCTTGCCTTCTATACAGAGACACTGTCATGTTAGAATAGAAAAGGGTCTTGTCCAAACTGTTGTTATAAAATTAGAAGCACACAATTCCCTAGAATATCATTATATACTTAAACATTAAGATTTGTACTCATGGAAATGACTAAAGTAGTCAAACCTTTCATTAGAAGGGGGTGACCCAATACTTTTGGCAATATAGTGTGTGTGTGATATAATATATATATATATATATATATATTATATATATATATATTATATATATATATATATATATATATATATATATATATATATAAAGTATATATATATATGCGCATACACACACACACACACACACACACACACACACACACACACAGCACACACATATATATATGCATACACACACACACACAATTATTTCTGAACATAGATCTTAAGTTGTGTTCTCTTCTTGTATCAATACTTTACAAAAACCCGAAAATAATGTAAGTTTAGTAATTTTGCAGATGCTTTTATTCAAAGCGACTTACAATTGGAGAATACATAAAGTGATTAATCTTTAAGAGGCAAACAGACAGAGGAAGTGCCCATAACACCAAGTCTCAGGCATTGTTCAAATAAGAACAAATGTCACATGACATGAGACTAGTCTGATAAATGATTACTTATTTTAGTTTGTAGTGAGAACCCTTCTTAATAACTGAGCACCAATAACAACCAATAACAACTGAGCAGCAAATCAGTATATTAGAATGAAGGACCATGTGACACTGGAGTAATGATGCTGAAAATTCAGCTTTGCATGAAAATAGATTCAAATGGTAATTTCAAATAAATTCAGCCTTGTTGAGCATCATTTGATTAACCATTTTTAAATCATGACTCTTGATTGGACCAAGAGTATTTGAAATCTACAGACAGTAGGTGGCGGTATTTATCAAACAAAATCATAGCAGCTTCACTTGAACAGCTGGAAGTTATATTCATAGTTTCAGAAGAAACTGTCATATGATTCTGTGTCTGTCTTATTTCAGGCTAAGGAGGCCGATCTGAAGGCCATCGAGCAGGTCTTGTGTGAACCGTCTCTGAGCGCATGTCAATTCAGACAATGGCGAGATGCTAATGTGCTCCTGCTGCATGAGATCGGAGAGAAACACAAGAGAGCTGTGGAGCCACAAGCCCAGGAAGGTCTGGTTCAGACTCAGCCTCGGTGTCAGTCCCTCCCTGCTGTCCCTGTGTACACCGAGACCAGCCTGTGAAGATCAGAGGACGACTGCAGACAAACTGAAAGAGATGTGTGCTGTGTAAAGACGACCAAAGGAACACAAACAGACAGGGTTTCCTGGACACAAATGAAGCTTCGCTGAAACACTTCAAACGGTGTGCAGTGGCAGAACGCAGTAACGGCATCATGAAGAAAAATGACCTAAATTTTGCTTCATTTGATATAAGTTCTTTCTGAATCTGAGCGCAGAAGAGCCTAACTCGGTCATAACTCATTTCTGAAACATGTAGTTACTGACCCTAACCCTGCCTTTGTAGTTCCGAATAATTGTAACAAATGAATAATGTCATGTTTGTTCATATTCAGTCTTTTGATAATGTAAAGTGGGGGAGAAAAATGTCACAGACTTGTGTTTGTAGATGTTCTGTCATCTTTACTCATCAAACTGATGAATGAAATGGTGAGTTTAAAAGGAAAATTAATTGCTCATGGATTTATAACGACACTGTATTGTCTAGTTCGTTTTTTTTAAAGCAGGCTATACATGATTTTCTCCAAATTGTGGATCGCACACAGGATAAATACACTCCTGCATGTACATTTCTTGTATTTGTTACCAATCACTCCATTTCACAAATCTAAGCTCGGTGTTCTCTTCTATTCTTAAACTTCTTTGCATTCGATTTTTTTTGGAAATGGGGTGTTGTTTACCTGTTTTTAGCAAGACAGCCCCTTTTAGATGTGCATATTTTAGCATTTTACAACTGGAAATGAATGTCTTAAGTATTGTACATTTTTGTATAAATGTCTGATTTAATTGTATAAATGTTACATTTTTGGGAGTAATTCATGCTGAAGGTGTGCCTAAGGAAATAAAAAATGGCAATTTAATATTTTATTTCAAGATTTTGTCTGTTAGGGTGTGTTTGAGAAGCTGAAATGCTCAGTATGTCCATTTAACCACTTTCTGGTTGTCAAACTTGGTGGAATATGCTCATTGTGAATATGATTATACTGATGGTTAATTATTCAAGGACACCTGTGTGAACTTGAGGGGATCTGACTTCATACATCCACTAAAAATCACTTTGAGGCCATTTGCGTAGAAGTCATTGTTCAGTAAATTAAGTAAAAAAAAGAATTACTTGTGAGAAAATACATTTTCAGTTTCTAAACCCATTATAGCATTTGAGAACTAATTTTGATTTTAGAAGTTTCAGCTTTCTGTAAAAGACAACGAGAGACAACTTAAAATGCTTAAATGATAGTTCACTAATCTGTCATTTACTTCTGGTAAACAAGCTCAAACATGCTTAAGGCACTAAAACAAATATCTTTTTATGCAGAAAATACTGTAAGTACATACAAGAACAACAAAGATAATTCAAATATGCCATAGTAAAAACATACCATATAATAGAAGTTGTAAATCACATCTTTAAATAAACGCTTCAAAAATCTGGCATTTTTACTATGTGTGTAAGTCTTTGGGATGAAATTCAATAAGAAAAGTACATTTTTTGTTTCTGAATAAACCATTTTGCTTACAATATAATGAAGTTGGCAACATATTCAGGAGATAAATGATCAAGGTTTTCATTATAAGAACAAAAGGCTGGTAACATAACATAAACATAAATCAGCCCAGAATATTTCCTGAAATCCATGTTTGTGCTCTGGACAATTTTGAAATGTGAGTAAAAGCCTAAATTAAAGCAGTTCATCTTATACAAATATTGAAAATAAATTGATGAATGACTCGTTAATTTGCTAAAAAAGTGAAGATGTCAGAATTTAAATTTGTGCTTAAATTAACTCTATAACATTTTTGATTTAAATGAATAGAAAATGCAAAAATGTCTTTCACACCATGACTCCAGACAGAGCTGTGGTCTTCTGTCATGCCATCTGTGAGGGACGAGTGTATGAATGTATACTCAGACAGAATCTTTTTGATAAGAGTCCAGCGCACCGATCACACTCGGCCATCTGCTGCCAGCTTTTGTACCCCTGCACAAAGAGAGTTAATCTGGCTGCTGTCCTGTTATCCTTCACTGACACTGATTTACATGACAAGAGAAAGTTCTGCACACTTTTAGCTGAAGGTCTGTGGAGTAAAATGTATCATTTGACATCTGAATATATGTTACTTCTAAACTTTCCTTTGGTACTACCCTGAAACTATATGTACTTGACATGTTAATGGGAAAAGTACATAATACACACATTCATACTACATAGAATGCACTTTTTTAATGCTTGTGAAATAATTACTTATTCAAAGGTATAACTTCAGATGCAGCCTAACTAGGTGAGCGCTAATGTGTCTTGGCATAATTCGCTTTTTGTGATTATCTTATAAGTGGAAATGTATTTTCATGTGGATGCATAATATGATAATACACCAGTATTGTGCTAAATTGTGTCTAGGTAGTACACACCCCTTTTTGTTTTCTAGCCAGCCAAAATGTTGCAATTATATATAAATGTTAAACATTTCGCTAAGAAATTACTTATTTTCTGAACTTTCAGGTTTGTACATTTACAAACTACTATATAGAAAAGCATATTTTGACCTCAAATTCATCACCAATTTGATTTAAGTGGAAATAATGCATTGCACAAGCGTTTGTGGGTAATCAAATCAAGTACACCAGTGCTTGGCCACTTTTTGGCCAAAAATGTTTCACATTTATTGCAAAAATGCATGCATGCATTGAAGTAGTTTGAGAGTTTAGGGAAGCGGACTCTATCACATTATTCGTAGTGCTTTATGGGAGTAGTCGATGACAAAGGGCCCAAATTGCTTGTCGTAATTTTCTCTGTAAAATCATGAGTAATGTAGTTTTCCGTCAGGAATTCTACTGTTGAACACAATTTTTTAAAAATATACTTTGACATAACATGGACTGATGACCAAAAGCATATACCATTGATTGCATTCTTACTTTTAACTTCCAGAACCTGACTTTTGCTCTCCATAGCATGTACAGATGCTCACTTAAAGAATCCATTAGAAAACATATAAACAGCGCTATTAGCATATTTATTAAATTCTCTGTGTAATACTATTTAGAATGGAAACTATGTGAATTGGGCTGCAATACTAATTGCTTAAGGCAAACAGGCCTTAGGCCAGTGTAAAGAGACAGATTGAAAACGTGTTATTGTTTCTTGTGAGGTGAAGAGAGAGTGCACTTGTGTCTCCTGGGCTCAAAATAACAATGTTACTGTCTATTTACGTAACAGACAGCAGTTTAACACACAGCAGAGGTCAGGGAGAAGGCAAGACACTCACTGTTAACAGAAGAAAGTGTCTGTTTGGACAGAGATTGGAATACTACTTTTTATGCGTCCTGTGAGGCCATATTTCTTCAGAGCGGTCAAATGTGGCTAGCTCAATGAAACTTAATGACAGTGTGCTATCCACAGGTTTATAATGGTGTGTGTGTGTGTGTGTGTGTGAGTGTGTGTGTGTGTGTGTGTGTGTGTGTGAGTGTGTGTGTGTTATTCTGCCATAGCCTACAGAACAGGACCTTCTTAAAATGTAATAAACATAAATGTGGAATATTTATACAAATAAATATTAAATGCATTGTTGACTTGCATTTTTTTAACACATCATGAAACCATTCTGGATACCAATTTCAATAGCAAAGATGAATAAAAAAGCTATTGAACATTTTTTTCAGCTATTGAACTTCTTCAGTGTTTTCAATTTTAAACAATATGCATTTACATTTAGTCATTTGGCAGATGCTTTTATTCAAAGCGACTTACAAATGAGGACAATAAAAGCAATCAAAACCAACAAAAGAGCAATAATATGTAAGTGCTGTGACAAGTCTAGTCTAACACAATAGACGTAGCAAGTTTTTTTTATAACAAATAAACAGAAAACAAGTAGATAGAATATTGAAAGAGTAGAGAGTGCTAGAGTTAGAGGGTCAAATGTAGATAGAGGGGTGTTTTTAGCCATTTCTTGAAGATACTTAAGACTCAGCTACTCGGATTGAGTTAGGCAGGTCATTCCAACAGGAGGGAACAGTTAAGGTAAGAGTCTGTGGAAGTGATTTTGTGCTTCTTTGGGATGGCACTGTAATGCGTCGTTCACCACAGAATGCAAGCTTCTGTAGGGCACATAAGTCTGAAGTAGTGAATTGAGGTAAAGGGGTGCAGAGCCAGAGGTGGTTCTGTAGGCAAACATCGATGCCTTGAATTTAATGCGAGCAGCTATTGGTAGACAGTGCAAATTGATGAACAAGGTTCAAGGTTCAAGGTTTCTTTATTTGTCACATAATAAATTATACAGGGTATAATCAAAAGTGAAATGTAGGTCAAATCAGGTCCGCTCAGTGGACAGTGCAAAGAATAAAAAATTATATATAAAAGTAACACCACACAAGAGCATATATATAGGTAAAAAAAGAAATAAAATGTGCAGTAGAATAAAGAAAAGTGCAAAACAGTAAGATGTGCAAAACAAGTAGGATGTGCAAAAACAGTATATGGGACTTAATAAATAGTACTATAAACAGGAGGGATGAGAGGGATGTGCAAACGACAGGAGGGATGAGAGGGATGTGCAAACAGGTGTTTTTTTTTATTTTTATTTTTTTTTTATGTTTATTAAACAGAGTTTGTGTTTAGGAGCCTGATGGCCTGAGGGAAGAAGCTCCTCCTCAGTCTCTCAGTCTTTGCCGTCATGCTCCTGAAGCGCTTGCCAGATGGCAGTAAACGGAAAAGATGGTTACCGGGGTGATTTGAGTCTTTGATGATTTTAGCAGCTCTGCTTTTGCAGCATTTGAGGTAGATGACCTGCAGAGAGGGGAGAGTAGACCCTGAGATGCGCTCAGCTAAGCGCACGACTCTCTGTAGAGCTTTGCAGTCCTGGTTTGAGGAATTACCATACCACACTGAGATGCACTGAGTCAGTACACTTTCTATGGCCCCTGAATAGAAAGTTTTCAGGATAGCTGGTGAGACCCTGAATTGCCTCAGCTGTCGCAGATGGTACAGCCTTTGCCTGGCTTTCTTAACCTGAGTTTGAATGTGCGTAGTCCATGTCAGGTCCTCGGAGATGTTTACACCGAGGTACTTGAAGCTGCTCACCCTCTCCACAGGGGTCCCACTGATCATAAGAGGAGTGTAGGGCTGCTGCTGTCTCTTCCTGAAGTCCACGATCAGCTCTTTGGTTTTGCTCACGTTCAGAGAGAGACAGTTGTCCTGGCACCATGATGTAATTCTCTCCACCTCATCCAAGTATGCGGCCTCGTCATCGTTGTTAATGAGGCCCAGGACCACAGTATCATCAGCAAATTTAATGATAGAAGTGGAGCTGTGAGAGGACACGCAGTCGTGGGTGTATAGAGAGTAGAGCAGGGGGCTCAGGACACAGCCCTGCTGGGCTCCTACGTTCAGGGTGATGGAGTTGGAGGTGAACTGGCCGACTTTCACCACTTGTGGTCTGGCGGTGAGGAAATCTTGAATCCAGTCACAAAGTGAAGTGTTTAGGCCGAGGTCTGAGAGTTTAACAGCCAGCTTGGTGGGGACTATAGTATTGAAAGCGGAGCTATAGTCAATGAATAGCAGCCTTACATAGTTGCCATTTTTGCTGTCGATGTGAGTGAGGGAGGAGTGCAGTACCTGGAAGATGGCATCATCAGTAGACCTATTTGGCCGATAGGCAAACTGAAGAGGGTCCAAAGTAGCAGGGATGGAGGAGCAAATGTGTTTCTTTAAAAGTCTCTCAAAAACCTTCATGACTGTCGATGTGAGGGCAACTGGACGATAGTCATTCAAGCAAGAGGGTTTACTGTTCTTAGGCACAGGGATAATGACAGATTTTTTAAAGGGGGTGGGAACCACAGAGGTAGCGAGGGACTCATTAAATATGGATGTAAACAAACCAGCAAGCTGATCAGCACAGGACCTCAGAACGCGGCCAGTAATCCCATCGGGTCCTGCTGCTTTTCTGACGTTCACTCTCCTTAGTTCCCTCCGAACGTCATCCTCTGACACGGTGATAACATGATTGCTGCTCTGTCTGCTGCTTGCTGAGGCGCTGTATGGCAGAGTCGCGCCACCATTACGTTCAAAGCGGAAGTAGAAGGTGTTTAGCTCTTCGGCTAGCAACGGATCTGCTCTCACCTCCACAGAGGAGTTGTTTCCAGAGGAACAGATGGTCTTTAGTCCCTGCCACATGCGTCGAGAGTCATTGAGCTGGAAATGTGACTGAATTCTCTCACTGTATCGGCGTTTAGCAGCTCTAACTGCACGACGGAGAGCATAACAAGATGCCTTGTACTCACTCATGTTTCCTGACAGAATACCGGCATTGTATGCGGCAGTTCGATGGTTAACCGCGTCACGAATTGTTCTGTCCACCCACGGCTTTTGATTTGAGAAAGTCTTTATTGTTACCGTTTCGGTGGCCTGTTCGGTTAGTGTGTTTACGAAGCTTAATGCTACCTCCGTGAATTCGCTGACGTCAGATGAACTCGCCGGAACATGTCCCAGTCGACGTCAACAAGAGACGCCTGTAGCGTAGCTTCGGAGTGGGAGGACCAGCGCGTCACTTCTTTCTCCACCGGGGGTTCTTGAACGATCCGTTGTTTATAATCCGGTGTGAGGAAAATGGCGGCATGGTCTGATTTTCCAAACGCCGGCATTGAGTGGGCTTTGTAGGCATTTTTGAATTGGGTGTAGCAGTGATCGAGTGTATTCAGTCCTCTGGTTGGACGGGATATGTGCTGATGAAAGTTAGGGATGACCTTTTTGAGGTTAGCTTTGTTAAAGTCCCCAGCGATGATACATGCAGCGTCAGGATGTTTGTTGATATATCCGCTGAGTTCATCGTGGAGTTTGGACAAAGCCACTCTAGTATCTGCTTGTGGTGGGATGTAAACGGCAGACACGAGGATCGATGTAAATTCCCGGGGCAGATAGAAGGGGCGGCAGATAATGGAGAGGTGTTCTAGATGCGGCGAGCAGGAACGCGACAGAATGGAGATATAATGAAGAAACACACTCCACCACCTTTGGTTTTCCCGGCCTCGGCTGTTCTGTCCATCCGTAAAACAGAGAAGTTATCAGACGGCGTTACAGCGGTGTCCGGGACCGTCGGCGTGAGCCATGTTTTGGTCAAACAAAGGATGTTACAGTCCCTAATGTCCCGTTGGAAACTAATCCTGGCTCTAAGATCGTCCATCTTATTCTCCAAGGATTGGACATTAGCGAGCAAAATACTCGGTAGAGGGGGACTGTGAGCCCTTTTCCTCAGTCTGTTGCGGATTCCAGCACGTTTCCCGCGGTGTTTCTTTCGCCTCCTGGTATTATTAAGGCGGCCTTTGTCAGCTTCGGTGCTCCGAAGAATCTCCAATGGCCACGCTGGATCTGTGTATAAAGTGTCCTGGATCAGGTTAGTGTAACGCTGTCCAATGTCCAAAAGTGTTCTCTTGTTGTACATAATCATTGCAGACGTTACACGTGTAAAAAGAGAGGTACAAATAGAAAAAAAAACACATAAAAACACAATTTTGAGCGGCGCTAATTCGCAGGCGACTGAACTCAGCAGCGCCACCGGAACAGAGGGGTGACATGAGCTCTTTTCGTCTCGTTAAAGACTAATCTTGCAGCCGCATTCTGGATTAGTTTTAGAGATGTGATTGATTAGCTGGAAGACCTGCCAATAATGGATTGCAGTAGTCCAGCCTGGACAGAACAAGAGCTTGAACAAGGAGTTGTAAAGCATGTTCCAAAATAAAGGGCCTGATCTTCCTGATGTTGTTTAAAGCAAATCTGCACGACCCCGGGTTTTTAGCATTTTGGTCTGTGAAATTTAGTTGATCATCAATCACAACTCCAAGGTTCCAGCATGGCTGCCCTTGAAGGAGTTATGGTTGATGCATCTAGCTGGATGGTAAAATTGTGATGGAGTCATGGGTTTGCTGAAACCACAAGCAGTTCTGTCTTAGTAAGGTTGAGTTGAAGATGATGGTTCATCATCTAGCAAGAAATATCTGTTAGGCATGCTGAGATGCGAGTAGCTATCATCAGATCATCACGATGGAATGAGAGGCAGAGTTCAGTGTCATCAACATAGCAGTGATATGAAAAGCCATGTTTTCTAGTGATGCTATGTAGACAGAGAAGAGAAGTGGTCCAATAACTGAGCCCTGAGGCACCCCAATAGTTAGATGTTGTGACTAGGACACCTCACCTCTCAGAGATGGACCTTGAAGGACCTACCTGAGAGGTAAGACTCGAACACTGGAGTGCAGTTCCTGAGATGCCCTTTGCCAATAGGTTTCACAGGAGGATGGGGTGGTTAACATGTCAAAAGCAGTGGACAGATTCAGCGAGATAATTATTGAAATATAGCATCAAAACATTCAAGCAAATAGTCAGTAATAAAGAAGAACAAAGAAACACATTACAAGCAATAATAAAGAAAACGTGTCTTCAGTATCAAGGATATTAAATATTTTTTCTTTTTTTTCTCAGAATTATTACTCTGAGTATTGGATGAAATATATCTAATAGGCAGCATTCACACTAATGTACAGATCGATTTTAACATTGTCCCATCTATTTACATCCTTTAAGACATGTACTCTAACTGACTGGGTTTACATTAATTTCACATCATAAAAAGCTGGAGTATGAATATATGGAAAAAATATATTTGTTTGTTTGAGTGTTCCCTTTAATTTTTGTTCTTGCTTTATAAGGTGGACATTTTGGTCACCTGGGCAAAAACATCATGCTGTAACTTCAAAGTGCTATTTCTATTTGATTTAACACTTAAATTGGGCAAATTCACCTCAGTGTATTGTAGCACTAGTACACTATAATACAGTATACAATCTGATCCTCACAAGGGCATACCATCAGTTATAGGCATAATAAATGCCTGTTAGACACAAACGGGATTGAAAAAAGGAAGATTTAAACACGTGTCGATCACAAGCAAAATTATATCGGCTATTCTTACCCTACTGCTCCTGTTACCAGACAGGTTTGTTTTGTAATTATGTCTGGCTTAACCAAATAATAGTGGGACGGAATGACTGTTAACAGCCTATGATAACAAGGCGGGTTATTTGGACTTAGTGTAAAATGACACTCCGTTAAAACAACATATGCCATCCATACATCATTGGATAGCTCTTCTTTTCACACTACGTAACTGTAAAGCAATATTAGTAAGTATTCATGAAAGTACATCTGTAGTTCTGATTATGTGACTGTCTTCTGTAATATTTAAAAGTTCCATGTTCCAGTAGACATTCAAGCATTTAAAAACAAGCCCGGTTCCACAAGCTAAACTAGAGCTTCATAAATGCACTACTGTATATCGAGGGATGAGAACCAGAAGGGCAATGTAAGTGACATTTTACCAACTTTTCAGGAGAGCTAAAACAAATATGTTTACCATAGTTTGATCTGACTTTGTGTACTGATTTAAATTGTTTATAATACATATTAGTGCACTCATGGATGACAGTACTTTTGCCAGTAGAAAGAGCTCATTAAGAGCTTTCATTTGATGTATATATCTCCATTTCACCAAAAATGTCACTTACTCTGGTTCTCACCCCTCGATATGTTCTTCCTCCTTCATTCTGTGGATGTGACATTGGCTCCTGGTCTGCTGAAGGTTGAAAACTTTGCTTTGGAGAGATGCTGAGGTTCCTGTGCATTCCTCAGAGGGAATGTGGTTTTGAGTGGTGACTCACTGTAAACCACAGCACAGCAAACTCACCACTCATTCTTCTGGTTTGA
Source organism: Schizopygopsis pylzovi (assembly GCA_027422435.1). Taxonomy (NCBI): domain Eukaryota; kingdom Metazoa; phylum Chordata; class Actinopteri; order Cypriniformes; family Cyprinidae; genus Schizopygopsis; species Schizopygopsis pylzovi. Next base: position 29,130,745 of record CM049816.1, read on the forward strand.
CTCAAAATAGCATATAAGAGAATCTGTTGCTCATTCTAACTAAAATATAAAAGCCTGTGATGGGTTTATTCGTTTTCCAGGGAATTGTTGTTGAAGATCTGTAATTATATGGGAAGAGTTCCATGGTTAAGGGTGAGACTCCATATAGCATACTTATAATATTATCAATTTCCAATGAACAGTTGTGTGCGTTCTCTAGCTCTAGCTGTGTGCGTTCCATAATACACTTTTCAGTTGTTCACAATGTACAATTCACTCTAGGCACAGAATTGAACAATTCTGGTTCCTGTCCCATTCACTTACCATTAAGGAGTCTATTCTCTGTTCTGAATGTGTATCTTTAAAAATAGATAACATGAACAACACATCAGTTTTGAGTTATTGTTTGTTCTAAATGATGTGCACTTATACTATGAATTCTTCCATCTAGTGTATAGAAGGTAACGCTGTATCAAAGATTGCAGAAAGGTAGTGTACACTCAAATAGAAGAAAAACATATTTTTTTTTGTACATGGAAAAGTCATTATTTGAAGGAAATTATTTCTAACACGTGTGATGTCTTGACGCTAGCTTTAGCACACTTATCCCCTCCCTTTACTCTACATAGGGAACAGTGAAAAAATGATAAAATCTAATTTAACTGGTTTTATTCAAGTCACAAATATAATTTAACATCACTGAATCAACAGGAATTCAATAATATGTACCAACACAACTATTTTAGGGGTTAAATTAGATGAAAATAGCTGTTAACGTTTACTTTAACTTTTTATTTAGCATTTCATACTTTGTCTTTTCCAGTTTCATTACAACCTATTCTTATTGGGCTTACAGGAATTTTAGGCCTACATGAATTTTAAACACATTTGAGTCTTTTTGACAAAATCGTTAAAAATAACTAATTCCAAAGAGTCACTCATTTGGGAATCTGACTACTTTGGTTGCTCTGTATGTTTTTTATTTCCCATGTAAGGACAATGTAATATGAAAGTTTGATGGTAATTTATCGCCTTTGTCTTATTCTGTGTTTCTTATCACAGTCAACAGTTCAAGGCTCAGATTTACTAAACATGGCAAATTAGCCGAGACCACAATCCAATAAAAGCACTGATGGGAGTGGAAAGTTCTACTGGTGATATACATTACTGACAAAAGTAGTAAATTGTAATTCCATAAGAGGTTTTGTGCTTTCACTGTTAGTAAATCTGGCCTCAAGTGCCTTTTTTAGATTTAAAGTTAGTAGCAGTTCAGGACTTGTCAGAGTATGTTAGTAGGCCTAATTTATTTTGTCCACAGTGTATATATTGAGGAACTGTTAATGGAACCAAACATCATGATATTAAAAATATTAAAACAACAAAACATATAGTGCTGAATAAGAAACCAGTTCTTGATTCCCACCCTTCTGGGACATTTATTAAACTTTTCCTTTAATCTGTCTTCAAATCCCCCTGTGCAAACTTCAATCTTCCTTTATCCTTTATATCAATAAGACTCATGATGAGTTTCTTTCTGCCTCGGTGGAGTGAAATGAATAATAATGCTGATTGGTTATATCTACTGCAGGCGGTTCGAATCCCATGAGGTCTCTGATGTTGTTTCCATTGCATGATATGATTATATGTCTCTCTGCTTTTGAGATCTCTAACTCTCAGGCCCCTCGGCTATGATTCAGTGGTTAGAGCAATCGCTGTTGTCATTATCAAGGAGCTTTGAGATGTGAAATGTTGCTCTCAGATTGCATTGCGGGCAAACCAGCGGGAGGCCGGGTAATAATGGCGTGTGTAATAGTGTTTGTGTGATCAGCACCCACCGCTGGAGCTGCAGGCTACGACAAAACACACGCGTGTCTGTGTGAATGAGGACGACCCTCTAAACAAACGTGACCTCAATGGAAAAAGAAATGCAAAGGCAGGAGTAACAATGAACTATTTTCTATATAACAATTAACCAGTCAAGCATGGACAACATGCATCCTAACAGGAGAGGTCAAAGGGTTGGTAGATAATTAAATTGCCTGTGGAAACTAAACAAGGAAGGGGAATGTTTCAAGATATACAATTTTGGCGTATATACTTCACTGACTTATATCCAACAATTCCTGTTTGCATGTGTTTTTAAAGATTGGTTAAACGAATAAAAAAGGAATTATTTGAAAATGATAAATCAGCATTGTAGTAAGTGAGTATTTGCTCGGCTGTGTTTAAAGCTTTGATGTTGACTATTAGATATGACTGTAATGGCGTTTCGTTAACATTTTTAAAAGGGTTTATGTGTTTTTTGAACAAAATAGTATGGAAGTTGTTAGAGAGAGCTCAGTGTCTTGTAGAAATTGTAGAGAAATCTCGTCTCTACATCTCAGAGGACCTGACATGGACTACACACATTCAGACTCAGGTTAAGAAAGCCAGGCAAAGACTGTACCATCTGCGACAGCTGAGGAAATTCAGGGTCTCACCAACAATCCTGAAAACTTTCTACTCAGGGGCCATAGAAAGTGTATTGACTCAGTGATCTCAATGTGGTATGGTAATTCCTCAAACCAGGAGTGCAAAGCTCTGCAGAGAGTCGTGCGCTTAGCTGAGCGCATCTCAGGGTCTGCTCTCCCCTCTCTGCAGGACATCTACCTCAAATGCTGCAAAAGCAGGCCTGCTAAAATCCTCAAAGACTCAACACACCTCGGTAACCATCTTTTCTGTTTACTGCCATCTGGCAAGCGCTTCAGGAGCATGATGGCAAAAACTGAGAGACTGAGGAGGAGCTTCTTCCCTCAGGCCATCAGGCTCCTTAACACAAACCCAGTTTCATAAACACTTACAAGACTCATTATTAACTGTAAAACATTTATATTCTCATCATCCGTATTGCTGCTATGTGTACATACCCGGTACAACCCATTTGCACATCCCTCTTGCACATCCCTCTTGTTCATATTACTATTTATTAAGTCCCAATATACTGTTTGTGCTTATTATCTTATTATTATCTTATTTGTTTTGCACTGTTTATTCTATTGCACATTTTACTCCTTATTTCTCTTTTTCCTATATATATATATGCCTATATATATGCTCTTGTGTTGTGTTACTTTTATATAATTTGTATTTTTATTCTTTTGCACTGTCCACTGAGCGGACCTGATTTGATTTACATTTCACTTCTGATTATACCCTGTATAATTTATTATGTGACGAATAAAGAAACCTTGAACCTTTATGCTTTGATCTGAATGTAAACAACGTATCCACGTACATACTTTGCTTACACATGCAATACTCTCCAAAATGGAGCTATAGGGTGACACGGAGGAGAAGAATTGTTGAATAATGTAATTATTTTAGTTTTCTTTGCTCAGAGAACTTTAATTTTTAAGTGAAATGCTGCTTTAATTAAAAAAATGCCCTTGGTTTGGTCAAGCTCATCTTGGTTATATTAGCTTTGTGACAGATGTCATGGGAAAAGCAGACTGATTTCTGTTAAAAGTTCATAAAAGCAGACACAAATAACGGAGGATGCATCCAAAATGACATACTCTTGGAGTATGTTCTCTCTCTCTCTTTTGAATAAGTAATCACTTTGCAACCGTGACACCTTTTTTCAACTATGTTCTATATACAGTAGAATAACTGTGTAGCATGAATGTAATCTGGACATACTGCATCTGTCACGCTGCCATTATCATATGAGCTACAGCGCCAGTTGTGTTGCCTCACTTCCATTCACAACTCCTCTCCCATGGCCTCATGGGACAGAGTAAAGTGTTTATTGGATGTGCACTTTTGAATCTCACCATTCAAAATTGATAGGTCATCTGAGTAGTTTTTTTTTGCCTACTGTTTTATGAATTTGTACATTCAGTAACACTCTTACATAGATTTTTGTCTACTTTATAGTAGGAAAGTATGCATAATCAGTTCCCAAGAGGGATTCTTTAATATAAGATAACACATCATTACATAATCATGCAGTCTCAACCCGATCTTAAGAGAAAATGTAACAATTTGTATAAGGTAATATAATAGAAAAAACAACGTTCTTTAGCAAGAACAACATATAAACCCCACCCTAAAGATAACTGTCGCTTGGGATAAAGCAGATCGTATGAAAACATACAAATGAGAGTGTACAAATTCAGATAAATTTAGCCACCAGTTAACCAAAATGTAAAATAGTTAGTATTATCTATCTAGTATTAAATATATTGCTATGATATTGTGTAATTAATTGTGGCACAGTTACACTATCTCAACATTTCTGATAAAGCCTGATGCATAACTCTGTTTATTTTCCCTCCAAAATGTTTTATTAGGTGTTCATTGTAATGTGTCACACAATGCAAAAAGTGTTAACCTGCTATTGTTACTTTAAAAAGGTATACCTGATTTAACATACAGTATATAACATAGTTTTGAAGTATAAATTAATGTATTTAGGTTGATTCAGCAATATTACATTATTTTGACTTTAGGAAATGCAGTTCATTTAGATATTGTCATGTAGAATAGAAAAGGGTCCTGTCCAAATTGTTGCTAAACTTTTCATTAGAAGGGGGTGACCCAATGCACAATTACTGAGGCACAGTAGACGGAAACAGTGCGTGAAGTGACATTACTCACGTGAAATGGATAATTAGTGAATAGTAGTATCAGGAATGTGAATAACAGCTCAGTGGGCGGTGTTGCAGAGTTTGCAGAGGGTGGAGGTGTGGTTTCAGAGCGCGCGTTGGCTCCTGGCGGTCATTTGGCGTTCTTCGCTCGAGGAGAGAACGGCATGTACTTGTCCTGGAACATAATACCATTTTGAAGGATTTTGTTGTCTAAATATAATTTTGTCTGATGACAGTTATTGTCCAATAGTTAATTTCTTCATTTCAGCTGCGGTGAGTAGATATATAACCTTTCTTAATATTTCCGCTAAGCGTTTAATATCTGGTTCAGTGTAAAGGCTGTGAAATTTGAGACTGAAATGTTAAAGTTGCGCGTCTAGTAGCAGCATCATTATTATAGAATATGCATAATGATTTTGCCACGAACCTCTCTTTTTCTCTGCCCTGTATTTACTATAAGCGCAAAAACAATACTGAGTTCTTATTTTTCTATCAGTTGCTTCTTTTTCTCTGTTACTGTAAGAACTGCGCATCATTGACAGATTGACCCTAAAATATTTGGTCACTTAAGCAACAGTTAAACATTTGAATAGAAGTATCAACCCAGGTGTCATTTAGTTTAAAGAAAGGCAGCATAAACAGCATAATATTTCAAAAAAGATGCTTAGGAAGATGTTTTCAAAATGAGACAAAAATATGTAGACTCACACTTTTGCCCAATAATAAAAATTATGTCATCATACACTCACCCTAATGTTTTTCCAAATGTATGAGTTTGTTTCTTCTGTTGAACACAAAATAAGAAATTTGGTTGAATGTTGATTATCAACGGTAGCCATTTACTTCAGTATTATGGAAAAATATACTATGAAAGTCAATGGCTACCGTCAACTGTTTGGTAATCAACATTCTTCAAACTATAAAATAGACTATCCTTTTAAAGAAAAATAACCTCATACAGGTTCAGAACAACACAAGGCTGAGTAAATTATGACAGAAATGTCTTTTTTGTGTGAACTATCCTTTTAAAGGTGAAGTTTGTATCTTTTCTTGATTTTAAATGCTTTGTTTCTTTGAGCATCCTGATCAGCACATCATAGAAAGACTGGCTCAACCAATGGTGTGAGGTTTGGGCGGGACTGTCTGTTTGCCCAGCCAGTTGGAAAACATTCAACCTGTTCATGCCTGTTTGGAAACATTTGGTCAGTCAAATTTGCTGTACTAAATCTGATGAGAGCTCAGATTAAAATGTCATAGGTCCTCTCCCGCTTGCCTCAGTATTAAATCAAATTATAACATTAATGCAATTTGCCTCCGTTTGTTGTAAATGATAGCTAGTTAAAGTCTAATTAGCGATGCTTAACAGCATAATCTCCACCCATATGATTATGTACTTTAATAGCGGTGGCCTTAAGTTAATAGGACAAACTATAAATAATTTACACTGTGCAAAATCCACCGCATGTTTCGTACGAAGAGCCTTCATGCCTCTTTATTGTGTCTTCAGTAGTTTTAACCACCCCCATCTGCAGCCTGTGTGTGTGTGTGTGTGTGTGTGTGTGTGTGTGTGTGTGTGTGTGTGTGTGTGTGTGTGTGTGTGTGTGTGTGTGTGGGCATGTTTATGTGGTTTATGAGGACACAAATTTGTATAATGACATGGGTATGACATAGGTATTACAAGGATAAGGTGATTTATGAGGACATTTTCAGTGTCCACATAATTTAAAACACTTATAAATCATACAGAGTGAGTTTTTTTGAGGGAAAATAGAAATGCACCGTCTCCTGTGAGGGCTAAGTTTAGGTGTAGGGTAGGTGTAGGGCAATAGCACATACAGCTTGTACAGTATAAAAACCATTACGCCTATGGAAAGTCCCCGTAAAAACCAACATGTGTGTGTGTGAGTGTGCGTGTGCGCACACTTGTGTGTTGTTGCCACCTCATAGTGTTTGTTATGGATCTCAAGATCTAAAGAGCACCCAAAGACCAGCTGGATTCCCAGAGTGTGCTGAGGTGAATGGGGCTCAGAGCATCAGCTGCAGACTCTTCTATCGCAAATAAAGCCGGGGATTTTGTAGAGGAAGCTCGTCTCAGAACAGGATACAAGTGTCTAGCAGCAGCAGAAGGTTTCTACCAAAGTGGCTCTGTCATGGAAACACTACCCCATAATCACGAGCACACACTACTCCGGCATTCAACCAAATCCGGCTTTTTGATCAGAGCGGCCACATCATAATGGAATGATATATTTTAAGCTGTAACTGGAGTTTTGCCTATGACAGTGTGCATCAGAAATACTACATTTGGCATAGTCTTCTAAAAATATTGAGTTAAAGGGACAGTTCACTCAAAAATAAAAATTCTGTCATAATTTACTCCTCCTCAAGATGTTCCAAACCTGTATGAGTTTCTTTCTTCAGTTGAACAGAAAAAAAGAAGATATTTTGAAGAATGTTGGTCACCAAACAGTTGAAAACATACTATGGAAGTCACCAGCTACCAGCATCTGTTTGGTTGCCAGAAATCTTCACAATATCTACTTTCGTGTTCAACAGAAGAAGGAAATTCACACAGGTTTGGAACAATGTGAGTAAATGGATGACAACATTCTGGGTTAATTATTTATTAAGTGTTGTTTTTGGACCTAAAGTTTAAAAGGATATAAAAGCAAACAATTTTTTTGGTTAGTAAAGGTGCCTTTTGGATATTTAAGGGGATAGTTCACCCCAAAATGTAAATCTGTCATCATTTATTTACACTTATATAGTTACACACCCATACATCTTTGAAAAAAGGCTGTTTAAGAGCTACATTAGATGGAGACCAGGGGCTGTCAAGCCCATACAAATATAATAAATAAAGTTCATATCACTTGTGCGCGTTATTCCAAGTGTTCAGGTGTTATATGGTAGCTTTGTATGAGGAACAGATTGATACAAATAGTTCGGTCAATGATACATGCTCATTCTTTGTCTGGATTTTTTATGGAATAAAACAATTAAAATGCAGTTCATACAGTGACTAGAATACACCTCTTCAATGATGAATGATTTTCATTTCTGAATAAAAATTCATTTTGATGATTTTAGAGCAAAAGGTAGAACAAGTCTGAGTTGTACAACTATCCTGATATATATAATAATGAAGATGTAAAATGTCATGCCGAGTTTCATTTACCTCAGAAGTCGGATGTCGGAGTTGGGAATGACATCTCATCAGAGTTGAACGTGTTCCAGGACACAAATGTGTTAGCAATACCAGTTGATAAAAACATTAAAAAGCAGTATCCCATCCACAAGTTGGATAGTACTGTGTGCACCACTCAGTGTATTGAGGTACAGCCAAACAGAAGTGCTAATAAACAATTTATTACTACTATTTTACTTCTGTTGTGCGCTGAGCAGCCAGTTTGGATTCAGAAGTCAGGGATGTTGCAGTTTCCGAGTCAGAACTCGATTTGAGTGGCCATTCCAGTCAAAATGTCCTCCTGGAAACTTCAAATTGCATTCCCACATGTGCATATTCACACTTGGCTGTTTACAATGCATTAATCCAAGTATGAGATCAGTGAACGTCTTTGGTTCTTGTTACTGATCGTGATGCATTCACATTTCCCTTTTGGCACAGAAGCCTCGTGCCTAATGCAGTCACACCAAATTTACTGCTGACAAGTGGTTTGATTCCATCTCTTGATTGTGACAAATTTGCTCTGTTTCTTGATTTCAATTGAGCGTAAGAGCCAGGTAACTGCACCTGGACATCTGACAGTGTGGCATTTGCATGCCAAGGCTATTCAGTGACGCTAATGCACCTGATAATTGTTGGTAAATTGTAAGCACATGGAGCTGCAGTGTAGAAATGTAATGCTGAGGTTAGTCTAATGTTTCTGAGGTTGAATTCTGTCCAAGCGTCATTTGGGCTTGTAATGTCTTTGTGCATCTGATCTCTGTCCAACGTTTCTACTTTCTAGACAGTGTCTTCCACTGAGTGAGTGACAACCAAGCAAGCGGCACGCATGGAAATGATTATAACTGTTTAAAAAATGATATTGCTAGTTATGCTCTGTCTGCTAATTCATTAGTTGTAGTTTTGTTTTTGGACCCAGATTTTACATTGGGCATCATGTAGCAACCCAAAACTGTACCAAAATGATTAATACAAAAGCGTCAAAGTTTTTCATTTTAAAAGTTGATAAGTCAATTTATTTGTACTATTATAAACATGCATGTTTATTAAATCTATATAAATAATCCTATTGGCATCATATATGCGTCATCAAATTTTACATTGTGTGCATTTGTTACATTTCCAACAGATTGCTCCAAATAGCAAGGTAAAATTCGATTATGTTGGTATCTCTTGTTTGTTTGTAATAATGTGGCATTCTCTGACGACCTTTTGAGCTGCAGATTTGATGCCGCCTTTCCGCTAGAATACTAATGAAAGTATTGTGAGCTCTCAGCTGCAAAGGTCACATTACACTGATTATAAGGGCAGTGGGTTTGTCATTGTCTTATTGATTTAACAGAACAGACCTTATTAGTCTATGTTTTAAAAAAAATCCCCCTGTGAAAAATAAGTACTTTAAACAAATATACAAAACTAAATGTTTCCTGACACTTAATTGTATATTAATTGAAATGAAACTGAGATGTTTTGTGGTCTAAATTTAAATGCAATTAGCGGAACTTAAGTTCCAATTTAGTACATTTAAAACATATTACCTTTTAATATTGAATAACACACTACAATTAAAATGATAACAAATGTACTTTACATGTCGTTTAGTATGTTAGTCAATACATCAAAATAAATGTACTTCTTTAAAGCATAAAAAAGATTATTAAAACAGAATGATTTAAACATATTTTATTAAAAATGTTATTAATACAAAGTGCTCTTTTTAAAAGTGTTAAAAATAACCATGAAAGCGTACCTCTTTAAGTATACTTAAGTCTCTTTTTATTTTAATATTACTGTATATTGTCTGCAAGTAATTAAAAAAAATAAAATATCGCCTACTCTTTACATATAAATGAATTTAAATATAAATGTTAAAATAGATCACATCAAAACACAACAAACAAAGAACTGTTTAGCAGTGGGACAGATCAAATCACTAAATAGTTAATGATAAGAAGAAATAAAACAGGTTAGCGTTGGCAAGAGGTAAAATGTTTTGATGGGAAGACACAGCACAGCTTTTGATCAAAGTAATTATTTGTACAATTTATTTAATTTTTTCATGAATGTAGTGGAGTCTTTGTTATAATAATAATAATATTAATAATAATTTGTTACATTTCTATAGCGCTTTTCTAGGCTATCAAAGCGCTTAACATAGTAAGGGGGTATCTCCTCAATGCACATTGTGTGCATATGTTACATTTCCAACAGATTGCTCCAAATAGCAAGGTAAAATTATATTATGTTGGTATGTCTTGTTTGTTTGTAATAATTCTCTAATGACCTTTTGAGCTGCAGAGTTGATGCCACCTTTCCGCTAGAATACTAATGAAAGCATTGTGAGCTCTCAGCTGCAAAGGTCACATTACACTGATTATAAGGGCAGTGGGATTGTCATTCTTATTGATTTAACAGCACACACTTTATTAGTCTAAGTTTTAAAAAAATATGTAGGATCTTAATTAAACATGATTAAATGTAAAATTAAATTTGATGCTCAACAACAACTACTTTATGAATATTTTAGTAAGTAATAATCCTCTTACCCTTGTTGATGCATTTTGTATAATTGCATGCGCTATGAAGTATATGAAGTTTAATAACTGTTAGAACGAGTTATTTGGGGAAATGGAAATACTAGACTCTTTTTCTGCCCTTTTTCCACCACAGCTCGCTTTGTGTCCCTATGTTGAAGATACTGAAGGTATAATTTATAGATGTTTCTTGTCAGACAACATTTATTTTGTTGATGTGAAGGATAATTAACTTACTGGTCAGACCGAATTGCCAAATGTCCATCAAACGAACATTTGGCTTTTTGTCCGAATTGTTTACTGACTAGGTTAGCCAGCTGTTTGTGTTTGTTTTGCTTTGGAAAAGGAAATTATTGCCATGCTGTTTAGCCTTTATCAGAGAAAAGGAGCGAGGAGAGTAACAGAGAGAATAGAGAATAGAGACTGGACCTGGCTCTCCTTCATTTTTCCACTGCTAGTCATTGCGGGCTCAGCCTTAATCCACCCTCAAAAGTGCCTTGATGCCTTTGTGCTGTGGGCTGAAAGAAGGACCCTCTGTTCCAAGCTGTCTGAACTGCTGCTGTATGGAATTTTTGCTGGATTTTCTCCCTAATTAACCCCATTTTCGTGTGCAGAGACCCAATTTCTATGTGATGGGGAATGCGATAGGCATTGGTGCTCCTTGAGTTCTGTTGTTTTTCGCTAAGCCTGGCTCAAACTCAACAAAGGCCACGGAGACGGTACAACACTGGAGAAGGCGTGATAACATCTTCACAGCTTATTTTAGCCAAGCTCAATTCAATTAGTGTCACCACATGCCCTCAGACCAGTACTCCAAAATGTATAGAGGCCGGTTACTAGAACACACTGGCTTTTTAAACTTGTGACTAAAAGATTGTGTAATTGAGTTAAATGCATCATGATAATTTGATGTTTGCACATAACATCTAATATATCTTAAATTAGATTTGTATTTCCTGAAGAAATATGCTTTCTACAGGTCCTTAAAATGTACTAAAATATCTAAATTGCACTTTTTAAGGCTGAAAATAGTCTGAAATATTGTAAATGGTGTAAAAAACGTGTTAATTGTCATATAGCCCTTTTCAAAGCAGCTTTTCAGTTTTAAACAGGAAAGTAACTGAATCAATGATGCAAACGTCATCAAATATGAGGTAAGTCCAAAATTGACGCCAAAGTAAATCTGTATTCAGTAGAAAGTCTGACATCTTATCCCTTCTTCTCATTCAACACCAGTATGAAACCATATCCAGCTCAAGCACGTGCCCGACCGCTCAGCTGAACACCCACAGCTCTGGAAGCCAAAGAGCCATTGAGCATCCAGCAGGGATCTTATGTGGAACGTCAACACACGGTGAAAGGGAATTCACATTAGTCCAAATCAAACAGGGCCGGCATTGTCCTTGGTAAACCTGAGCCCCCTTTTTAATTTGTTGGCATGTACGGATTAAGGTGAATTTGCTGATTCTGGAGTCTGGACCAAACCCAGTCTAACCACTTAAGTGAAAAGGTGCAAATGTGACAGAATGCAAGAATATTTTGCGTTTAAGTAGTCGATATCTTTGCTTCTGTTTAGCCTCGTAGTTATGCAAGTCCATGTGTTCTTCTTTTTGAAGGGGACTAAGTTTCCTTGAACATAATTAAATCCACAAAAACAAACAAATAACACAAATAGTGTAGTCAGTTTCTGAACAAATGACTCTTATGAGCCAATTCTTTTCAACAGTCATAAACATTGCGAGGTGCGACGAGGTGCCCTTTGAGCAAGGCACTGAACCCCCAACTTGCTCCCCGGGCGCTGCAGCTTAAATGAATGCCCACTGCTCCGGGTGTGTGTTCACGGTGTATGTGTGTTCACTGCTGTGTGTGTGCACTTGGATAGGTTAAATGCAGAGCACGAATTCTGAGTATGGGTCACTGTACTTGGCTGTATGTCACGTCACTTTCACATATGTACACAACATTTATGAGTTTGGAATACAATCGTCTGAAGATTTTTTTTTTTACAAACAACACCATGGTTGCACAACTTCAATATCAACTCTGACAACTCTTTTAGTCTTTATTTAAAAAACATTTTCCCAAAAGGTTTGAGTTAGATTAGTTTACAACATCACAATTATAATTACAATGGGACTGTGAAAGCAATAATGTTTAATATTGTTTAATATTGACAGCAACTTTTTAGCAACCTTTTTTTTTCAACAAGTAAAAAAAAAACACTAGGCAGTATTACAGTTATGTTTTGTTTAATAGAATAAAATGTGAAAATATATTGAGGCTGGCTTAACCACAGACCTTATTTCATGCATTTAATCAATAACCTGTTCAAAAAACCCATTGAACTCAGGATAATGTAACTAGAAATAGTGCTGTCAAATGATTAATCACAATTAATCGCATCCAAAATAAAATATTTTGTTTAGTAATGTGTATATTTATCATGTATATATAAATACATATGCAGTATATAGTTTGAAAACAGTCACATGTATTTACATGTACATATTTATATTCATGTAATTTATATTATATATAAATATATTTAATATATAAATATAACATATTTCTCTTAAATATATACGTGCATGTGTGTGTATTTATATATACATAATAAATATACACAGTACACATATATATACTGTATTACGTAAACAAAAACTTTTATTTTGGATGCGATTAATCGCGATTAATCGTTTGACAGCACTAATTGGAAGTGCTCAAATGATGGCTTCCCGGGTTTTGGCCTACAGAAATACTTCATCCCTGATGCATTTTCTTGAACAGGTCTCTGTTTTCCCATACAACCTTGGTAAAATTACCTGCTTTTGGAAAACTCAGGAAATCAAATGTTTTCTGGATAGAAATTTATTTTTTGTCTTTTTATTTTGACCTAACTTGAAAAACCGTAATTAAAGCAACATTTCTTGGTATGCTGCCTGCGGTACTTTTTGCATTAAAAAAACCTACTGTAAGGATTTACTAAAAACACACATACATATTTTTGCAATTAAAAAGCATGGACACGGTTATTTTTGACTTTATTGTGTTTGTAGGAGTTTTCACTTTCAGATGCAAATTTAAATGAGGAGAGTATTTAAATGAATCATGCAAGGTGATTTACTAAGGTTTGCAGTAGTTAATTTACTGGTATTTGCACCATTATTGCTAAAAAATTGCATTACCCATTTTGCACATATGGTGTTAGTAGATTACCTGCACCTGATCGTCATCAGCTCTGCTTGTTTGGGACCTTACAGTTATTTTTGCACTGCTCTTGGTATGATGTGTTGTTCTTTATGGAAATGAGCCGGCTGTGTCTGTTCCCCTTCATGGGAACTTCGAACTGCGTCCCCTAGGGGTCGCTATTGGGGAACGCCGTCAGCGTTACCCGTGCTTGAAGCATACATATATAAAAACACCACCTGTTGGCCGGCGACAGCCTATGATGTCACTACCGGGCGTCGGCCGAGAACGAGAGTGAACTGCTGGATTGTGACGATGCGATCTTTCTGACATCATCAGATTCAGCGGCTAGTGCTCTGCTGGGTTATGCCCAGGAAGAGCAGGAGATGTTTGAGGGCAAGAAAGTTGAGACTGAACCCTCTCAATTCTCCTGCACTGCATATGACGAGTTATTGGAGGTTATGGACCATAAAATAATCTCTCTTAAGACTCCCTCCTTGCCATCTAAGCCCTGAATCTTGCTTAAATGGCAGGGCATATGCAGCAGCAGGTCAGACCGTCACTTCATTGCACACTAAGGTGTACCAGACTGATATGCTGAAAGACCTGGATAAGGTTCTATAAAGTCCAGGTCTGAGCCCAAACAACCAGGGGTCCTAGCCCATCTCAAGTCTGGGGATCAGAGATGGGCTCAGAAGGCTAGTCTCGCGACTCATGCCCCTCCCCCGCCTGCGGCTAGGGCTAGAGAGAGGCGCGGGTCAGAGAGAGGCAAGCCCTCTTATACCTCTCTAATTCCCCTGTAACCACCGTAAACTCCACCTGACCGAGGTTAGGTGGAAATTTCCTGCTAACCAGGAAACTAAAAAAAAGGTGAGTTCCCTCTCATTCTGAGGAATGATTTCTCCACTCTCCAGAGCTCATTGTCGGTAGAGCTAGCATTGCTCCCCTCACCTAGAGGGTCACCTATGAGCATGCCGCTCCCTTCTGAGCGTCTGAGTTCCCGCTTATTCTGAGGAATGAGTTCTCCGCTCTCCAGAGCTCACTGTCAGTAGAGCTAGCATTGCTCCCCTCACCTAGAGGGTCACCTATGAGCTTGCCGCTCCCTTCTGAGCGTCTGAGTTCCCTCTCATTCTGAAGAACGAGTTCTCCGCTCTCCAGAGCTCATTGTCGGTAGAGCTAGCAGTGCTCCCCTCACCTAGAGGGTCACCTATGAGCATGCCGCTCCCTTCTGAGCGTCTGAGTTCCCTCTCATTCTGAGGAATGAGTTCTCTGCTCTCCAGAGCTCATTGTCGGTAGAGCTAGCATTGCTCCCCTCACCTAGAGGGTCACCTATGAGCATGCCGCTCCCTTCTGAGCGTCTGAGTTCCCTCTCATTCTGAAGGATGAGTTCTTCGCTCCCTAGAGCTTGCTGTCGGTAGAGCTAGCATTGCGACCCCCACCTAGAGGGTCACCTATGAGCATGCCGCTCCCTTCTGAGCGTCTGAGTTCCCTTTCATTCTGAGGAATGAGTTCCCCGCTCCCCAGAGCTCTGTGATAGGTCGCTCTCCTTGTTGGTCGAGCTAGCATTGCTCCCCTCACCATAGAGGGTCACGTATGAGCATGCCGCTCCCTTCGGGGTGTCTGAGTTCCCTCTCACTCTGAGGAATGAGTTCTCTGCTCTCCAGAGCTCGCTGTCGGTAGAGCTAGCATTGCTCCCCTCACTTAGAGGGTCACCTATGAGCATGTCGCTCCCTTCTGAGTGTCTGAGTTTCTCCGCCCCCCAGAGCTCTGTGATAGGTCGCTCGCCTTGTTGGTCGAGCTAGCATTGCTCCCCTCATCATAGAGGGTCATCTATGAGCATGCCGCTCCCTTCTGAGCGTCTGAGTTCTCTCTGAGTAGTTCTCCACTCCAGAGCCATAGAACGTTACCAAAATATATATATAAGTGCACACGCTAAAGCTCTGGGCACTTTCTAAAATCCACCCAGTGGTAAGTTCGCACATCGAATGTTCTGCGTTCTTTCTAAAATCCCGTAGGGTAGGGTTACACGCGCAGCTTTGTGCCCTTATTTGAGCTGGTCAAGCCCCGGTTTGTACCTTGGGCCCCACTCCCTTTGCCCCAATATTTTGGGTCAAAAAAAAAAAAAAAAAAAAGGGAAACGCTACCAAAGGGTCTGTTGAGACAGTTCCCTCAGCTAGCTTGTGCATAGCAAGCGGTAGCCCTTGGGTGACCGGCCAGGACCTAGTTACTACCACTAGGTGCTTGGACATATCCCCTTAAAGGAATCTTTCTCAGATTCCAAGCCTTTGAGCTCTACCCTGAGTGAGAGGACCCCCATCCGGAATGCTGGATCCCTGTCAAATCTCAAGCAACAACTGAAAACTCATCTCTTTCAACTCTACTTGACTACTTAAAAAAAAAAAAAAAAAAAATGTCTTTCACTTTTTTCAAAATCTTCATCTTTCTCTTTATCTTTCTCTCCTTCCCTTGCTAGCTTGTACTTATTTGAACAATGCCTGAGACTTTATGTTATTGGCACTTCCTCTGTATGTTTGCCTCTTCAAGATTAATCGCTTTATGTACTCCCCAATTGTAAGTCGCTTTGGATAAAAGCGTCTGCTAAATGACTAAATGTAAATGTAAATGTACCCTGGGTCCGGTAATCCCGGCACCTAGCAGGTAAGTGTTTTAGGGTATGTAGCTTGGGTTTTTGGCCGAAGGGGATAATGTCACTGACAGCCATCAACCGTCCCAGGGGCAACTCCCTTAGCCTGGTAGAGTTGGCTTAGTGCTCGCCTTTTTCGCGAAATTGGCTTGCACTCCCCTCAGCATGGTGGCGTGGGTATTAACGTTCCCCAATAGCGACCCCTAGGGGATGCAGTTCGAAGTTGCCATGAAGGGGAACATCTCAGGTTACGTATGTAACCATGCTTCCCTGAGGGGGAACGAGACACTGCGTCCCCTAGGCTGTGGACCATGCTTCGGACGCAAGCTTCAGACGAAGAAGTGAATTACATATTCTCCCGGCGCCCCTTATATCGGGGTCGCGCCGGTAGTGACGTCATAGGCTGTCGCCGGCCAACAGGTGGTGTTTTTATATATGTATGCTTCAAGCACGGGTCACGCTGACGGCGTTCCCCAATAGCGACCCCTAGGGGACGCAGTGTCTCGTTCCCCCTCGGGGAAACATGGTTACATACGTAACCTGAGACGTTCTTTATGTTGTGCATTTGTGAGCAGATCACCAGCAGAACTTTTCACTCCCATCAGTGCATTTATGAGATTGAGATCTTATTGCTATGTTTAGTGAATCTGGCCCATTATCTCATAGATGCACATATCCAAACAGGAGACACTACCACATTAGTACAAATCCCAATCCCGTGATATGCCATTATGGTAAAGACAAAGTTTTCTCATCTGATACATGGATGCTGAAAGATTACACATTTTATTTTAAATGTTTAATTTAGATACACTTCCTGACTAAAGAAAGTGTCAGGAAATACAGATGTTTGAGAGCGTTTCCTGACCATTTGAGCTCGAGACAGCTGTGCCTTTTGTCTCAATGATAATGGTAAGATCAATGAGTCAGACTACTGAGAGATTTTACCTTTGTTCTGCAAATGACTTTGTCCTGGCCAGACGTGGATTCGTTAGGTTTATTGCCCTCAGATGTATGTTTCTTTGATGTTTGTCTCCACCTCAAAAAAGTCCCTCCTCCAAAAATACCTATAAGACAACCTGTAAATTACTTAAGAATGAGATTTTCGATGACTACAGACACCAAGGACATGTCATAGAATAAAGAAATTCTGCTGACAATCCAATCCGAAGTCTCCTGGTCTTCTCTTCTGAGTTTTCTACTTTAGAAGAACAGAGTTTTCAACAGATGCTGCCGTGAACCCGGATAGAGTTCCAGCTTCCTCACCTGAAAAACTTCAAGCTCAAACAAAGATCTGCATCTTTTGGAATCCAGCGAAACTTCAAGCTGAACAAGGATTCCCAGACTGAATTTTTCTCTCAACCAAAAGGGTTGTGGTGAGTGGCTGTCTCTAATCCAAAAGAACCTAAGACCAGTGTATCCTCTGTGCCGTCAGAGAAGAGTTAACATACATCTGTAGGGTTTGTTTAACTAAAAGTTATCCTCTGTTTCAGGCAGGGAAGGTTAGCATTTCATGCTAATAATTTTGGTTTATCCTCTGTTCTTGTAGGCAGGGACGTGTATCCTCTGTTTCAGGCAGGGAAGAGTATATCCTCTAAAGTTTTTTATTTTAGAGATGAGTTTATCCTCTAAAGTTTTTTTATTTTAGAGATAAAAGTATCCTCTGTTCTTGTAGGCAGGGACGTTTATCCTCTGTTTCAGGCAGGGAAGAGTTTATCCTCTAAAGTTTTTATTTTAGAGATGAAAATATATCCTCTGTTCTTTCAGGCAGGGAAGATTTTTGGCATTACGTGCTAAAAATAAGTTATCCTCTGTGTCAGGCAGGGAAGTTAAGTGTGAAGTGTTGGTAATTTGGAAAGTTAACAATAGTTAAGCTTTTTTTTAACAAAGTGTACCCTCTGTTGATCAGAGAAGTTTTTGTTTTTGTTTTTTTTGTTTAGTGTTTGTTTAGTGTGGTACAGAAGAAACTTGCAAAATGGTCAGAAGGAATGCTAAGCTGATTCCAACCACAGAAAAGAGTGGTCTTGCGACTCCTCTGTGGTCAGATAGTGAATTCAAAACACTGTTAGGGGAACAAATGGACCTAATAGTCACTGAAAAAGTTAGACAAGAACTAACGCAGAAATATGAGATTCATCCAGACAAGACTTGGTCGGTAGATGAGTGTAAAAAGGTACTAGGAGCAAGTATTCGTAAGAACAATGTGAAAGGCATTCTCTGTTGTCACAGAGAATTCAGTGTAACGCTAGCGACACAACAGTCTCAGCATAACTCAGAGCTAGAGAAACAGAACGATGAACTCCGTGCTAGAGTATCCACTTTGACTAAGAAATTGAACCTCAAGAAAGTTGCAGCAAAAACTGATGTGAAAGTTAGTCAGCCTGATAACATTTACCCTGATTTACAAGCGTTCTTTGAAACAGATGTAGCTCTCCAATCAGTAACTGATGTGCCTGTAAATTCAGTCAATGTGTGTGGTGCGAGGAGAAGATCGCAGGGGATTGAGGAAACTGATAGTGTTCCTCTCAATTCTTCTGTTGTGCAAATACAAACTGTTGCCAAAGCTTTAGGTCCTAAAGATATAGAGAGACTATCTCAAAGTTTACCGTCAGCACGCACACATTTTTCTGAATTTAGAAGAACATTGATCAGTAAAATGCGTCTTTATGACATGTCGTTGACAGAAGTCACGCAGTTGATGTCACAAATTTTAACTGAATCTGAATTCAACAGTTTTGAATCTGCTGTTACTTCTGAACTGCGAAATGCCAGTAAGGGTGATTTAAGAGAAGGTATTTTGAAAATCCTAAAGAATATCTTAGGACCAAAAATAGATTGGTCTAGAATTACTGCCTGTGTGCAAAGGAAAGAAGAAACTGTGAGTGAATATACTGAGAGATTTTGTCAGTCAGCTGTAATTTACAGTGGAATTGTTGATGACCCTGAAAGTGTGCTAAATGACAAGGGACCCCTGGTTCGTATCTGGTCAGATGGCCTTGTAGCCGAATACAGAAAAGCTTTACCATTCTTAGATCTAACTTGGTCTAACAGAACTCTCAGAAGTAACCTAGACAGGTTAGCTACATGGGAAAGAGATGCTGATGTCAAGGCAAAAGTAAGAGTAGCAGCAGCTACGTTTAACACAACGAAACAAGACAATAGATGGTCTAAAAGAGAAAGCAAATGCAAATACTGTGCAAAATTAGGACATTGGGAGAAAGAGTGTAGGAAGAAGTTGCAAGATAGTAAAAGAAATGCTATGCATAATTCTGCTCCTTCTCAGCCTGCACACAACCCTGAAGTAGTTCCTCCAGTGACCACTGAAACTCTAGGTCAGCTAGTTCAGGCTCTTCTAAGAGCACAACAAGACCAGGAAAAAAACTAATTATTGGGGCTGTGAGTAGCTACCTTTCCCCTGTAATCCAACACAATGACCAAAGAATTTTTGTGAAAGGTAGCATAAAAGAGAAAGAGATTGATTTTTTGCTTGATACAGGTGCAGAAATTACAGTAATTCCTACAAAATTGGCACAAGGTTTAAACATCCCATACAAGAAAACCAAACTTTGTTTAAATGGTGTAATAGGTGAAGATTCTGTTTTGTATGAAACTCCGCCCATAGAGGTACAATTTGGCCCAAAAACTCTGACTACAAAATTGCTATGCGCTCCATTAAATACAGGTGCAATTTTAGGCATGGATCTTCTGAGACAAATAAATCTAACTTTAGACATGTCCTCAGAATCTACTAGCATTAAAATTTTCTCAGCACAGATTTCTACCAATAATGCAACCCCTCCCGAGTATGCTTTCTTACAGAATCATCCAATTTGGGCTAAAGACAAGGATGATTGTGGGTTGTTGACAGGTGTAGAACCAGTTAAATTGACAGGAACTCCACCTCCGGTCACCAAACAATATCCGATTAATAAGGAAGCTATACAGGGAATCAAACTTATTGTAGAAAATTTGCTGACGCAAGGAGTGCTAGTTAAAACCAACAGTCCATGTAATTCACCCATATGGCCCATCAAGAAATCTAATGGGACATGGAGACTTACAATAGACTACAGAGTAGCCAATAAACATTTTGAAAAAATCACCCCCCTAGTGGCAGATCCATCTACAATTTGTAATGGCTTACCATTAGATTGTAAGATTTTTTCAGTAATTGATATGTCTAATGGATTCTTTTCTGTACCGTTGCACTCTGACAGCCAGCCATGGTTAGCTTTCACAGTTGACTATGAACAATACCAGTGGACACGATTGCCACAGGGATTTCAAAACTCCCCAACCATATATCATCAGGCTGTCAGACGTGATTTGTGTGACCCAGAATGTCCGGTAAAACAGTCCACTATGATCCAATATGTCGATGATATTTTGATTGCCTCAACAGATCATGAGGTACATCAAACTGAATTGGCATCATTGTTGGACTATTTGCATAAAAAAGGACACAAATGCAGCTTTCACAAAGCTCAAATCGCTAAAAAGCAAGTCACATTTCTGGGTCAAACAATTGGTGCAGGAAATAGATCCATTACACAGGATCGAGCGGCTTCAGTCAAAGCCATACCTCCGCCTAATACCATTAAAACACTCCGCTCATTTTTAGGAACAACAGGTTATTGTAGACCTTGGATTGAAGACTATGCCTCGATTGCTCAGCCTCTCTATGATTTGTTGAAAGGCCATGGTAAAGATTCAGATACTGTTTGTATGGAAGAACTTCATCTCAAAGCTTTTAATGATTTGAAGAGAGCACTATGTCAAGCACCAGCATTAGGAATTGCCCAATCTGATAGACCCTTTGTGCTTTATGTCCATGAACACTTAGGCTTTATGACTGCATGTCTAATGCAAGATCATGGGGGCAGCTTACGCCCAATTCATTACTATTCCGGTAAACTTGACATAGTCGCTCAAGGTATGGGCCCATGCCTCAGAGCAGTACAGGCAGTTCATCTAGCGCTTCAGGCTTCATCAGGAATGGTGTTAGGTCAGACTGTAAACGTAAAATGCCCTCACACAGTGTCCGCACTAATGAATCAAGCAAAAGTCACTTCTGTCACCTCCTCCCGTTGGGGAAATTGGTTAGCAACTCTCACAGCCCCGAATATTGTTATACAGCGTGCACCAGTCACGAACCCATCCTCATGTATGATGTCTGCAATGACTGAATTTGTGTTAGAGGATGAAGGCGAAATGACTCATGATTGTGTTACGCTTACATATGCAGCGACAAGTGAAATAGCAGAAACTCCCATAGAGAACGCAGAATTGGAGTTGTTTGTTGATGGTTCAGCTCAAGTTATTGAAGGTAACAGACGAGCAGGATATGCAGTAACTTCCACCACTGAAGTAGTTGCTTCAGGTCGTCTTCCAGATCATTTTTCAGCTCAAGCTGCAGAACTAGTAGCCTTAACTAGAGCATGCACGATAGCTTCAGGATCGGTTGCAAATATCTACACAGATTCCAGGTATGCTTTTGGGGTAATTCATGATTTTGGTGTCATTTGGCAAACCAGAAAATTTCTAACTTCTGCTGGATCCCCCATTAAGCATGCTGGATTAGTGAAAGATTTAATGTTTGCCATGAAACTCCCAAAGAAATTAGCGGTGATCAAAGTGAAAGCACATCTCACAACTAATACTACGGAAGCTAAAGGTAATGCTCTTGCTGATGTAGTGGCTAAACAGGCTTGTTTCTATGCAACTGTACAAGTGTGTTCAGGTAGTACAGCACAGAAGATAATTCTACCTCCTGAATCAATCGTTGATCTGTATAAAGACGTTCCTCTATATGAAGCATGGACATGGTTAGACAAAGGAGCCACTGTGGATTCATCCGGCTGCTGGACCAAAGGGGGAAAGTATGTTGCTCCCGAATCACTGTTGCCATATTTGGCTCAACAAATACACAGTTTGGGTCATAGTGGTCCAGCAACGATGAATCACAGGTTCTCAAATCAATGGTGGAATCCAAAATTCAGAAACGCAGCCACTGAAACAGTCAAGAGATGTGTTACATGTCAGAAAAATAATGATGTACCAGCAGCCACTACACCAGCAGCACATACCCCAGCTCCACCAGGGCCATTTCGTCACCTGCAAGTGGATTACATATCGTTGCCCCCTTGTAAAGGAAAAACTGACGTTTTGGTAGTAATAGACAAGTTCTCAAGATGGGTAGAAGCTTATCCAACAGGGCGTGCTACAGCTGCACATACTGCTAAATGTCTTGTCACTGATTTCATTCCCAGATGGGGATTACCAGATTGCATTGACTCAGATCAAGGTACCCACTTCACAGGACAGGTAGTCAAGGAAGTGTCTACAATGTTGAAGATTAAGTGGAACCTTCACTGTCCCTATAGGCCACAAGCATCAGGACAGGTTGAACGATCAAACAGAACAATCAAAACCAGGCTAAGCAAAATGCATCAGGAAGGAGTACCATGGGTTGAAGCACTGCCCGCAGTACTGTGTAGTATGAGAGCATCACCTAACAGATCAGTAGGACTGAGCCCTCATGAGATTATTACTGGACGCCCAATGCAGATGCCAGGTGTGATTGATCTTAGAAATGCTGATGTGCACATTGCTTCTGATGCTCTGATCGCTTACTGTGAAAACCTCACAAAGGCAGTGCAGAGTGCCAAAGAGAGAGTTGAGTCGTGTTGGCAGACTCCACCAGAAGGTGGACACACAATCGTCCCAGGTCAATGGGTCATGATAAAGGCATTCAAAAACAAGCCATTAGAGCCTAAGTGGTACGGACCACATC
Source organism: Schizopygopsis pylzovi (assembly GCA_027422435.1). Taxonomy (NCBI): domain Eukaryota; kingdom Metazoa; phylum Chordata; class Actinopteri; order Cypriniformes; family Cyprinidae; genus Schizopygopsis; species Schizopygopsis pylzovi. The sequence continues at coordinate 29,153,696 of CM049816.1, forward strand.
AAGTGATGTTGATTACAGCAGCTGCAGTATTGTGTCAGGGAAGGAAAACTTGGACTCATGTGTCACATTGTAAGGTTGTTCCTCCCCCTGCAGGGATAGGATAGGGCAGACACAAGAACCAGTGAGGAGCCCAGGGAAGAACCGAAAGCAACAGGCTTCGGGGGCCAACCCTGCGGTGAAGATTTTCCTCATAGGCCTTTCCCCTCCATTAGTCCATCCTTTCCTCACTGTTCTTTAGGTGTCGCAGGAATTAAGAAATAGGGAAAGAAGGAACAACCATAGCAGACGATATTTTGAACAAGAGGATACAACCCTAATGTTTGCAGACTCTACAAATACTGCTCTGTGCCGCTGGTCTCTCTTGTTTGTGTTTCTTTCTTCCTCTGTGCAGATACCACCTGATGGCTGTCCTGAGGTCCATATGCACCACCCTTCTCACCTGCGGATGAAGCCGCAACCTCTAGAAAACAACCAGACCCATTGCCGAGCCAACTATCACACAAGAAAGAGAAAAGAAAGAAGAAATAAGAAAAAAAATATATACACAACGCAGAGACTCACATACGATCTTTCAGCAAAATTACACCAGATGACTGAAGATAATTCTTCATGGTTCGCAAACTTGTTAGTATCAAGTGTTTTTTTTTCAGCAAATGACGCCTGCCTCTCACGAGGAAATGACAGTTCCAACCAGAAAAGATTATTACCCGTAAGAACTTCACGGACCCTAATTGCATGTTTTGTTTCTGTGTCAGCATGCAATTACATATAAGCAACACAGAACATGTACTATGTGCCTGTAACTATTACAAGTTACAAGAATTAACTTTTAAGTGTCTAAATTTGTATTTTGTGAGAGTTATTAGAACTCTCAAAGGGGGAATTGAAAGATTACAAATTTTATTTTAAATGTTTAATTTAGATACACTTCCTGACTAAAGAAAGTGTCAGGAAATACAGATGTTTGAGAGCGTTTCCTGACCATTTGAGCTCGAGACAGCTGTGCCTTTTGTCTCAATGATAATGGTAAGATCAATGAGTCAGACTACTGAGAGATTTTACCTTTGTTCTGCAAATGACTTTGTCCTGGCCAGACGTGGATTCGTTAGGTTTATTGCCCTCAGATGTATGTTTCTTTGATGTTTGTCTCCACCTCAAAAAAGTCCCTCCTCCAAAAATACCTATAAGACAACCTGTAAATTACTTAAGAATGAGATTTTCGATGACTACAGACACCAAGGACATGTCATAGAATAAAGAAATTCTGCTGACAATCCAATCCGAAGTCTCCTGGTCTTCTCTTCTGAGTTTTCTACTTTAGAAGAACAGAGTTTTCAACAATGCCTTTACATCAGCCTGTATAGTTATGGTTTGACATGCTATTAATATTCTTGTCTCATGCGGACACACAAGTTTTCAAGAAATGGTGAGTTTTAGTCATGTAGCACATAGTAATGTGGAGTTCTGTGTGCCCATGTCTGTGGTTTTGAGAGCCGTAGGGCGGTTAGTCCAGGCGTCTGTTTGGTTGAGGGGGGCACTGAGTGGTTCGGGGGTTTACTGTGGTCACACCACTCTGGAAACTCAAGGACCTGGAATCAGACTCTCTGCTATTTAACTGTAAAACATGATCTTATCAGCATCCCGCTTGTGCTATAATAATGGACCTTGGGAAAGCCGTGTGCCATCGTGTCGTCTTTGTGCCCCTCAATGTCAAATGATTTGCTGTAAACTCAGAGACGACTACGACTTCTAAGAGAAATGCTTCTGTTTCCAGTCGGAGAAAAGGAACAGGCCGTCACTATTTTAACAGTTTGTTTTCTCTGGTTTCTCTAATGAGATTTACCACAGACTAAGAGATGGTTTTATTATCAGCGTGCTCCAACCCTCTGGTGATAAACATAAATGTTTTCCCATCTCTTACTGAACTAAGTAAAACACTGAATGCTACAAACAGTATAAACGTTTTAAGATGGGCTCCTCATGACATCATCCACTTTTCCCAGGCCTTCCCCCCTGTATAATGATCAGCCTTCAGCCACAGCTGCTTTTAATTACACATGCAGTGTTTCTCTTCAGTTTCCAGGACAGACGACTCCTATTCTCTCCCTCATCCAGACAACTGTTTATCAGGGCTTCAGCCAGCCTGTGGAAATATGATGGAAGTGCAGGGTGTGAATTAGGGGGTTTGCAACAGCATTTTCAAACAAACCACAAACGTTTGGTTACAAGTTCGACAGACTGCATATTTTAACTCTGTGCTAAAAAGAGTCTTGTTTGCCTACCACAGTAATCACAGCAATAGTTACTCTGGCATTTTGAATTAGAATTGATATTGAACAGAACATTGGCAAAACATATTATGAATCACTTCATTGTAGTTTTTCATATCCAAGATATATCATTAGAATGTTTTAAATTTAAGAGAATTGTGGTTTTAGGGCCAATCCAGCTAAGAAAAAGAGTCTTGAGTCGTGAAACGATGAACTGGGAGCTCTGAGATCCTCTGAGATTAAGGAGTTAATGTGCATTAAAAAGAGCCCTTTTTCCCATAAAGACTTTCTGTGAACCTCTATGACCCATAATGCACGGTTAAACTAGAAATATCAGTGCTGTTTGCTCATATATAAGTTTCTAGGGTGTAGGTGGTTGCCAGGGTGTTACTAATTGGTTTTGAGGGTGTTCTGGGTGTTTACTTAATGGCCCAAGTCAAAAGAGCCCAGCCCCTCTCATAGTGTATAAATATAAGCTCAAATCTCAATATAAGCTCATGGACTTTTTAGCCCATTTTATTGCCTTCCATGAGAAAGTCCAGAAGCTTGGAATAAAATAGTACATTCCTTAGTTTCAAGCCAAACAATCTGATATACAGTGTCATTATTGTCTATAGCACAAAGCTTGGGACAGGTTCTTAAAAGCTGGTAGGTGATTTGATACAAAAATGAATTCAAATTTTATGCAGGTTGAAAGTCTCTTCACATCCCGATAGCAATCACTATGTTAAGTTGTCTAAATGTATGTATATGTATTTATTAGGGATGTTAAGCGATTACAAATTTTAATATAATTAATTACATGATGTGGCAATTAATTGAATTAATCGCAAATTAATCGCACATCAAATTTGGCTGAGAAATGACTCCCAAAAGATATGTTCTCTAGGATCCATCACGCAGTGAGTGGTTGCCCTGCCTCATATTTGTCATCAATAAACTTTATGAAATGTCAGATGACCCACGTAGGTCTGGCACGGGGCAAGTGCGTTAAATGCATTCATAATTTTAACGTGTTATTTTTCACCTTAATTAATTAGTTTAATTAACACGCTAATCTCCAACCCTAGTATTTATATAATCTGTGGAAGGCTTAGGACCATAAAATGTTTGTCCAATCAAAATATTCGGCCCAAACATTACGATAGGCTGTCCTTCCTGTCTGTCAAATATGTATTGCATACCTCTGTGCACCCTGTATGTGCAGACATGATACACCATCATGTCATCAGCGCTTTCCAGCGAGAATGAAAGATGGTTTAATTGTAATATTATGTGCTTTGTGCTGTAATGTTTTCTCACCGTTGAATGAGACATGAGGTAATCTGAGAGCATTGCATCCATCTCTCATTGTGTCACAGGTTAGTCTCTGCTCTATCTGAGCGCGTTTGTGTGTTTTGGAGGATGCGTGAATTTGCAAAGTGATTACGCAGGGAGGGTGGAGATCTTGGTTTCAAAGCTAGCTTGCTATCGCTAGCCTTTCTTAAATTGCCTAACGTACCTTTTAGACACTCAATCAATATGAGTTCATAAAAAGCTGTATTTGTAATAAGTTTGAAAATTAGCATTAAAGTGAGTAAATGGAGTATAGTGTGTCACACTGCAATGGAAGACAAAGTATGTCACAATTTTAAAACTGTTGTGTAATTGTGACTATTTCTTGTCAATATTACTTTTTATTTAACAAAGTGACTATGTCTTCGAACTGCAAATTTATTTCTTGTAATTACCACTTTTTCTCATCATTGCGATTGGACCTCATAACATTGACTTTATTTCATATAATTGCAACTTTATGCCATTTTTCTCATTATTTTGACTTTATCTGACAACATTGCCATTGAAGTCATCATATCTCACAGTTGTAATTTATTGTAGTTGTGAGTGACTTTATTACTCATCATTATGACTTTTTGTTTCACAAGGTGGCTATATCTCATAATTACAACTTTATTTCTTGTAATTGCAACTTTTTTCATCATTGTGGCTATATTTTACAATAAGACTTTATATTGGGCTTCCACGCATTGCAAGAGATGTCAGCTTCAGAGATGTCATACGTCCTGCAAACACCCATGTGCAGTTGTGATGCTTGCTTTAGCAAACTAAACTAGTATTGCATTCAGATGTGTTTACAGGGTAGTTGAAATCTGTTCTGATTCAACGTGTTCTCCTCTGATTATGCCTATGAGTGTTTCTCCAACAATATTTTCCATTCTGTCCAGCGCTCGTGCTGTGTTGTGTAAAAGGCACGCCTCTTAAATTCCCGTTGGTGAGAGACAGGAACTGCAATCTGCAGCCCTGTTATATAAGAGCGAAGGATCCTTTTGGGTTTGTTTACATGTTCCTGCCCAGAGGAGGTTCTTTTGCAGAAGAGGACGACTGAATGTGAAAACAATTCAGCAAACGTTAGAAACAAAGCATTTCATGAGCACCAGCCGACAAGGCTGACTACAAATGTCCACGTGAAAAGGCGTCCTTTGGTTCACAAGATGAGTTTTATTTAGCCCAAAGTATACTAAACTTGTCTGTATTTTTTGTGTGATGTAATTTACATCATCAGACTGAATTTTATGTCTGTAAAAACTTGTGCAAGGATAACAGCCCATACTGTATGTGAATGATCGGAGTGATCAAAAACAAACTTAGCTAAAGCTAAACTGTGTGCTAGATGGAGCAGGTGAATGAAGTATACTGAAACCCTTACAGTGGATGTTCTCAGATTGGAAGAAGAAGAAGAACTGATATTCCAAGTTAATTTTTGCCACTTACATTGCCATTTTTAAATATACATCATCTGAGTCTCGGAAAACAGAATGCTGTGTGGTCAGAAGTCAGAGATCCCTTGTGAAAAAGTAGTGCACATAACTGAAATGAATGTGCACTTATAGTAATTTAGTCATAAAAGTATATTCATAAAACACGTAGTACTTAAAGGTACATTTTTAATCATGTTTTAATAATCTTTTGTCATGCTTTAAAGAAGTACTGTACACTTATTTGAGGCGGATCAGAGGTAAAAAACAATATAAATACTGTTCAGTTTCGTGTCTTTAGACCTCAATGTATCGTCATGAGCCGCAGGGTTTAATTTGGTTTTGTCTGTGTATATTTCCTTGTCTCTCAAAGCTGTGGGTCCCATTGACTAATATTATATGACTGACAGACTGCAACGGTTTGAGTTAAAAATCTTCGGTTGTGTTCCACTGAAGAAACAAAGTCCCCTACATCTTGCATGCCCTGGGGGTAAGCAGATAAACATTAAATTTTCATTTTGGGTGAAGTATCCCTTTAAAGATATGCACAGAATTCAAGCAAGTCATGTAATTCAGAAATGATAAATCAAAACCAAGACAAATTCCTCTTAGACATTTAGTTCAGTTGGTTCTGAGCGATGAATGTTCGTTACAAAGCAGAAGTACAGCGGAAGCAGCTGGAAGAACACACCCATCCCAGTGCTGACCCAATGCAGCGCTCTGCCTTTCTGCCCACAGGCAGGCTATAAGAGTCTCTGTCTCAGGAAGTAGGAGGTAACAGGTCGAGCCTGGCTTCCTGTGTCCTAGTGGTGTTCCCTCCAGACCTGTCTAATCCAAGCATCCCTACATTTTTCAATGAGAAATAGCCCAGTGCACAGTGCACACAGACATGGTCCCCTATCCATATCTACTCTCTTTTGGCATGGTTTTAATGTGAACTCACTCACAGTCGCCTGCAGTGCTTTCCTTCCTCTATGGATAGTTCTGTGACGCACACAACTGCTTTCCTGTCAGGAAAAGGCATGCAACACACCTTCTAGCATAAATTTCTTTTTTTCTTTCATTTCCATTGTATATGTATTTTTTATTTTTAGATAATTAATAATTTAAAGAAATTGTGTGACTTTTATTCCTAGTCTGTTAGCTCTGAGACCATCTGTATGCTTGTATACACTTCCTTTCTCTTTGAGGAAACCAGAACAAAAATAGCGATGGCACTCTTGCGCTTATGAGAATCACATAATTTCTAGAATTAGAATGTCCCTCTCGCTAATACCACCTGATGTGACTAGCAATAGAAAGTAGCAAACTGTTCACAGCTGTGGTGTGAACTAAAGGATTTTGGTGCAATGAGTTCTTTGATATATCCACTTAAATATTTAGGTAGACATAATTTGTTATGTTTGCTAAGCAATTGTTTTCAAAAACCCAAAGCATAAGTATTAAACTCATAGCTACAGACCTGAAAGGTACCTCAAAAAGTGTGGCTTGTTGACATTAGCAACCACCAATAATATAAAGGCAGTACGTTTTATATGGGCAAGCACCATTCACATTGTCTTCTTAAAATGTAAGTTACTTAGTGAACCTTTAACTTCAAAGCTAAGCAAATTCTTTACTAGTATGACATCAGCAAAATCTCCATCATCCTTCGCTTTTGCGCAGTATTCTCACAATTTACTTTTGACTGGGCTGCTGTCTAGCACCATCAAAAAACAGTTTACTGGAAATTGGCATGGTGGTACTTTTTTAGGGAATCGCTATGTCTGATAGCACACAGACCTTGGCCCATCACATCTCTTTGTCAGTTATTGTTGACATTATTGATGTAACAGCAGCCAAAGCAAATTAAAAAGCTATTTCCTGTATTGCCTAGTGTTGTATTATGCTCTTATGTCCCCCATGAAAAAGACATACACTTTTGCGTACTTCTTAAAAAGAGTACTTATTACAGAAACAATATACTTTAAAATAACGGAATTTAATGTTTTTGGACACTTGATTGCATGTTATTTATATTGAAATTAAAAAGTATTACAGTTTATGTTTAAATTAAATTAGTTGAACTTAAGAGTGCTTTTTGGGCCATTTAAGCACATCTATACAAATAACTGAATAATTATATTCATGGGTCAAGTGTACTGCTGAATGTACTGGCAAAGATTTTTGGTAAAGTAAAATATACTGGCAATATCTATGCTCTATAAAATTTTATTTTTTAATTTTATTTTTTATAATTAAACATGGCAAAATCTACATGGCAAAATATGGTAACACTTTATTTTAAGGTGTCCTTGTTAGACATGTTACATGTACTTACTATTATAATAATAATAAATTATGCATAATTATAAGTAACCCTAAGCCAAACCCTTATCTGAACCTTAACCATATAATAAGTACATGTAGTTAGTTAATATTACTCAGTACTTAAAGGTATAAGTACACTGTAACAGTGTGACACTTTAAAAGTAAGTGTAACCCAATAACCTTTTAAGATTTGAAGTACTCTACAAGTGCACATTGAGTACAATTAAGCACAGTTCTATGAGCTGTGAAATGCCCCTATGTTTCAGAGAAATTATTTTAGAATCAAAGAAAGTGTGTGTGTGTGTGTGTGTGTGTGTGTCCTGGTTGCATAGGCAACTCCACACTTCCTGTCTGATACTTTGATCCAACCTATTACTTTTATCAAGCAATCGCACCCTAACACCTGGACCCAACAATGGTTTCTCTCTCTCCCTTCTCCTTGGTGCTGTGTGTTGCCTTTGGTGTGGTAGTTTGTCTTAAACGTGGTGTGCTGGTAGTTATGGAATGCTGGGTCAAACAAGAGGCCCAGTCATGATGGTCTTCCAGGCGGCCAGCTGCCTCCACCACCCAAAACCACCCCTCCCCAAACCGCTTGAGTTGTTCTTAATAAAAATACATACTTTTATAATGCCCTCATTCTTCGATCCATGAAGACATAGTCACTGTTTTCTGGGTGTAGTGTGTTTGTAGATGTGCACGTGTTTTATATCAGGCTTCAGAACTGTGATCTGTTATTGGTTTGGAGCAGCAAGACTGCATTCACTGTGTGTCTTAGGCTGTTAAAGTATGCTTATATGAATGTGCACCTGGCAGTCTTTAAACTGAAAACAATAAATTAATAAAATTGTCCTGCTTTTAACTGTTAACTATACTTTTATAGTTTCTAAATTATATGTGAATGAAATTCTAGGGGGTTCTGGGTGTTTGCTTGCTGCCAAAGTCAAAGAGCCCACCCTGTATTTCTGTGATATTGTAGATATGGCTTGTGTCCCTCTTGCAGTGTAGCTATAAGGAATTTTTAACCTGTTTTATTGCACACCAGGTGAAAATCGTAAGTTGGATCACTTTAAAAACTAATAGCATAAAGTAATATGATTTGAGGTATTATTTACTCTTTCCCTGCTAGCCTTTAAAAATAAATACAGCCACCACCAGCATTTTTGATAATTTTCATAAAAATGTCATTGCCCCCAGAATATTTTGATGCATGAATATCTCAACATGTAATATGTCAAAAGAAAGAACAGAGTCTCTGCTTATTGCATTCTTTTTTTATCAACACTTGACTTTTTTCAACAGGGTTCAGTGCTGTAGATTTTTAGACATTCTTCTCTAAAGAAACTAATTACAGATGTTTTGAAATGGTATGCTTGTTGGCCTGACAAAGCAACATTTTGAACAAAACTGAGACATTTTTTTTTGTCAAAGGTTACGTCTTCAGAATGATGATCAAAACATAGAGTAGATTGCTTCTATCAACACCCTCAAAGCTTAGCTTGCGCAGTCCTATATCACTTCCTGACTTTTCATTCGGAAACATGAGGCAGTTTTGATTTATGTGCTGTTTAATGCTTGATGATTGACTATTTTACCCAAGCATCTGCTTACATGTACAATCGCTTGTTTCTAAAACTATATCATCCACACAAATGTAGGAAATGTAGGAAAACGCTATATTCACCTAGCTGTGCATGCGTAAAACCTCATAAAAAGGTCACTGAGACAATACAGACATCCATTTTCACACAATTATTCTGGCAATTCACTGATGTGTCCAGGTCGCACTCAACTCACGATTATATGTTGGATCTAAAATGCAACTGCTCTCAAGTTTTGCTGTAGGACAGCTATTGCGAGTAAAGTTTCTGTCATCTTTGCATGACTGTAATGTGAAGTGTACAAAGTAACATATTTTAGCAAAGGTGTGAAAGTGAATAGTTAAAAAATGGCACAATACTGGTATAAACCTAGATTTTTCAAACGAAAACATATTAGTGTGGACACGGCCTTAATGTCTGTTGAATAATTTTCTTACAATAATCAAAAAAGTGTCATAGAGGCAGCCCCTATGACTGGTGGGAAATGTTCTGAAGTCAAACGACAGCACAACTAAGAATGAGAAGTGGCAGACATATGCCACAATTTCAGTTCCTGAAAGGTCTGTGATGCTCAGTGTCAAGAGCAGATGGAAAATAACGATACATAACAAAACACACACATGCATCCTCCAACAAGTGCCTTTGACTTAGCACACTGCAGCTCTGGGCTCAGTCTGTTGAATTCTAGAAAAGTTTGGCACTGCGCAGTCTTGTGCTTCTTTTGGGATGAGTGAATTGTGTGGGTCGAGGGTGACTGATCTCCCTCCTTGGGGCAGCAGATGGCCAGTGAGGCATACAAAGAAGCTCACAATGTGAGCGACTGCCATTCAGATCATCTTTTCTGAATGGGATGGGACACACATACCACAATTCCCTGGTTCAGCCTTCTGCGGCCCGGCGTCTGGAACCGACAAAGCCCATCGGCTGCTCCTGTGTTCCGTCTCTTACAAAGCCAAAGTGTTGGAAGCATAACATCACACTGCCTGCTGGTACTTTTCATAATGAAGCAGCCGTCTGCCCCCCTGCTGCATCTTGAGTGCACTGTTCCTTGCTTCATTGAAGCTTGGTCGTGTGAAAGAAGATGGTGTTGGCGACATTCACTGCTCACTCCAGGGTTAGAGGTCATGGTTAGGGTGGTGTGTTTTTAGTCCCCCCCTTATCCATATCTTCTTGAGCTGCTCTTGCAGGATGATTATTCTACCTCTGAACCCCAAAGTCCCTTCTCACCCCTAAATCTCAGTAAAATTCACAGGATATGAGAATTCTCAAGCCCAGGAGCTTTTCATCCTGCCACTAATACAATTCTCATTACGGATCTTTCCAAATTCCCTTCTGGCTTTAAGACAAAACAATGCTACCCCAGACATATTCAAAATATTTTGTGCACAGTCCAAAGACATTGCTTGAGAGATTGAGTTACTTAACCATTATGGTTCAGACAAAAAGTAAAGAAAATTGTAAAAAATTTCTTACCCTGAAAATAAACAGTGAGGTTATATGAAGTCTGTCCTTGTAAAAGCTTGAGGCGCTACGTCATGGAATGCGGCAGCAGGACAGAAGCGTGAGGTCTGTATAGATTTGGGGTTGGGGGTTGGAATGGGGCTTCCCTCTGCAGACGGCACACACAAGAGCCGACTGTGTGTTACTGACACATGCCCCTCCCTTCCTCTGTTTCTCCACAGATGAGCGATGGAGAGTGAGAGAGAGAGGAACAGCTGTGGTAGCGAGAGAGACAGTGAAGGGAGGAGGACCTCAGTGAGAGTCAGATGCTGCACCAGGCAAGAGCAGACAGAACAGTAGACAACGTTAGGAAAAGAGGATGACCATTGCGAAGGAATACGAAATATGAAGGAACATCTTTGTGTGCTCTTACAACTGGCTTAATAACAGGTAAAAACTCTATTATTATATAACATTGCTGTTTTAAAAGTGTGTGTATGTGTGTGGATGGGTGATTTGGTGGATAGTTGAATTGCTGGATAGAAAGTTAGATGGACGTATAGATAGATGCATGGAATGACCTTGATGTTTCTTTATCACTTTTATCACAGATCAGAATGGGAAATACAGATAGTCAGTACAGCAATTTCATCATCCCTGGTAAGGGAAAGTCTAGCTCTCTGAAGCTGCGCACATCTAAAGATGAGGCACTCTCTCCACACTCTTGGTGGAGGAGCTCCCAGAACACCTCTGGATACAAGACCAAAAATGTTTTTTCATCACACAAGAACAGCCAACCTTACATCTCCCATCATTATGACTGCATTAAGGGGGGATCTAATGACAAATTACATTCAGAGAGCCACAGAGACTATGATAACCTTCTATTCCAAGGAAATGGATTCATTGTAGGCTACAGACAACAGACTGGAGGCCTCCAGGCCCCAATGAGGAGCACCAGTTGTGAAATTAAAGACAATAAGAGTAGTCCCAAAGTTCTTTTTCATGAGGATGGAAGTCTGAGGGTTGAGTTTACCAATGCACGGAGGGAGCCGGATGTTGAGCTGTCAGGGGGCAGCTGTCTCAGTGGACCTGTTGATGCTATCCAAAGGGCCAGTAATGGGAGCTCTCTTAGCTCTGAGGGTTCATGGTATGACTCACCATGGGGGAATGGGACAGTAGATCTATGTGATAACGTCTTCACCACCGGCCAACCTTCGGACAACAGTAGTGGATATACCACACTCTCATCCACACGTACTGTAGACTTTTCATGTTTTAATGGTTACAATACAGAGCAATCTGAGAACCATATGGGTAACCTCACCTGCCAAACCACAGTTCACGGCAGTCAGTATGCAAGCAGTGATTGCAATAGTAATGGGTGCAATGCTAACCGTGCTGAGGAGGACAGTGGCATTGGAGACTCTGTGCTACTTCATTTGGAACATAATGGACTATCTGACCTTTACACAAACCCCAACATGACTGTGCCATTCCCTACCGTGGGTATTCTTGCAGCGGATCAACTCAAGGACGCTCCTCACCTCCAAGCCTCACTGACCTCTTCCCTGGATGGGAACTCCCAGGATGAGAGTCAGAAAACCCAGAATTACACCTCACAAACCCTGCCATGCAGAAAAGCAGTTCCCGATGGGAACACAAGGAAGGACTCGCTCAAGAGTCGCATCTGCCGCCTCAGCGATTGGACAGGAAGTCTGAGCAGGAAGAAGCGAAGGCTGCAGGTGAGAAAATAATTGTTTGGGGTATATTTGGCATTAGTGTGAATCTGTCAGCATAACAGCCTTCCTGTTTGAATTATCATGCAGATACTATCATATTCCTGTTCAGTCTTCTGGGTGTAAATTATGTTTTAGTTGAACTTGAAATTTTTCTGTGTTGAAAAAAAAACACCATATGCTAGTTAGTTAGTTATGTTGTGAAGCATGGCAGCTGGTTATAAGCTGGTTATGAGCTGGTCCTGAGTAGGAGATAGTTGCTTAGGACCAGCTTAGGACCAACACATTAAACCATTGCATTAAATTGCCAGCTTAAACCAGCTCATAACCAGCTTATAACCAGTTCAAACCAGCTGAAATCAGCTGCCATGCTTCAAAACATACCTAATCAGCATATGCTGTTTTTTTTTCAACAGGGTTCAGTGCTGTAAAGCATTCTTAGATTTTTAGGCATTCCTCTCTAAAAAACGAATTACAGATGTTTTGAAATGGTATGCTTGTTGGCCTGAACATAATTTGCAGTGCATTTAGGAAGAGTAAAGACTGAGCAAAGGGTGTGACAAGCTTCACAACATTATGTCAACCTTGTAAAACATGTATATGCTAACATTTGTCATTCTTTTCTCACTTCATGTCTACCCAACCTCAGGAACCTAGTACTCTGGACTTTACAGAGGTTATCAGCTGTGGAACAGGGGTAACACTAGAGCAATCCAGACCGTTTTGGAATACAGTGTCCTCCCAGACACAGTTGGACTGCTCTGGTTCCTCAACGGGCCCATTTGGGCAGCAGAACCAGAGTGCGGCCTTGAGGCAGAACATCTATGAAAACTTTATGCAGGGCCTAGAGACTGGTAGCAGCAGTGGAACTGCTTATGGACTCCAGGTCTGGGAGGGTGAAGGAGAAAGCAGCAGTGGCTCAATGGGCTCCTTGGAGCAAATGGATTTCCTTTTTGAAAAGGAGCAAGGTGTTGTGCGGAGGGCTGGTTTGTTGGCTTTTAAGCCCCTCATTACCCTCCATAAGGACCGCAAACTGGAACTGGTAGCAAGACGTAAGTGGAGGCAGTATTGGGCCACGCTCAAAGGTAAGATGGTAAAACATGCACAGCCAATTCAATTTTTCACTTATAAGTCTTCAAAATTTAGCTGCAATGGATGTTTCTTCTTCGTTATTAGAAGCTCTATCTCTGTTGTCCTGTCTCCTGTAGGCTGTACACTTTTGTTGGGTGAATACAATGGAAAGACCTCCCCTGAGCAGGAATGCACACCACAGTATGCAGTGCTTACTGAAGATAGTATTGTGCAGGCAGTTCCTGAGCATCCCAAGAAAGAGCATGTCTTCTGCCTCAGCAATGCCTATGGAGATGTCTATCTCTTTCAGGCATGTGGCCTTTATCATAATATATAATGCACAGTTCAGAATTTCCACACTCTTGGCTACAAGTTGTCTCTTATCTCTCGCCTCTCACTTGCAGGCTGCAAACCAAACGGACCTTGAGAACTGGGTGACGGCCATCCATTCTGCCAGCGCTTCACATTTAGCAAAACGTCAGGGGAAGGAGGACACTCTGTGTTTGCTGAAGAGCCAGAGCAGAGCTCTCTTGCAGAAGATTGATATGGATGGCAAAATGAAGAAGATGGCAGAGCTGCAGCTGTCCGTCATCATCGATCAGAAGAACAGGAAGGCTATTGAGAGCCAGGTGAGGAACAAAACGGATGTGTGTGTGGATGTTTATGCATATGTGTGTGGTTTGTTTCGAAAGATTAAAGTCCAGGTAGTTCAGATGAGTGGTTTGCTAAATTGGGCAATTATGTCATTAATGTTGGTGTTTGAACAGAAACTACACCAGAAGGCCTTCAGAGCATCTAATTAAATAATACATGCATTCAGACTTGACCCCCATATCTTTCTGATTCGCATTATCTACATTTGATCTAAATTTGTAGGTTTTCAAAAGAAAATTTGATGGGTGTGGGTTCTTACCCATACACAAGTCACTGCCAATGTTTTGGGTTGTTGTAACTATAATATTTATGTCTATGAATGCATTTCTCTCTCTTCTTCTTCTCTGAACCACAGATCCTGCAGTGGGAACAGAACCTGGAAAAGTTTAACCTAGAGCTCTTCCGCATGCGCTGTTACCTGGCTAGCCTGCAGGGCACAGAGCTGCCCAATCCAAAAAGCCTGCTAGCCACTGCTGGACGCCCATCTAAAATGGCGCTAGGTCGTCTGGGAATTTTTTCTGTCTCGTCCTTTCATGCTCTGGTAAGGATCTGTCACATGCTTTGAGGGAATTTATTAAGATACCAAAAAAGGACCTCATTAAAACAATCTACCTTTGAGACATGCAGCAGAAATTACATTAAGATGATGCAGCATTAAGATGGAAAATGTTTTAAATGAGCTTGTGTTTGTGCAGATATGCACTCGTGATGAGGCCACCCTGAAGAGACGATCTCGATCTCATCCTCGAGGTACGCGGAACAAACGAGGACTACTCTTTTCTTCACAGAAGGGATTAGACAGTCTGACCAAACACAACCGGGAAAAGAGACAGTCCCTGTCCCAGGTAAGAGTTAGAGCATGATGTGCTCTTATGCCACAACTACAAAGACATAAACAAATTTGTAAACTGTATATAGATCTAATCTAGAGGGGAGTGTCACATGTGCTATAATGTGATTCCTTCCACTTTCAGAACTTTAATATTGTATAACACTAAACTATACTGTTTTGTAGTAGGAAAAAAATGGTACACAGACATTTTTCGTTCTTTTTTCCCCTTGTCAAATCAATAAACATGCTGTCTAAACAGGAGCACAGAATCCAATTTCAGAAATATTACAGAAAGGTCTTTAGCCAGATCACATAGAGAAAAAATATGGCAATTTTAGCCAATCGCCCAATTATTACCAGATCAGTTTATTTATCTTTGACCTTTATCAGTCACATCAATCATTCACACACGGGAATTGCATTTTAACAATAATTGCCAAATGCTATGCATAATAATATTCTAAATGTATTTATTATTACAAATTAAGTCAAGTATCAACTGAAGAAAACAACAGCCTGTATCATCATAAAATAATAATATGTACTTCATTCATATTTGATAATTCTACATATTTTATTGGGGAAAAGTATCTTATAGAATCTTAAAATGTTATTGAAAAGTCACGGAAATTTCTATAGCCAATATAAATCTTTTTGAGTGAGTTAATTAATTTATCCAGTAATCAGTAACAACTGATAGAAATTCGTTGGCTAGACAGTTATATATTTTGTGACCTGCCAAACCCTAACAATAAGAAATACACTTAGGGAAAATAAAAATAAAACGAGCAGTTTCCCTTTAATTAGTGTTAATTCTAATTGACATGAATGAGTACATACTAAAAGAGCTGTGATTTCAGATTAGGAGTCTTACTCTGAGGTTCACCGATCAGTGTTTATGACTGCAGTACTGAATAGTCATTTCAGACATGGGCCTGTTTTACTCATTTAGTCTCAGTAGTGTGTTAATGCTGTCCACAGGTGTCAGGGTGGGAAACAGCATCACACTCGCCGGATAAAACAAACAACCAATGACTCACTCATCAAAGCTTTCTCTGGAGGTCAAATGGCAGGAAAACACTCAGCAGTCCTGTTCCTTTCTCTCGTCAAAGTGTTTGGGGGCTGTTTTGGAAATGCTGTTACTGGATCAGTTCTTGTAATTAAGCCCAGATCAGCAGCATTCCTTCTCTGAAGGTCTTTTGTGTTAACACAGAGCAAGAGCTCTAAATCCACATGTATGATTATGTAGACGACCTCATGTGAATGAAGGTCTGAAAACAGCCCTTAATAGTGCATGATTCCAAAGATGGGAATTACCATGAGCTGCATGCGGTTAATTGCTGCAAGCTGGAAGCAGTCTAAGAGGAGCGACAGCTTCTACTGCACAGATGTAGAGTCTGATGTTGTGGGATACAACAGGGTTACAGGGGGCAGTGTGATTGTTTCCAGAGGGCTTAGACGCCTGTCCCCAGATACACCGCTCAGTTGTGGTGTTGCTACTGTTCTGTTGATGTCTACCTCTATACTTTTGTACAATCTCAGCTCTTTTCCTAAACAATAGTCAGTGTTGAGGAGTAACTAGTTTCATGTAATTATGTAATTTAATTGCAAAATAAATGTAACTGTATTCAATGTGTAATTAAATTAGAGTTACTTAGGACAATGTCAATGATTACAAAGTGGGTTACATCTGTACATTTTCATACACAACCACATACAGACTTAATTGATTTCTTTCCCAAATTTCAATGAATGAAAGTCTGACAGTTATCAGTTGTTGAGTAAATGTTTGAAAATGTTTGACAATGATTATCAGTTGAAAAAATTATTTATACTTTTAGAAAAGTAAACAGAAAGTAATCAAATGTAATCAGTTACATTACGTTAACAAATGAATAAAAATAGTTTCACTACTTATTACATTTTAAATGTAATCTGTAACCTATTTCATTTTCAAAGTAACCTTCCCAACACCGAGAATAGTCCACTTTGCAACTACATGACTGTCACGGTCCTGCTGGTGTGCCCAGGCTGGCCACCAGATGTCTCTGTGTGTTGAGCACATGGCTTGTTGTTTGTTTGGTGCCATGTGCTCCCATGTCGATTGTCTGTCCCCTCCCATCTTGTTACTTAATCATTGTTTCAGTGGCTCCAGCTGTGTCTCCCTCGTTACCCTCGTTTGTCTCCCTATATAGTCTCCTTGTGTCTGCAGTCCTGTGCTGATCCGTTGTCTTTCATGTGTCGTACGTTACGTGAGTGTTTCATGTTGACTGTGCTCCAGTCTTCTGCCTGCCTGCCTGCTTGTTTTTCCCCTTCGGGGTGGTTTATGTTCTTTTGTTTCATTTTATTATTAAAACCCTGATTTCCTCTGCATTTGAGTCCTCGACCTCATCTCTCGTGACAGAACGGATCAGCCAAGATGAGGACTCAGCAGAGGAGGGGTTTGGACCGCCCACCACCCGCCACTATCTCCAGCCCCCTATACCAACGCATCCTCCAGTTTGAGGCCCTGAGCTCCTGCCGTCAGCAGGGCAATGATGTGAGGAGGTTTGCCGTAGAGTTCAGCGGTGCAGCTGAGGGGTTAGGGTACAACGAGGCGGCCCTCAAAGACCTTTTCAACAGTGCTCTGGATGAGCCCCTCAGCTGGTGGAGGATGAGGGGGCTGGACCACCTGAATTTTGGGCAATTTGTGGAGTCTTTGGCACATTCCCCAGCCCAGGTGGTGGGCGACGAAGCTACAGCTCCTTCAGTGGCGGCAGACGGAGCTGCGGTGCCCCTAGTGGCGGTCGTTGAAGCTGCAATGCACCCCGGGATTCTGAGGCTGGTATGCAAGCTGGATGATCCACCTATGAGGTCGGTACGGGCAGCCGGCATGTCTCCAGTGAACTCCAGCCCGGTGGTCCTGGAGGCCATGGTGGCCGTCACAGAGACCACTCCAGAGTCCGCTCCACCCACGGAGTCCGCTCCAGAGCCCGCTCCGTTCCGGGAGCCCACGCAGTCCGCTCCGCCCCGTGAGCCCACGGAGTCCGCTCCAGAGCCCGCTCCGATCCGAGAGCCCACGGAGTCCGCTCCAGAGCCCGCTCCGATCCGGGAGCCCAAGGAGTCCGCTCCAGAGCCCGCTCCGATCCGGGAGCCCACGCATTCCGCTCCGGTCCGGGAGCCCACGCATTCCGCTCCGGTCCGGGAGCCCACGCATTCCGCTCCGGTCCGGGAGCCCACGCATTCCGCTCCGATCCGGGAGCCCACGCATTCCGCTCCGGTCCGGGAGCCCACGCATTCCGCTCCGGTCCGGGAGCCCACGCATTCCGCTCCGGTCCGGGAGCCCACGTATTCCGCTCCAGAGCCCGCTCCGATCCGGGAGCCCAAGGAGTCCGCTCCAGAGCCCGCTCCGATCCGGGAGCCCACGGAGTCCGCTCCAGAGCCCGCTCCGATCCGAGAGCCCACGGAGTCCGCTCCAGAGCCCGCTCCGATCCGGGAGCCCAAGGAGTCCGCTCCAGAGCCCGCTCCGATCCGGGAGCCCAAGGAGTCCGCTCCAGAGCCCGCTCCGATCCGGGAGTCCGCTCCGATCCGGGAGCCCACGGAGTCCGCTCCGGTCCGGGAGCCCACGCATTCCGCTCCGGTCCGGGAGCCCACGCATTCCGCTCCGGTCCGGGAGCCCACGCATTCCGCTCCGATCCGGGAGCCCACGCATTCCGCTCCGGTCCGGGAGCCCACGCATTCCGCTCCGGTCCGGCAGCCCAAGGAGTCCGCTCCAGAGCCCGCTCCGTTCCGGGAGACGACAGAGCCTGCTCCGTTCTGGGAGCCCACGCAGTCCGCTCCATTCCGGGAGCCCACGCAGTTCGCTCCGTGCCGGGAGCCCACGCAGTCCGCTCCAGAGCCCGCTGCGTTCCGGGAGCCCACGCAGTCCGCTCCAGAGCCCGCTCTAGTCAGGGAGCACACAGACTCCGCTCCAGAGCCCGCTCCGGTCTGGGAGCCCATGCAGTCCACTCCGGTCCTGGACCCCGCTCCGGTCTGGGAACCCACAGAGCCCGCTCCAGGGCCAGCCCCACCCTGGCACCCCTGTGTGCCCATTGCTCCAGGCCCTCTTCCACTCCACGGGCCTGGCCCACCTCCCTCCTAGACATTTTTCTGTTTAGTGTGTGTGGAGCGTCTGGGATCCGCTCCTTAAAGGGGGGGTTATGTCACGGTCCTGCTGGTGTGCCCAGGCTGGCCACCAGATGTCTCTGTGTGTTGAGCACATGGCTTGTTGTTTGTTTGGTGCCATGTGCTCCCATGTCGATTGTCTGTCCCCTCCCATCTTGTTACTTAATCATTGTTTCAGTGGCTCCAGCTGTGTCTCCCTCGTTACCCTCGTTTGTCTCCCTATATAGTCTCCTTGTGTCTGCAGTCCTGTGCTGATCCGTTGTCTTTCATGTGTCGTACGTTACGTGAGTGTTTCATGTTGACTGTGCTCCAGTCTTCTGCCTGCCTGCCTGCTTGTTTTTCCCCTTCGGGGTGGTTTATGTTCTTTTGTTTCATTTTATTATTAAAACCCTGATTTCCTCTGCATTTGAGTCCTCGACCTCATCTCTCGTGACAATGACTAGTCATTAAAGAATTAGTAGACTGTTTTATTTTGATGGTTCCCAACATTATAAGTAGCTTCGTTGGTTACTTGATTTCCATGGTGTAGTGCTGAGTCAGCCAACTAATAGCGAAATTCCAGTTTATTGAATTCATTACTATAAGGTATTGCTAAAATAATAGGTTCATCTAATTAAAATGAATGGTCTTCTCAATATTTGTCTTTTAACTGCTGAAAAAAACAAACAAAAAAACAGTCAAAACCAGCCTAAGATGGTTTAGCTGGTTTAAGCTGGAAGAAGCTGGTTTTAGCTGGTCTCCCGGCCTGGCCAAGTTATCTTTTAGCTGGTTGGTTCCAGCCTGACCAGATAAATATGTGGTTAAAACCAGTGCTTGAAGTCGGTACACACCGGTACTTCTATATTTTAGCCTTTAGAGTACCTGCACTTTTTTTGTGCATACCGGCACTTCTGACATGTTGCCGGTACTCAAAGTAAAATCGTCAGGGTCTGGGTGATTAGGCTATATGATCCCATAAATGATTAGAAATTATATAGAAACTATGTAAAGCACACTACCCCGGCGGGATCACCTCTCATCTCGACCCATCCACGTGAATGAACGCAAGCAGAGTCAGGGGAGTCAGGGGAAACGTGCGGAATTGTAGAATAATAATTAATTATTGATTACTAATTTGAATCAGTACTTTATAACGAAAACCATATCTTAAAATGAAAAGAAGCAGGGTTTGCAATCACATCATTTTAAACCGTAAACTCCTGGAAAGTCCAAGGATCCAGTGATTCTCCACCTCCTGTTCTGTTTGCACTGCATAATGTCAACAGATCAGCAGGTTGTTGTGACAGCTGTGTGAGTTGAGTCAGTGAAAAGGGACATGACCCCCTTTCTCCCTCTCACAGAATAAGGATGGCGCTAAAGATTCATATTAGTGTTGCTGGCACCTGGCTTTGACCCAGCGTGCTGGCTCAGAACAAGAGCAGAGGAAAGACTGAGTGGATTTTTCCTCATGTTTTGTTTTCTAAAAAGGCAGTTGAAAAATCAAATGCTATGTTCAAGCATCAAGCACTTTAAGGCCCGGTTTCACAGACAGGGCTTAGACTAAGCCAGGATAAACACGCTTATAAAATAAAAAAAACATTACTGGGGTGCATCTTAAGACAAAACAATGACACTGATATATTTTAAGATCAGTCAGTGAAAGTTAATTTCAGTTGAAACAGCTCAGACTTACATTTTAGTCTAGGACTAGGCTTAAGCCTCGTCTGTGAAACGGGGGGTTAATGTGCTTTAGTATGTTAGTCAACACATTAAAATAATTGTACTTGTAATAAATGTGAAAAGTGTTTAAAGTGTGTTAGTAATGAAAGCAATATCATTATTTTCAAGTACAGTTTTAAAAATATACTTTTAAGAATTGCAGTACACTACAAGTGCACATTCAGAAAAATTAAGCATACACTTTTTTGACAAGGGAAATCATAACAATATACATTAAAAGAATACTGTAGTGATATCATACTGTTATTGGAAAAATGCTATGCTATTTTGATACTGTCAAAATTGGTATCATTGCTTCTTTCAGGTACTTCCCAAAACTATATACTACTTTTTTGTGTATTAATTGCATTGCATGTAGATGGAGAAACTGAATAGAGTTGAAAATAAGATTTACAGCATTGTTTCTTTTTCAAGCATTCATTTTGCAACACACTGCAGTTTAAACATTTATAATTTCCTGTGTTCCTGTGGCTCAGTGGTTAGAGCATTGCGTTAGCAGCGCAAAGGTTGTGGGTTCAATTCCCAAGGAACACACATACTGACAATACAAATGTATAACCTGAATGCACTGTAAGTCGCTTTGGATAAAAGCGTCTGCTAAATGCGTAAATGTTAATGTCATATATATTTGATGGTTATATATCTATGCTTGTAGCAAAAATAACACTTGTGTACGTGTAGCAGAAAAAAAACATGGTAATCTGATGTACATAATGAATGCACAGAGATTTTATTTTACTATTTGCAGTGTTAAATAATTATGCTAATTTATATAAAGCAACTAATATTATGTAAAGTAAATGTTCCCCTTCATGGGAACTCGAACTGCGTCCCCTAGGGGTCGCTACGGGGAACGCCCTCAGCGTGACTCGGTCTGAAGATACATATGAAAAAACACCACCTGTTGGCCGGCGACAGCCCATGACGTCACTACCGGCGTGCCACAATATAAGTGCCGCCGGGCGAAAACATCATCAGCTTTTTTCGTCTTCACTGACTGGTTTGTTTGAAGCGTGCAGAGTGAATCTGGTAAGAGTACAGTTTTCTAACTCTACTATGGCGAGCACTAGCAAGGCGTTTAGGAAGTGTGTGGATCCGTGTCCTCGTTATTTGACACCCGATGACACACACGACTGTTGCGTCTTTTGTTTGGGCATGGAGCACGCACGCGATGTCCTTGAGGGGGCGGTTTGCGTGCATTGTGAGCGGCTCTCTATGAGGAAGCTCAGCTCTCGCCTGTCCCTCTTTTCGAGGAAAGAGGGGCAACCGTCTGCTTCCCGCGATTCAAGACCCACCGTTGCCGAGGCACGGAGGCGAATGAAATCGTGGGGTTCGCAGTTGGATGTGGCCGATAAGTTGGAAAGGGACCGCCTCCTTTTCGCGCGTCGGCCGAGAACGAGAGTGAGCTGCTGGATTGTGATGATGCGATCTTTCTGACTTCATCAGATGCAGCAGCTAGTGCTCCGCTGCATATGAACGAGTTTTTGGAGGTTATGGATCATAAAAATAAATCTAAATAACCCCCAGCTCGAGTGAGCCTTCCTTTCTTCATAAATCTCGATGTGGAGGTTGAGAAGGAGTGGGAAAAGCTATTTTTTCTCGTATTCATGGGTTTCAGCGTGCTAGTTATGCTGACACTGAGGGGATGCGTGAGGATGGCTATGAGGGGATGCCCCCTGTGCAGGAGATGATGACCAGCTTATCTCTCTGTGGCGAGACATCCTCTCTCAAGGCTCCCTCCTGGCCATCTAAGCCCCTGAATCTCGCTTAAATGGCAGGGCATATGCAGCAGCAGGTCAGACCGTCGCTTCGTTGCACACGAAGGCGTACCAGACTGACCTGCTAAAAGTCCTGGATAAGGTCCAGGTCTGAGCCCGAACAACCAGGGGTCCTAACCCATCTCGGTCTGAGGATCAGAGATGGGCTTAGAAGGCTAGTCTCGCGACTCATGCCCCTCCCCCTCCTGCGGCTAGGGTGAGACAGAGGCGCGGGTCAGAGAGAGGCAAGCCCTCTCATTCCTCTCTAATTCCCCTGTAACCACCGTAAACTCCACAGACCGAGGTTAGGTGGAAGTTTCCTGCCAAGCGCCTAGAGGCGCTCCCTTGTGAGCGGCGGAGTTCCCTCTCATTCTGAGGAATGAGTTCTCCGCTCCTCAGAGCTCTGTGATAGGTCGCTCTCCGTGCTGGTCGTGCTAGCATTGCTCCCCTCACTATAGAGGGTTATCTATGAGCATGCCGCTCCCTGCTGAGCGTCTGAGTTCCTTCTCATTCTGAGGAATGAGTTCTCCGCTCTCCAGAGCTCGATATAGGTACCATTATAGGCTCTCATTCTGAGGAATGAGTTCCCTACTAAGAACTGCAGTCAGGCTGGACCTGTGATGATTCCAGGCAGGTTCTGTATTCTCGAACTGCCTTACTGATGGTCTGGACGTGAGTCCCCTTGGAGGTTTCTGCGGATCCTCCTGGATCTTCAGTCATTCTGGTCACCACTGCAAGGGTAGAGCCAGCATTACTCCCCTCACGATAAGAGGGTTACCTATGAGTATGCCGCTCCCTTCTGAGCGGCTGAGTGTCTTTTTATTCTGAGGAATGAGTTCTCCACTCTCCAGAGCTCGTTATAGGTAGAGCTAGCATTGCTCCCCTCGTTAGAGGGTCACCTTTGAGCATGCCGCTCCCTGCGGAGCGTCTGAGTTCCCACTCATTCTGAGGAATGAGTTCTCCGCTCCTCAGAGCTCTG
Organism: Schizopygopsis pylzovi; assembly: GCA_027422435.1. NCBI lineage: Eukaryota > Metazoa > Chordata > Actinopteri > Cypriniformes > Cyprinidae > Schizopygopsis > Schizopygopsis pylzovi. Next base: position 29,176,964 of record CM049816.1, read on the forward strand.
TGATAGGTCGCTCTCCTTGCTGGGGAATGAGTTCTCCGCTCCCCAGAGCTCTCCTGGTTGGTCAAGCTAGCATTGCTATGAGCATGCCGCTCCCTTCGGGGCGTCTGAGTTCCCTCTCACTCTGAGGAGTGAGTTCTCCGCTCTAGAGCTCCTTATTGGTAGCTGAGGTCCTCTCATTCTGAGGAATGAGTGCTCCGCTCTCCAGAGCTCGTTATAGGTAGAGCTAGCATTGCTCCCCTCACTATAGAGGGTTATCTATGAGCATGCCGCTCCCTGCTGAGCGGAGAATCTTGGTTGGGAGGTCTCACTCTGAGGAGTGAGTTTCTCCGCCCCCCAGAGCTCTATGATAAGTCGCTCTCCCTGCTGGTCGAGCTAGCATTGCTCCCCTCACTATAGAGGGTTATCTATGAGCATGCCGCTCCCTGCTGAGCGGGGAGTTCCCTCTCATTCTGAGGAATGAGTTCCCCGCTCTCCAGAGCTCATGATGGGGCTTGCCGCTCCCTTCTGAGCGACGGAGTGCCTTCTCATTCTGAGGAATGAGTTCTCCACTCTCCAGAGCTCGTTATAGGTCTCACTCTGAGGAGTGAGTTCTCCGCTCTAGAGCTCCTCATTGGTAGCTGAGTTCCTCTCATTCCGAGGAATGAGTTCTCCGCTCTCCAGAGCTCGCCGTCGGTAGAGCTAGCACTGCTCCCCTCAACCAGAGGGTCACCTATGAGCATGCCGCTCCCGTCTGAGCGTCCGAGTTTCTCCGCCCCCCAGAGCTCTGTGATAGGTCGCTCGCCTTGTTGGTCGAGCCAGCATTTGCTCCCCTCAACCAGAGGGTCATCTATGAGCGTGCCGCTCCCTTCTGAGCGTCTGAGTTCCCTCTCACTCCGAGGAATGAGTAGTTCTCCGCTCCAGGGCATAGAACGTTCTAATAAGTGCACACGCGAGACTTTGGGCACTTTCTAAAATCCACTTAGTGGTAAGTCCGCACATCAAAGATTCTGCGTTCTTTCTAAAAATCCCGTAAGGGTAGGGTTACGCGCACTGCTTCGTGCCCTTTTTTGAGCTGGTCAAAGCCCCGGCTTGTGCCTTGGGCCCCGCTCCCCTGTCCCATATATGTTGGGTCCAAAAAAAAAGGGAAAGGGGGTGTACACTACCAAGAGGTCTGTTGAGACAGTTCCCTCAGTAAGCTTGGGAGAGCAAGTGGTAACCCCTGAGTGATCGGCCAGGACCTAGTGAGCCAGGTGCCTGGCCATATCCCCTTGAAGGAATCTTTTCTGATTCCAAGACCTTGAGCTCTACCCTAGGCCCGGTAATCCCGGCGCCTAACAGGTAAGTACTAGGGTATGCAGCTCGGGCCTTTTGGCCGAAGGGGATAATATCACTGACAGCCATCAGCCGTCCCGGGGGAAACTCCCTTAAGCCGGGTAGAGTTGGCTTAGTGCTCGCCTTTTTTGAGAAATTGGCTTGCATTCCCCTCAGCATGGTGAAGTGGGTATAACGTTCCCCGTAGCGACCCCTAGGGGACGCAGTTCGAGTTCCCATGAAGGGGAACGTCTCAGGTTACGTATGTAACCATGGTTCCCCGAGTGGGGAACGAGACACTGCGTCCCCTGGGCTTCGAGCCATGCTTCGGACGCAAGCTTCAGACGAAGAAGCTGATGATGTTTTCGCCCGGCGGCACTTATATTGTGGCACGCCGGTAGTGACGTCATGGGCTGTCGCCGGCCAACAGGTGGTGTTTTTTCATATGTATCTTCAGACCGAGTCACGCTGAGGGCGTTCCCCATAGCGACCCCTAGGGGACGCAGTGTCTCGTTCCCCACTCGGGGAACCATGGTTACATACGTAACCTGAGACGATCAATGCTATATTTCATACTGAGTAAGATACTGAATTGTAGCCTACTTGAACTATAGTCTAAACAAATTTTTGGTCTATTTCTTCATTTCTGTTCTTGCGTTTTGTTAGCAGAAGCTAGACGGCTTTATCAAATTGCATGTAACAGCGCCATCTGAAGGTCTGGAAAGCCGGGTGTTTGTGCTCATGCCAGACACTCAGGTCGTCAGTGTGCCAGTCAAACAGGACTCTCTGGTTGCTGATGTTCTCTCACTGGCCTGCAAGGTAATTCAGCAGTCACCTCTCACAGACCTACTGACTTGAATTGGGAATAACCAAGTTCTTGCATTTGCATTTTCTTGTGGTTTCTAGTTCAGACCTCTTGAAATGACAGAACGAGTGCACAAAAGCTTGAGGTTGTCACAGGATGCATTTGCTTTAAGATCATTCAGTAACTCATCACACATTCTGTACATCATATAGATTTTTTTTAATGAATGTAATAGTGGATATCACTGTTTTGTATAGATAAAGCAGCTTGACCCAGCTCTGCACTGCCTGCACATGAGGAGACATTTGGGACAAGATGTGGAGAGAAGCACTCCAGCGCCCACAGACCTCCTAAAGACCCTGGTGAGACAAAAACACACTTTTATAAAGCAGATTGTTCAAGCTAAACTCTATTTAGATCAGTATTGCCTGAATAATAACCACATTACCAGTTTGTTCTGTTAACCTACTTACATTGCTAATCTAAAACTAGTTGGATTGGAATCTAAGCATGTCAAAACCAGTCTAAGCTGGGTTTTATCTGTTATACACACTTATTTCACAAAACCTTGCTTTATCATACAGCAACAATGATACTCTGCTCTTGTTTAACAGGTCTATGATGAACTGGAAGTTTGGCCTGTCAATGTATTGACCATAAATATGTCACGACCGGACACAACCGTAGACTTTGGTGAGTTACTATACAGCAGGATCAGCAAGAAAATAAATAGTTCATTGACAAGTAAATATTTATTCACAGAATTTCCTCACTCTTGTATTGTTCAGAAACTGAACCTGATTATGTTTTCAGAGCAACAACAAAGTTGCACAGAATATCCGAGCTGCTCTATTTTCTACAGTGTATATATGTATATAGTGTATTTTTAAAAACTGTACTTTCATGTAATATTAATGAAAAAAGGACACCTAAGTGTACTTAAAGAGATAGTTCAACAAAAATGAAAATTATGTCATTAATGACTCATCCTCATGTCGTTCCAAACCCATAAGACCTTCGTTCATCTTTGGAACACAGATTAAGATATTTTTGATGAAATCCGAGAGCTCTCTGACCCTCCCATAGACAGCAAGGAACCTTACACGATCAAGGTCCAGAAACGTAGTAAGGACATCATTAAAATAATCCATGTGACATCAGTGGTTCAACCATAATTTTACGAAGCTACAAGAATACTTTTTGTGTGCAAAGAAAACAAAAATAACGACTTTATTCAACAATTCATCACCCTGGCGCCAACTTTAGCTTCATAAAATTACGGTTGAACCACTGATGTCACATGGATTATTTTAATTGTGTCCTTGCAACGTTTCTGGATCTTGATTGTAGTAGTATCCTTGCTGTCTATGGGAGGGTCAGAGAGCTCTTGGATTTCATCAAAAATATCTTAATTTGTGTTGCGAAGATGAACAAAGGTCTTACAGGTTTGGAATGGCATGAGGGTGAGTGATTAATAACATAATTTTCATTTTTGGGTGAACTATCTCTTTAAAGAAAGTACAATTGAGTTGTAAGTGCTAAGATGACTCATTGTATGGAAAAGTACAGCTTGGGCATCCTTCTGAACATATGATTTTGTGTTCACAGAAAAAATAAAAAGTACATTTTGACAGAATTTTCCTTAAAATGTGCCAATATGTTGAAAGAATTCTGTCAATGATTGAATGAAGTTTACGGCTCTCTGCAGGTTTTGCGGTCACAGGTCATGTGGATGGTGCCAGGAGAAGTCATGTGTATGTTAGTGAGGTGAATCCTGAAGGCCTGGCAGCTATTGAAGGTAACATTTCAATATTTCTTATGCTTCGATTTGAAATGTTGTTATGATTGATTGAATGTGTTGTGATTTATTAGTATAATGTGTATTGTTTTGGTAGATCTGAAAGCTGGAGATGAGATCTTGACTCTAAATGGCGTGAGTGTGGCCTCTCTTGACCTCGGCCTCATGCAGAGCTTCTTCAACCAACAAGAACTCCATCTCATCCTCAGACGCGAGGATAACAGCACAGATGACCAGAGCTCCGTCTGGCCAGACTGTGACCCCAGTGAACTTGATCAACCCCATCCTCCTCGGGCCAACATCATTCACCTGGAGCAGTGGACCACAGGTAGAAAAGCATAATATGTGTTTATAATGCTCGAAAATAAACACAACCATTCAAAAGTTTGGGGTCAGATTTTTTTACTTTATTTTTTTTTTTTTTTAAATTAAATAAATTATTAAAGATTATAAAAAAAATTAAAGATGTAAAAATTAGCATTCATTATTTTTTTTGTTTATGTTTTTGAAAGAAGTGTCATCAGGGCTGCATTTATTTGATTAAAAATACAGTAAAAACAGTATTACTGTGAAATATTATTACAATTTAAAATAGCTGTTTTCTATTTTGATCTATTTTAAAATTAAATATATACCAGTGATGGCATCGTTGAATTTTCAGCATCCATTACTCCAGTCTTTATTTTCAAATAATCCTTCAGAAATCATTCTAATAAGCCAATTTGTTCCTAAAGAAAAATTTCTTATTATCATCAATGTGGAAAACAGTCAAGGTGCTTAATATTTTTGTAGAAACCATTTATTTGAAATAGAAATGTTTGCAACAATGTAAAAGTCTTTACTGTAACTCTTGAGCAATTTAATGCATTCATACTGAAAAAAGTATTAATTTCTTAAAAACAAACAAACATTCCAACAAAAAAATTAATAAATCTTACTGACCCCAAACTTTGAATAGTTTATATTATTATATTTTACCATAATATCTGTGCACATAAAATTGGATGTGCCCTGCTTTTTCTGCATTAACCCTACATGACCTGCAGAGGACAACAAACGCTGTGTTTGACTCTTATTGGTGGTCTGGGTAAATATTTCTGCATACTATTTCCAGGGCTGTCAAGTGGCTATATTTTGAAGTGGTCCTGGCTCATACAGTGCCCTTTTATGAAAAACAAACAAACATACAAAAAACACATTAAATGAATGAAAGTTACACAGTTTAATTTTAATTAAAATAATGTTTTAGCACATTTTTACCCAATCTTGCATTTACCAAACAGTAGACATCAGTAAACATTAGCCAACATTAATCAAAAAAAATAAAAAATAAATTTGAATTGAATTTTGTAAATTGCATTCATTACTACCCATCAGTGTGAATGGGCAGTAGTGAAGAAACTGCCTGCAGGGTTAGAGAGGGCCGTGACTGCAGGCGGCCCTTGGCTCTTTAGACATATTGCAAACAATGAAACGACTCCCGCTGTTTTATGATGAGAACCAAACGATGGACAGCTTGTTTCACAGCATGACGCTGTCAAAATGCCCAGACATAATGCCACAGGGCCCTTTGCAGACATTAGCAAGACTGATATTCCCTACAGGACGGTGTTTCCTGTAGAACGGTTTGAAACATTATTATAACTATAAACCTAGTACATATTAGATTTTTTCCCATTTGATGCAATGCCAAGCTTTGTAGAATCAGAGACAGGAGGCATGCTGAAGTGCAGAGTTAGTAAGATCGGATCAATGGTGCTTAATAAAGGTCAAATGCTCGCACGGGTCGGCCTATGGTGAGCCCTTTCTGGAGAGAGAGCTAATGAGCCTCGAGTGTGTTTATTTCACTCTCTATCACCGTGACTTGACACGTCTTACTTTAGTAATCAGCCCACTCTTTCAATAACATCTCTTCCACCTCTTTCTCTCTCTCAGCTCCAGCTCAGGAGCAGGAATTTCCAGAGAGCTCCGTGGCGCCTGCTTTGGAGGAGCTGAGCGATAAGGCCGAGAGAGGCGGAAAGGTAAGCCGAGGGAATGAGATCTGTGCTGTCAGAGATTTAGGAGGTGTGAGCTGCTTGTGTTGAGAGACTGGCTGGTGTGAACAGGATTATGCTGGGTGTTGTGAGGTCGAGCTCAACAGAATTCCACAGTCTTACTGCAAACAATAATATTTAACTTTAATTGCTTTGGCAGGTTTAAAATGTAAAATGCATGGCATGTAGGGCTAGGTATAGTATAGTAAGTATGTATTCAAGATCTATATCATTTTCAATATTCAAGTTTAAACACATTTTTGTTTGGGGTCAGCAATTTTTTTTTATTAATAATTTTAAATACCAAGGATGTATTAAATTGGTCACAAGTGACAGTAAAACTTTCACATGGTTACAAAATGTATAACCAACTTTATATTCATAAAAGAATACTGAAAAAAGTGTATCACGATTTCCACAAAAAAAACATACGAAAACCAAAAATAATGTTTTCATCACTGATAAGAATAAATGTTTCTTCATCACTAGATCAGCATATTAGAACGATGTCTGAAGGATCGTGTGACACTGAAGACTGAAGTACTGATTCTGAATATTCAGCGTTTTCTTTAGAAATAACATATTTTACAATATATTAAAATAATAGAATTATTTTAAATTGGAAAAAAATATTTATCAATATTACAGGTATTGCTGTATTTCGAATCAAATAAAGACAAGACAAAAGACATTTTTTTTTAAGAAACTTAAAAATCTTACAGACCCCAAGCTTTTTAACTGTATTGTTTTAATGCCATGCATAGTTCTTTTGAGGCATACAAACGAAATTTGATTTAACATCATATTTACAAATATCAGTTAAACACTATGGACACATGTCTTGCATTAAACATTTTCAGTCTAGTTTGGTTGTTTGGTCAAAATTATATTTCATCCAATTGAATCAATCACCATTGTACGGCATTTCAGGGCAAATATATTGAAAACAGAATATGACATATAAGCTTATAAAGTCTCAAGATATATATATTTTTTCTATCACACAGCTCTTGTGGGGGAATGTTGATTGAGTTTTCTCTCTTTGGTGTTTGATATTGGTTAATTAAAAAAGTTTTCTGCAGGATGTCATCTCAGTGAACAGACTGTGATTGGCTTTCACTGCTGCTTTATGGGAGGTCAGTAACAGTTCAGCATGTGTTCATTTAGACTTAATCCAGGCTTACAGACACTGGAGAGAGGGAGAGAGATTAGCATGTACCTGCAGTAGTGTTTCAGTGTCTGTATAGTGTAGTACTTGTATAGAGGAGAGGTCAGAGGTCATGTGTCGGGTGGTGGGACAGAACAGTGCAGAAGGAAGTGCAGAAGATGAAGAGGAATTCTGTGCGCTCTTACCGCTGTCGTCGCTCCGTCAGACCCTCAAAGAGATGTTGGTGGGACTGCTGGATGACGTGAGCGCGTTTGGGAGCTGTGAGTGCGTCTCACTGGTACTGACATAATTTCTCAGGCTTTGTTTTTCGTGGTAATATAGTGATTGTTTACATGTATTTATGGTAACTCTTTTGTAGACATATGTAAATTGCATGCAGTTGGGGCAGGACGACGCTTTACCGACCAATGCCAGATCTTTGAAAGTTTTATTCATATATTTTCATCATATATCATATTTCATCAGATGTATATAATAAGATATAATCATAATCCAATTTAAATGTTATGCATTATATAATGTTAATTTTATAAAACTTAAGACTTGTCTAAAAAAAATTATAGTAATATTTAATAACAATAACTTGCCCATTTAGGTTGTACATTGAGTGGGAAATTTATTTTCACTGTGCTTGTTAACTATTTTTGAGAAATATGATGATAAAGCGGATCAAGTAAAAATTATTATAACTATTATATAAACTACTTTTTATATTATTTCTTTATTTAGTTAATTGTATATTTTCAGATTTACTGACCAATGGTAGAAGTTTGGATATAAATTGATTTTCATATAAATTCATATCATATGAATGCATATGATCTTCTTGTTAACATCTTGTTTACTAGGACTTTACATAAGAACTTAAATAACACTTACCAGTATCTAAATATTTAATATTTAGTACAAAATATATTATTCCTGGAATATTCACCTATTTACATTGATTACACATTGTACATTAATTAAGTTTCACTGCGCTTGTTAACTATCTTACAGAAAATATGTAGCCTATTATTTATTATATATAAACAAACTGTTGCATATAATTATTATGTAAGATAGTTTTTATATTATTTATCCTTTCTGGCAGAAATCGTTAATTGAAGTTGTCTAAATAAAAACATTTAACTTTTATTTTTACGTGTACAATCTGAGGTGCAATTTTCTGCATTTTGTGTACAATTATAAGCAATTAAACATTCAATTCATATATTTAGTACACAATAGTGTCATCCTTAAAAATTATATTTTCAGTAAGAAATAAAGTAGTTCCACTTACCTCATTTTTGAGAGATTGCGTGCCCTGAATCACTGTCCTTCAAACCTTCTAGAATCAGAGCCGGTCCTCCCTATATGCAGACTACGCTCTGCGTAGGGCCCCCGAAACACCACACGCCCCCTTGCTTTTAAAGATGTTTTCATTTAAGTTTCGTTTCTGAATTTGGCCAGCGGCTATGAAAACATGAATGATAATTTATTGTAATGCGGTGCTGTCGCCCTTTCTACGTAAAAATCTGTCAAATCATGTAACGTGATTGTGTACCGTGAAAGCTCGAGACTAAAAAAATGAGGTGAAAGTATAGCGAGCCGCGTAAGAGACACTGTTTCGATTCGATACGAGACGGACAAATGCGCTTCTTTCATTCGATCGTAACCACTCGAACACATAATCCCCTCCCCCCCCCCATGGCCTCTATGGTTATATAACTACTGAATGCACACAGAAACTGTGGGCCGCTTTATCTCATGCTGTTGTGTTCTAGTGGTCTATAATTACTAGGGGTCGACCGATATGTGTTTTTCAGGGCCGATACCGATACCGATTATTACAGATCAAGTAGACCGATAACCGATATTTTGAACCGATATACGTGTCTGGTGTAAAAATGAAAATGAATGCCAAAGTTAATAATAACAAGAGCTCTGACAAAAAAACGTTCATTAAATGCTTTTAAACATGTCTTTAATTCTGAAAACTGTTAATAACAACAACATTAAATAAACAGTAATATTAATAATATTAATAATAACATAAGTACAGAGATCACCCAGAAACATTCTGTAAACATTTTGTAAAACTTAAAGTAAACGTATTTAGCGTATTGTGTGATTATTCTCAACAAAAGTTGTAATAATTGTTGTAGTTGTATTACGTATACAGTAATATATTCGGCTAAACCGAACTTATATTTTGACAGGTTGCCATGAGGACCTTTTAGGTTTCTGTAGCCTATGTATATATGATATGACGATCGTTTTACTCAAATGAAACGGTCAAATGCTCATGAAGTGACTCTGCGAGCAGTTCTGGGGATGTTGTTCATGTATTTATGTCCTCATTTAGTGAGACGGCAGACGCTGAAGTCACCGCGAGCATCACGCGCTTCAGTATGTATGTGTGCAGTAAATGAAACCGCACGTCTGTGTCATTCATTAACAGAGATGCAGAACATGCAGGATTCATATTTAAAGTGTTTTTGCGGTTTGATGTTAATATTTATAGATACTAGTCCATAGCGCGAGTCGATTTAAGTGTACTGACCTACTTTTGATTAATTCATCCAAACTTCGACACATTCCGTGACATTCCGCGTTATACGGTAAATTCCATTATATGACTGCATTCCGCGATTCCGCCCGCATTTTCCGCATCGCGGACATCATCGGTTATATTGAGGTGTTTTGCAACTCCAGCAACGTCTGCTGCTGCTTTACCTTTGAGAGACAACTGATGCGTGATCACTGAGGCAGCTCCAGTTAGCATGTGCTTTCGGTGTGAGACTGCCTTCAGTTTTCCGCGTTGATTGGTCGGACTCGTGACTCTCTACATATCAGATGAGCGGTGGGCGGAGATTGCTCTCAGAGATTGAGAGATCGCCTCACTCTCACAGAGTGTTGAGCTCAGACAGGCTGCATCGAGCCAAATAGTGCATTTAAACATTAAATAGTTTCACCTGTATTATTTATTCACCAATAAATAATGTCACCTGTAAATAGTATGTTTGTTTGCATAAAAAAAAAAAAAAAAAAAAAAAATTATCGGCAAATCTGTTTTTAAAATGGCCGATATCGATAATCGGTAAAATGCTTAATATTGGCGCCGATAATCGGCCAGGCCGATAATCGGTCGACCCCTAATAATTACTGTGAACATTAAAATGTTCTTACTTGATTGTGCATTGTGTGCCAAAATAGGAGATTTGTTCAGAAATGCACACTTATCTATGACCTTCAAACACTCAATTGCACTTCATTATAATTGTACACACTATGATTGTACTGAGTTTTGAAAAGAATGATAATTTCATATGGGTTTTTATAGTAGTTTTTTTTTTTCATCCTCTATGTGTTGAGAGCAGCTCTGCAGAGCCGCCCAGAGGGATTTATCAGTTTGTCAGCACTTTATTACCCTCTGACAGCATAGATTACGATGATAAATGGCTTGAATTTTCACTGGTCATGCTGCTTTTTATGCGGCCCGGTGAAAGCGCACCACATGTGCTCTGGAGATAAAGCCTTTAGGAGAGCGTTTGCATTTTTGAGTCAAGCTTTGAGTTAACATGTCTTGCCCTCGGGTACCGCCGGAGCCTGTTTCTAATGGTCCGGTTGTTTCATCCAGCGGTGCAGGATTGTATTGATTAAGAAGCAGGTCATTGATACAGCATTCAGTGAGTGAATGTGAGTGAGAGCAGCATGCATAAGGCAAAGGCAATGTGTTGAAACCCCTTTAGTTCCAATAGAGTTTGATTCATTCAATGTTTAAAGTTTGAAACACTGTTTAAAGACCCCCTGTGGTGAAAATCACCTTTTTTAACAATTAATTGTCTATCTGGTGTTTTTAATATTCTTAAAGACAAGCAATATGCTACTTTATCAGTCATCACCATTGCACAGCATTTTCTACTTAAAATGTGATGTATCAAAGCTAGTCTCCAAAACTTGGTTTGAACCTGCCCGGTTTCCTGTCACAAACATGTAACCTTGAGTGGAGGCAGGGCTAGCATTGTTAGTATATTCATGGGTCCACATACTATATATATATAAAATGAGGTAAGAGTGTAGAGTTACATTCAAGCCATTTTAAGAGATAAAGAATTGTTTTATGGGGGGGGGGGGGGGGGGTGCATCATTTTAAAGCTCAGAGAGGATATTTAAGGGATAAAATTTGTGAGTACTTTAACATTAAGAGGATTTTTTTTTTAATAAAACGAAACTGCATAGAGACAGACCGAGGCAGTGTGTTTCCAAAAATGCCATTAAAGCACCATAATAAATAGTTTAAAATGCATACTTCAGGTTTATGAGAGGAATGGACAGAAAGTGTAATTATTTGCTGATAATCTTCCCCTTTGCTCTCAAATCTGATTCTCACTTTAGTATATTCAAACTCGATTTGTTGCTTGTCATTTTATGTCATTTACGTAACATCTTGTCATTTTTAGAATGAGATTTGTAAGGTGCAGTTTGAATGATTTTCAGTGAAAAACTACTTATGGTGTTTTGTCTATGTTTGCGCAGTGTGAAGTTTCCTCAAAACATTTAAATAATAAAGAGAATAATAATTATAATAATTCAGGAGAGTTCGGAGCAGGATAAGGTTAAACAGTATGAATAATAAAAGATTGTTCATTTTTAAGTTTAGGAATTGTTCTATTATTTTCAAACCAAAATATGTCTGATACATGACAGTGTCACTAATAAACTAGTTTCTTGTTTTTCTTCTTCAGTAGAAGCTGTCTTAAAAACTGACTGAAATTATATTTTAGTTGGAAAAAACAATTCTTGTCACTTTACTTTAAACAACAATAGAGTGCTGCGTCCTAAAAGACCTGGAAATGAGTAAGAACTTTTGGTTTGGTATGAAGTCGGTGGGTTTTGTGAATGAAGCTTTCCAACTTGTAGATTTTAAATGAAGACAGACATAATTGTGGGAAGCTAAATGAGTGACATTAGGTCATGCAACCGTGTTGTAGTTCGTTTATAGCCTTGCTAAATGTTGTGTTCATTTGCAAAGATTGTTATCTTGATAAACAGATGTTTAAGAATCATAAGCTTTTGTTGGTCACTGAGCTTATTTTCTACAATAATCCTCAAGGCGTTGGAAAAATCCTGTTGGCTTTTTGTCGAGGGAACCTGTTGGTCTGTACAAAAATGTGTCATCCCTGCAGCACTCTGTTGAAAAACAGAACTATAAGACATTGATCTTCTGCTTTCATTTACCTTGTAGAACCCCGAGACGGTGTGTAATCTCTACCAGACGTTCCCTGACACGCCGGAGGGCCACAGGAACCCTTACTCCACTGAAAATGCCCTTGCCAGATCCTCTCCTCGTCACATGTCCGTCACAGAGCGCCTGCGCATGGTCATTCAAGAGCTGGTGGAAACGGAGAAATCTTACGTCAAGGTACAAAACCACAACTGTGGTATGTGTTCATTGTTTGCATGGAGACATTAGTTAACGCATAATACCTTCTTCTTTATTATATCTACACTTTCATTTCACTTGTGTCCCATTGTTTAGGACCTTGGATCTCTGTTTGAGATCTATCTGAGGCCATTACATAGAGAAACCTTCCTCAGTCATGATGAGGTACGTTTTGCGGTGTAAAATTATGTTTTTGGAGTTCATATTGTCTAAATAAACTGAGTCAGACTCGAGCTCATTTTTGAACATCATGTCCATAATTGTGGTTTTCCTTTTCCTGTAGATGGAGTCTCTGTTCGGCAGCCTGCCAGAGATGCTGGACTTTCAGAGGGTTTTCCTACAAACCCTAGAGGAGAGGACAACTTCCTCACCGGAGTACCATGCACTAGAGACTCCAGAGAAACTCAAGGTAAAATATAGTGGTGAAATTATAGATCTGTATGATTAACCCTCTGATGCATTACACATATTTAAGATGAATCGCTTGATGTATTCCCAGATTGTAAGTCGCTTTGGATAAAAGCGTCTTCCAAATGAATAAATGTAAATTCAATACAATGTCTGGATCACCTGTAATAAAAAAACTGAATTAGATATTCCAGAATAACCTTTTTGCATTTTTTATTATTATAAATGAAAAACATAGACATAAAATGGTATAGAATTATGGGTAAGTGTTGAGTCAAAGCAGTGTTCAGTTTTTGTTATCGTTTCCTAAAACTGTTAAAAACATTTGATAAATAAAGTAATAATAAATAAAATATGAAATATTTGAAGATTTTAAGAACTTAAACTAAAAGTTATGTTTGAAAGTAATTTTGAACTAACTGAAATTAATTTAAAATATATATATATTTATTTTTAAAGACCCCCCCCCCCAAAAAAAAAAAATGTTAAAATGTCAAATAATAATAAAACCAAACTAGTAAAAACTACTTGACACTGAGACAAAGGTTTTCACTCATGGTTTCTTGGATATAACATCACTAAATCTGTCCACTGTACAGACATCATGCTTGAATTAGACTGCTAATTAGTTTTACATTTGATAAATTATGTGTTTTTCAGTTTGAGGCACATTCTGAGTCTTTCTCTTTCAATCTCACATTCAGAAGCTCCTCCTCTCCCTGGGCGGATCGTTCTTGTACTATGCAGATCACTTCAAGCTTTACAGCGGCTTCTGTGCCAATCACATTAAGGTGCAGAAAGTTCTGGAAAGAGGTAAAACATAAACATAAGCCTCATCAGACATGTCTCATGGCATATTTTAACCGGCATCTTTAGCTGAAAGAAGATGAGCCTGGTTTATATCATTCTTTGATTTGTCTGATGGCAGCAAAAACAGACCGGGCGTTCAAAGAGTTCCTGGAGGCGAGGAACCCCACCAAACAGCACTCGTCCACCCTGGAGTCGTACCTCATTAAACCCGTGCAGAGAGTTCTGAAGTACCCGCTGCTGCTGAGGGAGATGGTGTCTCTCACCGACCCCGAGAGCGACGAGCACAGTCACCTCACAGGTCGGGGACCACCTAAAACCAAAATTCTGTCATCATTTGACTTTCTTTTAAATTCAGTCAGCCTTTAATCCATTAGTGATTCAATATCAACTCAGTAGGTCAGTTGACATAAATGGTCTTCTTTCTGTCTTTTTTTCTGGTGCAGAGGCATTAAGGGCTATGGAAAAGGTGGCCAGTCACATAAATGAGATGCAGAAGATCTACGAGGACTACGGAACAGTGTTCGACCATTTAGTGGCAGAGCAGAGCGGCCCTGAGAAGGAGGTGCATACAATTCTAGAATTACTTTTAAAAGCATGCAAGGATCGTATTATAAGCAGTATATTTTCCCTTTATGATTTCAATATCAAGCCTGTGTGTTGTGTTTCAGGTTACTGAGATCTCCATGGGAGAGTTCATCATTCACAGTTCTGCACTCTGGCAAAACGCTCGGCCCTCTTTGGGCCGCATGAGAAAAGACCCGGAACTCACCCTCTTCCGTAAGTCTGATCTGATTTACTGTGACTTTAAAAACCTCGCAGTTTATGATGTGCAGTATGTTTAATATTAAAGTGTTTTTTATTCCTCCAGTCTTCAAGGGAGCACTCATTTTGGTGTATCGGGAAAGCAAGTTAAAGAAAAGAATGGTGAGTTGTGGTCATGCCAAATAATTAATTTCATTATTAATGTAGATCAGTATTTGCAGAAAGAAGTCCCCCAATTTAAGAACATTACATGAACAGACATTACATTATTACTTCAGTCTATTCATTAACAAAATAGACAAAAAACTATTTAGAAATCAAAATATACACTATTGCACAAACTTTTGGGTTCTGTAAGATGTCTGTTTATGGTCCCCAAGGCTTCATTTATTTGATAAAAACAGCAATATTGTAAAATATTATTACAATTTAAAATAACTGTTTTATATTTTAAAACGTAATGTATTCATGTGACACAGAGCTGCATTTTTAGCATCATTACTCCAGTCTTCATTGTAACATGATGCTTCAGAAATCATTATAATATGCTAATTTGATGCTCAATAAACATTCTTATTATTATTAGTGTCTGTTTGTGGAAATCATGATTTTTTGAGAAAGAATAGGACGTTTAAAATAACTTTTTTTGTAACTATGTGAATGCCTTTGAACTATGTATGAATATATTATATATTGTTATATATACAAACAAATATATTATTTGTTTTCTTTTGATATACTTCATGCATACATTACAGAATTTACATACAGGTTTGAGGTCATGGTTAATAGTGTGTGCTAACAGACATGTGTATATTTTTCCAACTAGACTTCTTCACGGCCCGGGGATCTGGATCCTTTTAAATTCCGTTGGCTCATTCCTGTTTCATCCCTTCAGGTCCGACCTGGAAATTCAGCAGGTGTGTGTAACATGACCTTCCTGTGTCAACTAAGAGATGAACATGAGTTTGACTTGGATTCAACGAGAGAAATATGGTGTTCAAATGGAGCATTTTAAGAACCACTTGAACATGTCACATCAGAGCTCATAATTGAAAATATATATATCATAGAAAAGCCCTTTTAAAATACACATTGCCAAAATTAAAATCCTCTACTCTTGCCTCTTTCAGGGTCAGAAAACCCTTGTGTTTGGGAAGTTGTTCACACCAAGTCTGAAGTGGAGGGACGACCAGAAATGTCCTTTCAGCTCTGCAGCAGGTAATATTGAAAGTACTAGCCATTCAACATTACAGTATAATTGAGAGCTATCAATTTTAACATTTATTAGACTTTAAAAATAACAAAATTAACAAAAAAAATTAAAATTAAGTGAACAATCGTCAAATAAACCCATTATAATTGCAAAGACTGCTCGATCTTGCAGGTTTGCATTGCACAACATCAGAAAGATCAGGCCCTTTCTGACAGAGCATGCTGCACAACTTCTTGTCCAGGCCCTTGTCATTTCTAGACTGGACTACTGCAATGCTCTTCTAGCTGGACTTCCATCAAACACAATCAAACCTCTACAAATGATTCAGAATGCAGCGGCACGACTGGTCTTCAACGAGCCCAAAAGAGCCCATGTTACACCTCTCTTTGTGTCCTTGCACTGGCTACCAGTTGCAGCTCGCATCCAGTTCAAGACACTGATGCTTGCATATAGAACAACCACAGGCTCAGCACCCACCTACTTCCACTCACTATTACGAATTTACATACCCTCCAGAATTCTGAGATCTGCTAGTGAGCGACGCCTTGTGGTTCCATCACAGAGAGGCTCAAAATCACTCTCCAGAACATTCTCGTTCACCGTTCCTGGCTGGTGGAATGATCTTCCCACCCCCATCCGGAATGCTGGATCCCTGTCAAATTTCAAGCAACAACTGAAAACTCATCTCTTTCAACTCAAAAAAAAAAAAAAACACTTTTTTTTCCAAAATCTTCATGTTTCTCTTTATCTTTCTCTCCTTCCCTTGCTAGCTTGTACTTATTTAAACAATGCCTGAGACTTGGTGTTATTGGCACTTCCTCTGTATGTTTGCCTCTTCAAGATTAATCGCTTTATGTACTCCCCAATTGTAAGTCGCTTTGGATAAAAGCATCTGCTAAATGACTAAATGTAAATGTAAATGTTATAATAAATGTCATATTTACCTGTGCCCTTCAGCAAGTAGGACATATACATAAATTGAATGAAGTTTATTAAACACTAAATTCTAAATTAAATATAGATGAATCCTTAATGCTACAAAAGTTACTGATTTCCTCTTTTTTCCTTTGTTCTTTGATTAACAGACATCCCAGCAGCTGGGTTATAAGATTATTTGGCTGCTATTACTTTAAGAGCTGCCGCTGCTGAACGTGGCACGGATCTGACACGCATGCTCAGTTTCATCCACACTTTAATATGAAATGATACAGGCTACAGTGTGCACCGTCATATTCTTGTGTGCAATTGAAGAGCATGCGCTATGAACACAGTATAACTGCTGACAGGACAGAATAATTTGTTTCTACTGACATATGCCCTGACAACATCTCATCTGTCCGCAGTTCACTTATGTTATACTGAAGCTCCTCGTCACCTGTACCGTTTTCCGCATCTGAAAAGTCTCCCATTCGATGTGGTCATAAAGACATTCTGCATCTAAATTAATGCAATTCATGTCAAGAAACCCTAGCTCCGCATCTGCGTTAAATATTTTGAATGCCGTTAAACTGGAAAAACCAACTGTCTGCATTAACGCGCAAATTTTGACAGCACTAATTGAAAGTCAAAAAAGTGCACTTATTAAAAGTGCGTATTTGAAAGCGAGCTTTTTTTTAATAACTGGAAGTACCATTATTTGCATTATTTTAAGTTTTTAAATGCTAATTTGAAATGTTTTCGCATCTTGTTTTGTGTGCAGTAACGTGGAGAACAAGTCTAATGCGGTGAGGGCAATCCGCACCCTTCTGAGAGAGAACGCCAAGTGGACGGCTTCAGTCGAGCAACGATTTAAAGATCTAAATTCTAACTTCACCTTCCCCAGAAGAAGCCACCCAGGAGCGCTTAGAAAAAACTCCTGGCAGCGGCTGCCGCCACAGTCTGACGAGCCTAAATCATCAGACTCAGATGAGGGCAGACTGCTTAACGGATACGCTCACTCCGAACCTCCCCTCACGCCCTCCAGAGACCAGAGCTCTACTTTGAGCAAGAGATCCACATTGTGCTCCCTGACCAGCGCCTTGGAAGCTCAACTCCAGAGACTGAACTTCGTAGAGGAGCCACAAGGAATGAGCAAGAGCAGTACCAGCAGCCTTCAGGGCAGTCAGGTGACTCTGCTGGACGACACTCCAGGTCTGGACCTCAACACCCTGCTGGCTAGGGACTACAGCGTGCAGAGTTTTGGTTCGGTGGTTAATGAGGATTGTTTTTACGACACGGTCATGGGCATCCAAAAAGCTGCCATCCCCACCCTCTAGAGGAAGCTGGTGCTATAAAGATTAAATGCACTAAAACATGATTATTGTGCCTTGATATGAAGAGCTTTTACACAGACAGTTTTACATCAGCTCTGTCACTAAATCTAGTGAGCTGCCTACCTAGATGCCATTTTAAAGCATAAAAGGCATTATAATTATGCTGCCTTTTAAGTTCTAAAGCAGTATCACATGGATTTCTATCAGAAATGATACACGATGGCAGTGTTATAAAGAAATTGACTATAGATATACTTATTGAATACTGAGAAGTTTGAAATAATTAAGATTTTTTTATGTTTTTGAAACAAATGAAGTCATTCTTATTTGATCATTTAATTAAATATTAATCAGTTTTTTTAAGAACTGCTTTAATATATTTTAAAATGATATTTATTCCTGTGATGGAAAAACTGAATTTGTATCAGCTGTTTCCAACAGAAATAATTATAATATATTGATTTGGTGCTCAAGAAGCATTTCTTATTATGTCAAAATGTTGAAAACATTTAGAATAAATCTTAATTATTACAAGCTTTTGACCGGTAGTATAGAATTAATGTTTAATTTAACCAGGGTCCTTATAGTCTTAGAAAAACTTGCATATATAATAATATATAATAAAATATAAAAATAAATATTAAATATAATATATTATTGATTATACTTAATTATAATATCAAATAAAATACAAAATACAAATATAACAAATAGATTTATAGACCTGGAAAATTCATGGAAATTAAAATAATAAAGATAAAATAAAATAAAAACAGTGAATCATGAAAGACTTGAAAAGTCAAATAAATGAATAAAAAAAATCTGTAAATTCATTGGTTAAAATTAGATCCTTGAAGAACATTCAGATCATATAACCTTTGGAATTCTGAATCTTATTTAATTATAATTAGTGTAGTTAATTTAATCTCTGGACAATGACAGTTTCTGTAAACTGAAAAAATAAAGGTTTGAAAACAAAAATAATTACAGCAGATGTACAAAAGGAAACCTATTGTTGTGGATCATTGGGACCTTGTTTTTTTAGTGCGACTGAGAAGAATCCCAAAACAGTCCCTTATGAGAGTTTCATCTGTGTAGCCAGGTCACTAGGGTTTGAGACAGAGCCGCTACATGGATGAACAAATGGATGATCCGGACTTAAATTCAGAGCACAGTTTACTTATCCAGAGCATTCCATATGAGCTGACACATGTATTATTAATACACGAGCAAAGACTGTTTGACTGTAAGTGAATACTGTAGCTTTACATTTGTATTTGCTTGTTTGACAAAGGCTTTTATCAGCCAGCTCAAGACTGAAATAGCTTGATTTCAATGAGCTGGGCAAGTTTTGATAAACCTGAAGTCTGAATATTAAATATTTAGTTTTAATTATGCTTGTATATGTTTCTTACAGAATTGTTGTGTGCACATTTGTAATGTGTGTGTTTTTTATATATATATAATTATTATTCAAAGGCATGTTTTACATTCCTTAAGTTAAAAACTTAAGATTTCTTTGTAGCTTGAACATACTGTTATTACTGTTAAGATATGAATGTTGATATGCTCTGTTTTCAGTTATGGCTATTGTAATTTATTTGTAAAAAATATACTGTATCACTTAACTAAACTTACTTTGTGAAAATGATTTTGTTTTGATATTTAATACGACTGTGTTATATAATACTGTATGTATTGATATAATACATCATAAACCAAAAGCTCTCGATACACCAACTTTATTTTAAAAGTACTCTGTTGAGAGACAGAGAAATGAAATAGAAAACACATAATGCTCAACTGAGTTGTGATTACGAGCCTTTTTCTCCAGCTTTCTTTGTTGAGGATTTTTGTGGGCGATGTTCATTGTGTACGTGGGCTTTCGTAGCACATTTCTTTGTCTCTTAGATTGAAAAGAGATGGGGGGGGGTTGTTCTGTACTACAAAAAAGAGCTTGATTTACATCCTCAGAAGCTGTACCAGTGCTTGCCAGGCAGCTGAGGAATAGTGGTAAAGTTTTAGGTAAGCTTAGGTTTTAATCTTTGGTTCTGCGTAAATGAAATGCAGTTGTTTTGATACAAAACCTTTATTTCTGTTAACTATGTATGAGCGTCGAACAAGAAACACAACCTGTTTACATGTTATATGGAGCTGTTCGCATTGACAGCGATTTGCAGCAACAGAGCAACTGGAAGTCATTAATTTTCGATACAAATTACCAATTTTCAGTGGCATGAATGATTTGTTTGACGTTATGCAAATGAGCACCGGGTCTGTGGTGGCCACCAATGGGAGTAAAGTAAGCAGAGCTCATGTGATCCATCTCCTGGGAGATAATGTAGTCAAGTGAAGCCAAGAAAAAACATTCTTTTTTTATTTTAAGTTGACTACAGGATGTAAATGTTATTGTGAGGCAAGGATCTTATTAATTTTGTCTCTTTATGTTATTTGTTAGCATTCACAATAAACATCATTTCAAAGTTACTCTGCTACTTCTAATAGCTTAATGCTTTAACACTGAGCATATTTATGGCTCAGTAATTCCAACATGACATGATATATAACAATTATAAACCATGATAAATAAAACACAGTTTGAGAATTAGCTATATTGTATTTAGTATTTTAGAAGTTATATCAGCACCATTTTAGTAAATGAGACTGAATACTATGTAATGCATATTTGCAGTGTCCCGGACACACGACTGATCGATTTTTTTTATTTAAATAAATTGTCATATTAGTTCATTTTACGCAAGCTGTCTTCCAAAAATCATTCATATAAAACGGCAGGCTTTTTTTGTGAAGATTTGTGTTTGTTTACACTGTTTGGTCCTGAGCAGTTCCTAAAATAAGCTGACCGTTACCCAGAAGGCAACGCACTGTGATGTAGATTCCTACTCTCTATCATGTTCTGGCAACTGAGTGTAAATGTGGAATCAAGTTGGCTATAGACAGTTAAATTTACATTTATTAATTTAGCAGACGCTTTTATCCAAACTTACAATTTAGGAATACAATAAGCGATACATTATAAAGAGGAAAACGGACACAGGAAGTGCTTGTAATACAAAGTTCTAGGCATTGTTCAGAGCAAATACTAGCCAGACATCGAGAGGTTTAATGGAAAAAGAGAAAACTTAAGGAAAGAGGATCTTTTTTTTAGATTAAGTCAAGTGAAGACGGAAGAGATTAGTTTTCAGATGTCTCTTGAAAATTGTCAGGGACTCAGCATTCCGGATGGGGGTGGGAAGTTCATTCCACCAGCCAGGAACGGTGAATGAAAACATTCTGGAAAGTGATTTTGTGCCTCTCTGTGATGGCACCCCGAGGCGTTGCTCACTCGCAGGTCTCAGACTTCTGGAGGGGATGTAGATTGTCATCAGTGAGTGGAAGTAGGAGGGTGCTGAGCCTGTGGCTGTTCTAAATGCAAGAATCAGTGTCTTGAACTTGATGCGAGCTGCAACCGGGAGCCAGTGTAGGAAAATAAAGAGAGGTGTGACATGGGCCCTTTTGGGTTTGCTGAAAACCAGTCGTGCTGCTGCATTCTGAATCATATGTAGAGGTTTGATTGTGTTTGATGGAAGTCCAGCTAGAAGAGCATTGTAATAGTCCAGCCTAGAAATGACAAGGGCCTGGACAAGAAGTTGTGCAGCATGTTGTGTAAGGAAGGGCCTGATCTTTCTGATGTTGTGAAGTGCAAACATGCAAGATTGAGCAGTTTTTTTGCAATGTGGTCTTTAAAGGTCAGCTGATCATCAAAAATTACACCAAGATTTCTGACTGAAGCTGATGGGGAAATTGTTGATGAACCTAACTGAATTGTGAAATCATGCTGTAGAGTTGGAGTTGCAGGGAAGACAAGGAGCTCAGTCTTTGCGAGGTTGAGCTGTAGGTGATGTTCTTTCATCCATGCCGAGATGTCCGCCAGGCAGCCTGAGATCCGTGCAGCTACCGTTGGATCATCTGGTTGAAATGAGAGATAGAGCTGTGTGTCATCAGCATAGTAATTGTATGAGAAACCACGTGCTTGTATGATGGGATCCAGTGATGTAATGTATGTGAAGAAGAGAAGGGGTCCAAGAACTGATCCCTGAGGAACCCCAGTGATCAGTTGATGTTCTCTGGATACCTCCCTCCCCAGACCACATTGAAAGACCTACCTTTGAGATAGGATTGTATCGCAGATATATGGAAAGAAAGAAAATATATGGAAGAAAGAAAAGCTCAAGCATGAGTCGATGTGCAAAGAATGCAAAAAAGTAGACAAAATGCAACCAGTACACAAATAGAAAAGTGGTGCCATCCCTGTTGATTAGATCAATAGAATATGTTTAAACTTTTATCTTAAAATCTAGAAAAAATACTATATCATCTTTTTGTATTGTCATCGCCCAGCCTTTAAACTTGCTTCTATGGTAAAGTAGTAGTGCATTATTGACATAAGCATACGAAAGACTTTCTGTAAAGCTTCTTTTAAAATTATTGCAAAAAGTGCTATACAAATACATTTGACTTGACTAAGTCATTATTACTTATACGTACCATAAGTAAACCATTTGTAGATTTCTAAATAAACCTGGCATTATACACTATTAATATTGCTGGCTTTGTAATGAGCTGCTAAAGCTAAATGTTAGTCTAATAGTCTAAATGAATAAACATAAAAGTATTTTTATTAAAAACTACTGTACTTTGGATCAACAAATGGTTTGAGTTTGGGGCTGAGATTTGAGATATAAAAGATGTTTACATGGTTTTGGGGAATTACGGTTAAAACCCAAGGACCAGGTATGATGAACAAAGACCAGGAGTCAGAGATGCCATAATTTATAGAAAAATGTACTGAAGAACATAGTTTGCGGTTTCATCAGCAGAAGTCAGCTTCAACCCTCTGCGTACATGTTCTAGACACCAATAGGTATACTCTAACAGAGGTCACTAATTACGTCAATACATAGGTAAGCAAGATTGTGGTTGGTAGATAAACTTAGAAAATCTCCACACATGGATGTAAAACTCAAAGGACACCTTCTAGTGATTATTTTGGTGACAGAGGTCAGACGCAATAGGTTTCTCCAGAGACGTATATTTGTTACCCTGGACATCAGGGTGACGGCAAATGGTGATTTCCTCCTATAGCTCTCTCTCTGCATCTAGCTGCAAAGATAGAAATTCACACACATACACAGAGAAACTTATCTGTACTTCAAGGTGCTGGGCTCTGCCCTGAATCTTATCAAATATGGTTAACTACACACACACAATGAGATCAGCTTCGTAGAGAGTAAAAAGGCTACTAAAGCCACATTCAACTTATTTTCTAACATGCATAAATGTTTCTTTCCATGATGCATTTAAATGCATTTTAAAATCCAACACAAGTAACTGAAATGCCAAAGTGTGCCTTTTAAGAATCATGACTAGAATATATGTTCAGAGAGCAAAAAGAAAACAAATGTTGGGGAAATGGCAAAGCAGCCAAGCTCCTGTTGCCACAGTAACACATGTGTGGAGGACCATAAAGACGGCCCACCTCTCCAGCACATAAACTGTGAATGAGACTCCATCCTTATCAACAGAAGCAGCCAGAGGAAGGCAGCAAACACTACTCTGGGGACGGATCTTTACAAGCGTGGGAAGAGGAGCGAGCTGTATCTCGCAGTACACAGATCCCAAAGCTGGGCTTTCCCTGCCCTCAGTCTGCTCTGAAATCAACTGACAGAGTGTTGAAGTAATCAGAGCAGACCCGGCACTGCCTAGAGCCTGTTTTCCTCTCTCAAAACCTTTCTGAGAGCCCGCCGTTGAGTTTCCAGCCTCATCGTTCTCCGAATCAACTGGTTTGGATCTCATTCACATTTTTGACCTTCTGGACTCAAGGAGCAAAGACATGACATGTTGCATCTAGAACTGGAGATATCCAAGGATAGTGTTAGTCCAGTCTCTGGCTCACGGTCTTGACAGAGGCAGTTAAAGGAGTGGGAACAGTCAAGCTGGGTGCTATGACTGCCTGCGCGGAGCTCGTGGAATGTGCTGTGCTCAGCCTGACGTCCACCCTGTGTCACGCTTAGGGCGCCCCTCTCACTCACTACCTGGACGTCACACACTTAGTGTGTTCTTGCTGACTACATATGTGTAAGTGTGTTGGCATATTCTGGCTTTAGCTGTCAAGACAAACAGGTTAGTGAGATACTGAATTGCATCCTTCTTTATTATACAGCAATTCATTGGACACATCTTACACATCTTAGTTGAAGAAATGCTGAATAACATTGTTTCTAAGCTATCAGACCTTTTTTCTGGTGAATAAAATATTTAAAAAAAATAATTGAAGGAGGGGCCTGGCTCGAATTTAGGGACTTACTGTAGGGGCATAATAAGGTGGAATCAAAGCAAAATGTACTCGTCTCAATAGGGATCTGTGTAATCTGGAATTTCACATTGGATTCAAGTTTGTTACAATTTTAACATGCAAATTTTCCACGCTGAAGACAAAACAACAACACTAAAGTCTCTGTCTCCTTTGGGCACCAAGGCAGCATTTTTTTTATCTAAAAGTACAACAAAAACAGTATCAGTTGTGAAATATTAATATAATTTGAAAATATATATATATTAAATATATTTTAAATGTAATTTATTCATGTAATGGCAGAGTTCATTTTTTTAGCAGATATTACTACTTTCTTCAGTGTCACAGGATCCTTCAGAAATCATTCTAATATTCTAATATGATGATGATGAGGTGCTTAATTGTTATTAGTGCTCAATTGTTAAAAATAGTTTTTATTATTATCAATGTTGAAACCATTAAATAGTTGCTTAATATGCTAAATTAATATTTTTTCAGAATTCTATGATGAATAGACAGTTCAAAAGAACAGTATTTATTTAAAATATAAATATTTTGTAACATTATAAATGTCTTTACTGTCACTTTTGTAAATGTAATGAATCCAAATTAAATAAATAAATAAATATGTGTTTGTTTGTTAAAATCTTACCCCAGATCTTTTGAAACTGCATCTAACATGGTTTCTATAAAAATATCAAGGAGCAAATACTGGTTTTAACATTGATAATAATAAGAAATGTGTCTCTTCAGCAGCAAATCAGCATATTAGAATGATTTCTGAATGATCATGTGACACTGAAGTCTGGAGTAATGATGCTAGGAATAAACAATTTTGTAAAGATTTTAATTTTTCACAGTATTGTTTCTTTATATATATCAAATTTGCAGCCTTGGATATGCAGAAGACGTTGTATTCCGAACAAGATGGAACATTACCTCTTGAGTAAAAGGTAATCCATGAATCACCAACTATAGATAATGAACAATGGACCTGCTTTGCCTACGAACTTTTGTTAATGTCACTGCACCTTTACTAATGGTCTCACCTTTAGAGTTGGACAAGTAAGCAATCACCTAGGAAAGTGAAAAAAGAACATCTTAGCAAACACATAGTGATGTGTTGAAAACTGTTGCACTATTGCAAAACATATTAACAACCTCATAACACTGCACTAAAAATCAAGCATTTCAAAACTAATCTAAACACCTTCTCAACAGCATACACAAATCCACTTAAACCACATACAGTTAGGTCCACATATAGTTGGACACTGGCACAATTTGTATAATTTTGGCGCTGTATGCCACCAGAACAGAATAAAAATAAAACAATCAAGATGAAATTGAGGTGCAGACTTTAAGCTTTAATTCAAGGGGTTGAACAAAAATATAAAATAAAATGCTTAGGAATTACAACCATTTTTAGACACAGTCCCCCCATTTTCAGGGGCTCAAATGTAATTGGAAAAATAAATATAATCATAAATACAATGTAAATTTTTGATATTTTGTTGAGAATTTTTGTTGCAGGCAATGACTGCTTTAAGTCTGGAACTCATGGACATCACCAAAGATACTGCAGCTGACTTAATTTATTGTTTGTTTGTGGGTCTTTCTGCCTTTAGTTTTGTCTTCAGCAAGTTAAATGCATGCTCAACGGGTAGAGATCAGGAGATTGACTTGGCCATTGCATAATATTCCACCTTTCTACCTTCAAAAACTCCTGGGTTGCTTTTTCTGTATGTTTTGGGTCATCGTCCATTTGTACTATGAAGCGCCATCCAATCAACTTTGCTGCATTTGGCTGAATCTGGGCAGACAGTATATCCCTGGACACTTCAGGATACTCAGTACCACTGGAAGCCATGCATGCTCATGACATCTCACTGCTCCAACGTGTTTCACTGATGATGTTGTATGCTTTGGATCATGAGCTGTTCCAAGCCTTCTCCATATACTTTTGTCTTCCCATCATTCTGGTACAGGTTGATCTTAATTTCAGCCGTTCAAAGAATGCTTTTTCAGAAGTGGTCTGTTTTTTTTAGATGTTTTTTGGTAGAGTCTAATCTGGCCTTGTTTGCACCATGTGGTGAGCCCTCTGTATTTGCTTCTGGTGAGTCTTCTCTTGATTGTAGACTTTGACAGAGACACATCTACCTCCTGGAGAGTGTTCTTCACTTGGCTGAATGCTGTGAAAGGGTTTTTCTTTACCATAGAGAAGATCCTCCGATCATCCAGTCACTGTTGTCCTCCATGACCGTACAGACCTTTATATGTTGCTGAGCTCACCAGTGCGTTTTTTTTCTCAGAATGTACCAAACTGTTGATTTGGCCACTCCTAATGCTCCTGCAATTTTTCTGATTCTGATAAATTTATTTTGTTTTTGAAGCCTAACAATCGTCTGTTTCACCTTGTATGTAGAGCTCCTTTGACTGCATGATGTGGGCCAAATGCAAATGGCACATTTAAGAATCAACTCCAGACCTTTGACCTGCTTAATTGATGTAGAAATAATGAAGGAATAGCCCACGCCTGTCCATGAAACAGCTTTTGAATCAATTGTCCAATTACTTATGGTCCCTTGAAAAAAGAGGGAGGTACATATTAAAGAGTTGTAGGCTAATTCCTAATCTTTCCTCCAATTTTGACGAGAGTACCTTTATAAATTAAGCTCAGAGTGTGCACTTTAAGCCCATATTCATTATATAACTGAACTCAGTGTACCTTCTCTACAACCTATCCATGTAGTAAAAACCACTGTGAACACGGCAGCACCTGCACAGTGACGTGCTAAAAAGAACACCTTATGTCTGCACTATGTTGTGTTAAAAACCACTCAGACCACTTTAGAAACCACATAGCAACTCGTTAAAAAAACTGACACCTTTAGCAACCACATTATGAGCTAAAACCCTCAGATGAACTCCATGCATTTGATGCCAATTCACTTTTGCATAGGCAAGCAACCTATGCTTTAAAACTGTGAATAGAGTTGGAGTGATCTGTAAAGACATGCTTTGTTTGCACAAATATTTGTGCACAAGCAGCTTTACAGAAAACCATAATGTCAATACTATAAAAATGCTGCATAGTTGCATTTAGCAGTATAGTTTATATTTTGCGATGATGCAAGCATTTAAGGAGTTGAGATTTTCTCTATATAGAAAATACAGCTTAACCGGAGTGTACTATATGTATCTGGGTATGATGTCTTAATCGTAACCATCTAAAATAATTTTGTTGTTCTATATCATATTTTAGACATTTAAAGATCAGTACAAACAATTCTGCTTCTTATTTAATGGTAGGTAACAGTGACAGCAGCATTGAGAGTGGTAAATGTGTGGTTTTTACTCAAATGCGTCCGTGACTGTGGAGAAGCAGTGATGGTGCAGGGTTGTGCAGATGTGCTTCCACCACCGGCTGGAACAAGCAGCCCTCATTGTTTAATGACAGATATACAGTCTCTGCCTGTGCCACTGCTCTGTGGGCCGCTATTGTGAGAGGCTCTTTCATTACTGACCCTGTTCACCTTGGATTTCAAGATGTTTAAAAAACTCTAAAAACTGATTTAGGTTTATTACTTGTATGAGATGTGACAATTAGTAAGTAGGATAAGAAAATAAAACAGCTTTGTATTAAATGTAAAGATTTATATAGGGATTCTGACAAATGTAAGACCATTTTCAGTTACTGTACTTATTCTATGACAGTGATAAAAGGAAAATATACACATGCAATACAACAAACACATTCTGAATAATTTAAGCCTTTATATCCTGTTTTGCTGATGTAAGTGTTTAAACTAAACTTAAATAAAATAAAATAATGAAAAATCAATAGGTATATAGAGACCCAAATGAAACCTTTGCCACCCCTGCTAAAAACTGAAAGGCTGAATTGAGCTATAAAAAAATTGAACTAAATATGAAATTGAATTTTGCATTATTTTATTAATAAATAAAATATTTACAAACGAATTTAAAATGAATATGATGATTTTATTTTTACATTTGTGTATTGTTAGACAGTTTACATAATGCATCATGATCACACAAAACAAAAATAAACTAGACGTAGTTCAACTTAAATAGTTTTTGTTTTGGTGTGTGCTTATGCAAGGAATATTTCATGACGTCACCACCTGGCAAAAAATAAAATAAAAACCTTAATAAAAATGTTATGCATGCTAGATTAACTTTGGAAGACAAATCTGTTGCTGAGGTGTACAACTCATTACAGATATTTTTGTTCACAACACTACAGATAGGAAAGATTCAGATTATTCTTACAATTAAATATGAAACAGCCGACTGGTGAGTATTTGTTTTATTAACTCACCAAAGTCATCTTTACCTTCTTTTTCAACAGCTGTTTCTTTAGCATTAAAAATTTCAGTTTAAACTTTAATAAGTGTGCAGAAAATACAGATTATATAATGACCATAAAAAGAAAAGAAGAAATCATGAGCAGTAACAAGTGAGTTGTGGTGAGTGAAAAACATCCCCATGAGAAAAGTAAATGTCCATTTTCCCTTCCCACGCCCTGCAAACAGCCAGAGGCTAAACATGCTGCTAGTGCACATGCTCAGTCCTGTGACTCGAAAGAGACTTGGACAATGTGCATGTGCTCAATACAGACTCTAAACGTTTCTTAACTAATCATCAATTAAAAAGCATGAGTGTGACAAAGACTTCGGCAGTGATTTCTGCAGTGTCACATTTACTATAAGCTTGTTTGTTGAATGCCACAAATCTAAATGCCCCACTGTTTCTCTTTTTAAACATTTGTTTGCCAGCAAAATTGTATTAAAAATAGAAAGTAGTGCATAACGTTATAAACTTCTGT
The DNA here is from genome assembly GCA_027422435.1 of Schizopygopsis pylzovi. NCBI lineage: Eukaryota > Metazoa > Chordata > Actinopteri > Cypriniformes > Cyprinidae > Schizopygopsis > Schizopygopsis pylzovi. Next base: position 29,206,141 of record CM049816.1, read on the forward strand.
TGCTGTGCTCTTCGTACAGTATGCACTGTGTTCAGATAAGAGGAATGAGACAAATAAATAGTACACTGACAACAGTAGCATGCACACAGTAATTGTAGCCTATTGTTTTGGAGACTACTGAATGCATAAAGTATAATCATATAGACTACTTTATAATTTACTTAAATGAGATACTAGTGGAGTATAGACATGATTAATCTACATGATTCGTCTCTGTCCACATACAGTGACATACTAAAAAAGATAATTAAAAATGTAGGCTACATAAAATTCATGGACATTCTGTGTGAGTTCATGCATTAATAATCATTCATCTTGTTCATGATATGATGGATTATGCAATGCTGCAATTTACATTTAATGCTGCATTGTCATTATTATGTCATTGTTAGTATAAAAATGACACATTATCAAAAGCGAATGATATCTAGTTTTTTACAGGCAGTACATCTCATTTGTTATCAGATCTTTAAAGGCCAGTTGTGCAGCCTACCAATAACACTAGAGAACCCAGCAGTAAGAGCACCTACTAGTAAATAACAATGCGGTGACCTCCAGCGATAAATGTGCTGCTGGTGTGAATGCCGCTTTGCACAAGACTTAAACAACATACATGTTTATTGTAGGTTAGACTTGAAAAACTGTATTTGTCCATTTAGCAGCTTTCTCTGGCAGCGGCAGAAAGAGTGACAGAAAACAGGTTTCTTTGTAGCAGTCCCATATGCAATTTCCTCCTTTGCTACTTATCAAAAATGAATCACACCAGTGGAGCCATTGATAATTGCCTGCCACATGTAATAATACTTGATTTCCAGCTGCACATTGTGTTTATTTGTGCCAAAAATAGTATTTATTATATTCATCACCTCTCCTTGCATTTTACCTTGCTTGACATTCCCTATACTCTGTGTTCTCTGAATGAATGACCTTCAAGTGAGGAGTCCAGCGGTACAGTGATTACTGATTACATGGTGAAACATCCAGTCACTCACAACGGGAAGGTGTGGGGGTGCTTTTATAGGACACTGAAAAGCTTTTGGTGCTGGGTTGCCAAGGAGATGTTATTTGAAAAAGAAAGAGGCAGTTTTACAGTGGTTTTTGCTTGTTTTTACAGCAATTCTCTTTTCTTTCCCTTTTCTTCAGAAGCTAGAGGAAATCTCCTCAGAACATTACCATAGCGCACCAGTGGAAGGGTAAGTAAAGGTTTTTGTTTGTTCTGAAATTAATGAAACAGAATGCACTCTCACAATGCACTTGTCTTGATCAATTCATGAGATTCATCACCGTTTGAAGGACAACAAAAGATAGGAGTAATTTTCATTCTCTTTCTAATTCCCAAGCTGTCAAATGGTTTGCACTGATAAGAGAAAAAAATCAATTAACTCAGACAAAACAGCCCAGATAATTGGCTAAATTTCTACCTTGCAGCGGTTGTGTGTCATTTTTATGCATTCTTCTAACAGCATCACCCATGCCAAAGGGTGTTTCTGCAGTGGAGAAGTCAAAAAACGATTAGCCTTTCAACAACGCTTCAAAGTCACTTCCCCCCAAAACGCTGACTGGTTCAGGGTGTACTAAAACATAAACGTCCCAAATAAGTATAGGGTGGGAAAAAAATGCGGCTTTCCCTTTCAGTCATCAGACCCCGTGCCTCATCTGTCAGACCGTCACGCTTGTTCGCTCAGTTCAATTCTAATTCCGTTTTTTTATCTCAGCCTTGCAGAGCCAGTGCGGAGGAATTATCTGCTGCCAGGTCCTGCGCCGGGCTGATAGGGAAACGCAGCGCACCGAGGGCCACTGCAAGGTGAGAGGGACGGCCGCAGGGGGAAGGGACCTACGATGCCGTCTTCCACCATGCAAATGTTTGCCTTCATTCTGGCGGTACTGGGAGTTGTGAGTGCCACGGTGGCCACGCTGCTACCAAACTGGAAGGTGAGCGCAGATGTGGGCTCCAACATCATGACTGCCATCTCGCAGATGCAGGGACTGTGGATGGACTGCACCTGGTACAGCACCGGAGTCTTCAGCTGCTCGCCTAAGTACTCGGTGTTGGCGTTGCCGGCTTATCTCCAGACTGCACGCACCACTATGGTGCTTTCCTGCATGATGGCGACAATGGGACTCTGCCTGGCTGCCCTAGGGCTGAAATGTACTCGCTGGGGTGGTAGTTATCGCTCTAAGGGATATACAGCGATTTCCGCAGGGGCTTGCTTCGTCATAGCAGGGGTCCTGTGTCTGGTGCCCGCATCCTGGTTCACCAATGAGGTCATCACAACGTTTATGGACTCCAAAGTGCCAAAAAGCAGCAAGTATGAGCCAGGCGCTGCGGTGTACGTGGCATTTGTGTCGGCAGGATTCCTTTTAGCCGCAGGCGTAATCTTTTGCTTATCGTGTCCTGGAAGAGGAGGCGGTCCATTGGATTCGGGCTCGTCCCACCCCAACAAGCCAAAAAAGCAGAAGCTGCGCCAAGAACAGCCGACCCGCGACCAACAGAAACAGCAGCACCGCGAACAGCAAAGTCAGACTGAACCGCAGGAACGAGAGGAGTCGCATCGAGAAAAACTACACCAGGAAAAGCTACAAGCGGACGATCGTCAGCAAGAGACGTCGGTGCCGGACAGGTTGAACCTGGAGAAGGACAAGCAGTACCACTCTCCATCCCGAACCCGAAATCAAGACGTCAAGGCCGTCTATAGTCTGCACGACTACGTGTAAACTATAATAGAGTATTTAGAGTGCTTTTGCTGATCAGACTGCCTTTCTTTGTGAGCGGCAAAAAGAGGAGGGGAAAAGCAGTGGAGCAGCAGGAGGAATAATGACTTTGATGCCGTTATCAACCCTTCTCATCTGTGCTTTCGCTCACAGCAAGCAAGGCAGTGGAGGTATTTCCAAAGCCCCGGAACAGACAAGCTAAGGATTGTGAATCCTCGGGGACATGGTTTTTATTGCAAATACAAGTAAAACGGGGAAAAAATGGTGACGTATCATAAAAATACAACATTAGAAAGGGGAATTTCTTAAGATATTAATGTAAGGAAAGTTCTGAAGGTGCATTGGTTTGAAAAAAAATAGCATTTTATTGTTGCCCCATCATTTTATAACCTTGTCAAACTAGAACGCAAACTCTCAAGAGCAATTTTAGCTACCTTTTGGTAACTGGAACCATGTGAGATTAGCCTGTTTTAATTCAGAAGCTTGTAGATGATACATTAGGCAGTATGTGCATGCTGTTTGTAGATAATACTGTTAATAATGCAGCAAAATAGCTTGCAGTTACTTGCACCTGAGGACGCTTTACCCTATCAGCTGTCTATTAAATGGTGCGTGTCCATCAGAAAAGGGATTTCGACATGTCCAGTCCATATTTTTCAAAGAATGGTGATGGGGGGAGGCACAGCGCCAGAGATCGTCAGAGGTAATGATGCTCTTTGCTTTTCCATTAGGTTCGCTACGGATGGGTGCACAGTGCTCATTTATTGCTAGCAGGCACAGATACACTTACACACACACACACACACACACGCACACACACACACACACACCACACACACAAGCTTTCCTTCCCTCTCTCGTACTCCTGTTAGAAGGGTAATGGGGGCCTGCACCCAATCATCCTGATGCTGTGCGTCAGTATGTCATGCCTGCAGGAAGTGCAGTCAGTCCTGTTCTAGGGCAAACAGGACGCAGTAACACGCTGTTCACACTTTTGTCAAAAAGTAGAACCAAGGTGACAGAAATCTCAGTGGTGGCTTCGGACTCCCCCGCTGGGCAACGATTACACCTTTGGTCTGCATCTCAATTCAGTCAAACCATCCGCAGATTTTCTGATTGCTAAGCTGTTTTCACTTACTGTCAAGCCATTGAATGTTTTTTCAAAGAGTCAGTGGAAGACAGCAATGTATGATATAATGTACCGCATTTGACTCAAGCTAATACTAAGTGTCACTGTCTGTGCTGTTTCCATCGTAACGATGGTCAAGGGCTTCTATTGTCTCCAGAGAGACGCCACAGCAAGACATTTTCTGCCTTTAATTTCTGTCTCACATGTAAGCACACATACTGCTCTTTGTGTTTGATGCGCATGTACAGAATGCTTTAGAAATTGACACAATGGTTGAAAGTGACAATGAAAGAGAGCAACAAGACCATTTTTTAAACAAAGTGCCAATGGATCATGTCTTGTTTTATTATGCATGTACTGTCAAGTCACCTTTATTTACATAGCACTTTTGTTTTACTGTAAGCTTGATACCACGGGTGAAAATTATGCTATTTTGCATTATTTTCTAAATTAATATATATTTTTTTAATTATTAATTAAATAAAATTATAATCAACAAATTATTATATAGCATAACAATTTAAGTTAATTTATAAATAGTGCAGAATAAATATTTTCTTTTCTATGAATATTTATTTCTTTGTTTTAAATGTCTTATTTTTTATCTCAGATTTCCATTATGGTCTCAGACTTTTGGACTGCACTGTAAACAGTAGACTATGTTCACACTGAAGTTGAATGTGGCCCAAATTGAATTATTATCATGTGACATATATGTTTTTTATAAACATAGCCATTGTATAACTATCCCATTGATTCAGATATTTTCTATTCCTCTCTTGCGTATTTTATATGTGAATAGGACTTTATTTATTTATTTATTTTCCCCAAGATTTTGTTGTAAACAGATTGGGATTGTGCTTCTTGTGATTTTTAATCAAAAACACATAATTTTCATTTATTTATTAGTTATTTTATCGCCCTTTGCAGTGAATAATAACAAATATAATTAATTTAATTATATAAAGTAATATACAGCAGAGTACAAAAATATATTTTTAATATATTTTGATGTTAATAGATATCAAAACTCTTCTAATGTCATATTAAAGCAAAATATTATATATTCATTTATAGTGATAAAATGTGTTGATGTTACGATGAACGTGCCAGGTTTTCCAGTGTTTTCCACGGAGTCCAGTACACATGCAAAAAGTCATGTGACAACTGCACAACAATTAAGAATTGGGTTTGGTTTGTTGTGTGAACGTAGCCCCAAGAGTGTGTTTATATCAGCACATGTACATTATTTTTGAGAGACAACAATGGAGAAATACTAAGCCGCTAAAAACTCTTCATCATGACACAGTGAATGTTGCTTTGTGTTAAATTTCTCATTTCCCATTTTCTATTTTGGCTTGACAAAATAAGGGCTTCATTTAGTGAATTTATAAACTGTGGCCAGTAATGATGTGAAACTATCAAATCCAATTAAAGCACATGTCTGTACAGTACAGCAGATCATGTATGTTTGTTTGACTCTGGAAACCACAAGTGTAACCCTCTGTTCTCTAATTTCTGCCCATTCTTAGCTAATTCTCACATCAATGACTTTTTGTATAACTGGCTCCTCTATTTCACATCATTCCCTCTTTGTTGCGAGTTCGTGATCTGACTGCAAACGCCTCTTCATAATGGGGGTGTGTGGTACGAGGTGTCTTGGTTGGCTGCGTCGGCCAGGAGTCAGGCCTGTCCAAATGAGAATCTGCATACTCCTCCGTGAGTGCATCGAAGCATCAAATAAGCTCCATTTACACAGCTGACTGCCCATCACACAGTGCAGCCACTTTTCACTCAGCATTCATGATTAAGCCAGGCACACTTCACACACCCCCTCTCACTGATCAGACTAAGGTTAAATCAGCTGTCATATTCATTTGCTACTTTACATGTGCTTTGTTTACACAGATGGAGACTGTTTATTCTCGATCACGACACTGAAAATGATTCTACAATTCAAATGCTCAGAGTAAGAGACTCATCAAAAGAATAGAAGCTGTGCCGCATTGTGTTCATGAGCTCTTGGGATCAGCAACAGTGACATATTCATGTTCATAATATATGTCTTTATTCTTTCTAAATGCCACTTTCCATGAATGCAATCCATCCAAGTTCAGTGTTTCATACTTTAAAAAAAAACTGATCACAAATAAATCAGCATTTACCTCTATAAAGCCACATATCTTATTTTTGATTTGTTGTTTTCTAGGGCTATGATCAATAACATGATCGATATTTTCTCTTCTATGTATACAACCTTCTAAGTTACTACAATTTATATATATATATATAAATTAATTAATATAATTTCCAAAATGTCAACCTCCATTAAGTTTGTTTTTTTGCTTTGATGATTTCAAAATGAATATTTACCTGATTAAACAGCATGCTTACTTACTATGTCATAAATCTTTTTAAAAAGTTTTTAATATGTGTATTGAATATGATAAAGCAGGTTTTTTTTATTTAAATCATCATTTTACTACATTGTACCATTATGCTCACAACAATAAAACTGATCTCAAAATTATTTAATAATTAAATTAATTTAAATTTAAATATTATTTTACTAAGATAATTTTGGAGTGTGAAGTATATTTATATTTTTTAATACAGGCATCCTGCTTTATTATTATTAAAATCTTGTTTCCATTGTTTTTGTGCATACACAAGTTTTGACTACCAAAGTAAAATGTACCTTTATGACAAAAAATATATTAAACAAACAGAACAAATAATACAAATAAACAGAAATGCTTGAAATGTTTCAGAGATTATAAATGCAAAGGGAAAAAAAATTAAGATCAGTAAATTATTACCACATTACCTGATGCATCAAATATGTGAAAAAAATATGTTTTTATGTCTAAATGTTTGATTGAAACCTCAATAGTTAAATCAGTAATTTAACTGCTGAATTTAATTAATTATTGAATTATCTATTTATTTATTGCCAATTTATAGTATTGTTTAGGCCAACCAGTATGCCCTATCATGAAACAATGCAAACACAAGTAATTTGTAAGATATGAAAATGACCTCTGCTGTGAACAGTTGATCTCACCGTCTGCCAAACCTCCTAAAGTGCAGTTATTTCAGACGGGCTGCATATGAGAACTGCTCCAGCGAGGCTGAACACAAAGGCTTCTCCATCTGTCTCCCATAATGAGCTAAATGATCTAACACATTTAAAAGGGGTCACTTTGCAGGTGTGCCATGTTGAAGTGGTGTATTTTTAGTGCTCAACTTGACATTATGACAAATGGAGTTTGACTTCCCTGCAGGCAATAACAGAAACAATTCCTGCGTGTATTCTGCCACCATGTGACAGTTTTCCCTCCTTTTTTCATCTATTGCTTTATTGCTATGGGCAACAACTAACACCAAAAACGAAACAGAAGAGAATGAGTATAGAACAGAAATGATATTTTGAACTACAGTATTTGAAAGCAACATTAATAACAAGTGACCCCTCTTCTCCGCATTGGGTGTATACAATATAACTGACTACATACAGTACATACATGTGTATGTGTACCAATCATGTGTTTTTGCTATAAACCAGGTTGTTCCTGCCAGTAACTTATGTTTTTTGTTTTTTTTTCTCAAAGATTAAGCTATGCAGGTGCAAGTGCTTACAGTCAGTACGCTGAAGCTGTAAGTGCTTTATTAAATCAGTAGTGAATAGAAGACCGACATGAAGCATCGATACATTCAAGAGGATCAATCCTTAACTGAAAATATCAGTCCTAGATTTTAACTAGTGATTTATAAGGCATCAAAATGAATGCATGAAAAGCTCAAGTACACCAATTTATTACAGAATTCTAATATCAGCATTGATTTTAAACCTATAAAACCTATATGATTAAACCTATGTAAAGTAAACATGCATACAAATGTAATGTTAAATAGCTGGGACTAATCACTTTATCCTCAGAAGCTGAAAACAAAATCTAGGTGATAATAAACAAGTATTGTTTAAAATATACATTGTTTATGCTGTAGCTGTATTCGTTTCTGAAAAAGTAACGGTGTGGAATGGAATGCATTATTATGATTGGTAAAGAAATAAAATGGTCACCTATAATGTTAGGATCCTGCAGTAAGACTAAAAGTAGAACCTAGTGAAAAATAAAATACTAAGATGCATTTGAAATACATTTATTTCATGCTAAGTGTACTACAAATACATTTACATAGTTATATGCGTAAAACAATGCCCTGCAATGGTGCTTTTAGTATTCTAAACTGATATAATTAAAGTCTGCTAAATTGGAACAACTATTTTGTAATTTAATTGTGCAGAAGTAGTGCTGCTAAAGATATACTGAAGCATATTTGATTGTGCTAAATTGGAGCTATTGCAAGTATACTACAGATACACGTTAAATATGCAAATGTTATTCAAAGATCATTAAATACTCATTAAAACACATTTTAGGCTTAATATGAAGAAATGTGCATTGTGCACACAAGTAGTACCCCAAAATAAAGTTTACTTTTAATTTTATATCATAAAGTCTCGAGCAATTTTTCAGTAAATGTTAATGTATTTGAACTATACTCAGGGGCGGACTAAGTGATTTGGGGGGCCCTAAGCAAATTTCAGGTATGGGGCCCCCACACAATACCTGTGTCCTTTTATGCTTAAGCCTTAATTTGCTCGCTCATTCTAGTTCATAGTTTATTTGTACCTTCACAACCAGTAATTAGTCAACCTGCTGCTGCTCTAAAGCCACATTAGGCTACCTTTTTTGGGGGGGATCAGAAAAGGAAGACATTATATATAAAAAAAAAAATAATAATAATGTGTGCACTTGTCCATTTAATAAATTATAATAGTATGCAATCTTTTTACAAACATAAAACTATCCCATACAACTCATTCCATATTCCAAGTGTTTATGCTTAAGCCTTATTTTGCTCGCTCGCTCTAGTTTATAGTTTATTTGTACCTTCACAACCAGTAATTAGTCAACCTGCTGCTGCTCTGAAGCCAAATTTGGCTGCCTTATCTTTTTGAGATCACAAATGAAGACGCAAATACTTTGCCCTTGTCCATTTAATAAATTGTAAACTTTTCAAATTTTTTTACAAAAATAAAATGATCCCAGGCAACTCATTCCATATTCCAAGTGTTCTGAAGGCATACTGTACGGTTTGCCGAGAAACAAATCGAAAATAAACTCATTATTAAGGGAAAATCTACAGTCATTGCATTCGTGCATTTACAGATGCATCTCAATAAATTAGAATGTCATGGAAAAGTTCATTTATTTCAGTAATTCAACTCAAATTGTGAAACTCATGTATTAAATAAATTAAGTGCACACAGACTGAAGTAGTTTAAGGGTGAATCCCACTTCTCTGTCTTACCCCTTCCCATTCCCCTACCCCTTCGTCTTACCCCTAGTCCTTGTCCCTTGAAATCGAGTGGTAAGCGCTAGGGGTGAAAACATCCCCCTATGAAATGAGACGCCACTTAGTTACTGTTACGTCATCATACAGCGTCGCTAACTGGCTACTACGTCACCAGAGGCGACAAGTGTTGATCACAAACTTCCAAGATGCCGTCTGCAAATGTGTGTATGTCGATTTCGTGGGTTTTAGTGATGTTTTTCTCTAGTCATAGAAATGCGGGACTGTTGTGCAAATCAGCAATGTAACGTTAGCATGGAAAACTAGCGACTTTTAAAAACGTTTCAATTAAGAACATGGTTGCAAATACTGTATATATGTACAGGACTGTGTAGAGCACAAAACAAGACTGTCGTAATTTTTAAATCAATTATTTAAGCCGAAAATACTTACATTTATGGGACTCTCTGGATGACACGCAGTGTGTTCTGTGTACCCCTTGGTTTCAAGTAAGCTCGCAAAAATGTTTGGTTTTAAGGGGTATCTACCCCTTCCCCTTAGCCCTACCCCTCAATCAAAACAAGAAGTGGGATAGCCCTTACTCTCATGTAAACACGCAAAACTAAGGGGAAGGGGGTAAGACTAAGAATTTGGATTCACCCGAAGTCTTTGGTTCTTTTAATTGTGATGATTTTGGCTCACATTTAACAAAAACCCACCAATTCACACATCCCAATAAATTAGAATATGGTGACATGCCAATCAGTTAATCAACTCAAAACACCTGCAAAAGTTTTCTGAGCCTTCAAAATGGTCTCTCATTCAATGGTACTTCCTAGGTCAGCTAATAAACTCAAAAGACCTGCAAAGAATTTTGTCCAGAAGACAATCATTGACACCCTTCACAAGGAGGGTAAGCCACAAACATTCATTGTCAAAGAAGCTGGCTGTTCACAGAGTGCTGTATCCAAGCATGTTAACAGAAAGTTGAGTGGAAGGAAAAAGTGTGGAAGAAAAAGATGCACAACCAACCGAGAGAACCGCAGCCTTATGAGGATTGTCAAGCAAAATCGATTCAAGAATTTGGGTGAACTTCACAAGGAATGGACTGAGGCTGGGGTCAAGGCATCAAGATCCGCCACACACAGACGTGTCAAGGAATTTGGCTACAGTTGTCGTCAGAGGCGTCTTACCTGGGCTAAGGAGAAGAAGAACTGGACTGTTGCCCAGTGGTCCAAAGTCCTCTTTTCAGATGAGAGCATGTTTTGTATTTCATTTGGAAACCAAGGTCCTAGAGTCTGGAGGAAGGGTGGAGAAGCTCATAGCCCAAGTTAAGTCCAGTGTTAAGTTTCCACAGTCTGTGATGATTTGGGGTGCAATGTCATCTGCTGGTGTTGGTCCATTGTGTTTTTTGAAAACCAACGTCACTGCACCCGTTTACCAAGAAATTTTGGAGCACTTCATGCTTCCTTCTGCTGACCAGCTTTTTAAAGATGCTGATTTCATTTCATTCAAGTTGGTTAACCATGACCATGGTGTTGGTGTGCTTGACTGGCCAGAAACTCACCAGACCTGAACCCCATAGAGAATCTATGGGGTATTGTCAAGAGGAAAATGAGAAACAAGAGACCAAAAAATGCAGATGAGCTGAAGGCCACTGTCAAAGAAACCTGGGCTTATCATACCACCTCAGCAGTGCCACAAACTGATCACCTCCATGCCATGCCGAATTGAGGCAGTAATTAAAGAAAAAGGAGTCCCTACGAAAGTATTGAGTACATATACAGTAAATTAACATACTTTCCAGAAGGCCAACAATTCACAAAAAATGTAAAGTATTCTAATTTGCTGAGATTTGTTTTTTTTTGTTAAATGTGAGCCAAAATCATCACAATTAAAAGAACCAAAGACTTAAACTACTTCAGTCTGCGTGCATTGAATTTATTTAATACACTAGTTTCACAATTTGAGTTGAATTACTGAAATAAATTAACTTTTTCCACAACATTCAAATTTATTGAGATGCACCTGTATATGAGTAGGCTACGCGGCAGTTTGCGCCGGTGCGCCTTGGAAGAATCACACAAGAGAGTCATTTTGAAACATCATGATAAATAAAATTGTGACTTGAAACACAATGCTTTCTTTACTGAGGTGAATATCTCTCTTCTGAGATATTCTTAGTCAGCCTTAAATGCGAGCAAAGAGCGCTCCTTCATAATCACGATAGCTGTTACTCACTTAAATTCATTGCAATCTCAGGACATTCCGTTAATAAGCTCTACACTGCACAATGAATCTCTTATTTACATCGTATCTACACTTTGTTAGAATGAGATGATTCGCGACCTTGCGGAACTCAGCACTTGACAAAAACTCGGCATTTTGATCAATAAGTGGATTAACTAACTTAAACACTTCTGGTTACTGTGTTCAAGAAATCAGCGGATATGTCTGTGGATGGCTAAATTGATCAAAGCTGCAAATGTTTCGCCAGTATCAGATGGGGCCTCCTGATTCCCCGGGGCCCTAAGCGGCCACTTTCCTTACTTATTGATATTGATATTTAATAAAAATATTTCTACAGGAGGCCTTTATTCATCCCTCAGAGCCGCAAGTTTTTTTTATGGATTCGCGCACTTTATTTGACATGTTTTGGACTGTGTACCAGAAACCCTCTCACTGCAATGATAACACTTGGAATAGACACTCATTCATGAATAGTGTTGCATCTTGGAATAACTCTGATTGGAGTTGTCTGAAATAAGAAAGTCATATACACCTAGGATGGCTTGAGGGTGAGTGAAACATTAGCTAATTTTAATTTTTTGGCTGATGAAGTGATGAAACTATGGAGCCATGTGATTATTAAAACCCCTTATATAGGTTTAACTTTTTATTATCGGCTCAGAAAATATGTTAATATGACTAGAAAACACCAGAGACCAGAAATGTAAAGCACCCTTCCAGTCAGGCGAGACTACCGCGTTCAGAAAAAGGTGGATATACTGCAAATAATTTTTTTTAGGGGAGCAATTTAGAATGACATTTGTTTTTATGGAAAACTGTGATATTATATTTTAGCCTCATTTTACTATACTTAAGAAGGTCTTCCATGACAAATGTGTCCATGTACTTTCAAGAGAAGATAAGTACAGTCTCTTGCACCTTGTGTCTCGCTTCAAGACAGTGAATGGTGGAGATGGAGCCGTGCAGATGAATCCTGTAGAGAGCGTAACTGTCTGTGAATTCAACGCTCATCTTCAGACAAACCACATCAAGACCATTAACCAAAAACACAAACTGTTTACTTTCTACTGATGACGAAGCTGATTTAAAACTAAACAAAAACAGATATTTAGTTTCAGCTGAGTTTACTGTAAGACCAATAAATCAAACTTGTGAACTGTTCGATAACTTAATTACGTCTCTTGCTGAATAATTTATTAATCTTTGTTATAACAAATTTATATCAACAGAAAATGAATTATATTCAGTAAGTATTGCCTGTTTGTTGGCATTAAATGTTACATATATTGTTTAAAGTCACTCTTAAGAAACTGCAAAACATTGTAATTTTTTATAAATGTTTGTTTTTATCAGAATATTAACCAACATCACTATTCATCACCTTTTAAATCCATTATATGAAAAACCTATCGTTAACTGAACTTGCTTTCACTGACATATTGTGATATTAAGCATTTAATAAAAGTAACATTTGTGTATAAATAACTTTTGCAGAATATTCCTTTATTCTCTCTTCAAACCTGTTATTGTCACAGTCTGTTATTTTCAACAACCATGTTGTTGTGACATTTCCTAGTGAAATAATAAAGTGATGCCTACTTGTCACTGTTTTAAAATCACTGTGTACTGTATATAGTCTAAAACAGCTCAACAAATCTACGGAGAGGTCATTTAATTTTTCTTGGAGATTTCAGAGAACACTAAAACTCAGAAAAAAATATCACAAGGCAGAGAGGAGAAAAAAACAGAAGGATATGAGACAATTTCTATGGATTATTACACACCTTTTCCATACCCCAAGCCACAGTACAGTCAGAAACACGTGATTGCCTCTTCAGTGAAAAAAGAACACATCGATTTGGTTACTTGAATAAAAATGCTGCTGGAAAATATTAAAAATATTACTCACTGATTTTAAAAACAACTTCATGAAGCTCTCAAACCTTGATCTAGTGAATCCATGAATGAGTGTCTAACTCTTTCAGATTTTGGTCACATTTTTTATGTAGGTTTAGTTTTGAGGATTTTATAGTGTGTATAAAAAGTGACAGTTATCTTTAATTGGCAAAGTTTGCAAAGTGTCCTGCTAACTAAGAGCACTACACTGTAAAGTGCATTTGTAAATGGTGTTCTGACGGACGGCTGGGATTCATTTGTAAAACTGTATTTACTCAGGCTTGACCAGCAGCAGGTGTCACCAGCCACATGCCATTTTGAGCGCTTCGAAAGAGTGAATGGTTTTGAGAAGCATTCGGTTCAGTCAATGCAGAGCTGCTAAATCAGCTTTGCTATATGTGTAGTGTAATTTGTGCTATATGTGTATGTGTGGATAATTTCTCAGTTGTTCTATTCACAAATGTGACCCTGGACCACAAAAACTACTATGTACTTACATTTAAATTAATAATTTGGTAAAATGCACTTATTGTGTACATACGTGTTTTTACATTGTACTTATATTTTTTAAAATACCTACATGTAATTGCATCGGTAATTAATTTCTGTAATTACATTTATAATTACATGTTGACCCATCTCTTACACCTTGACCTTACCCTTCAACTTATCCATACCACCAAACCTGTCCCATATCCCGTATCCCACCTCAACAGCAGCAAAAGTGTTTTGCAATATAATATGAATACAATAATTAAATTGTATTTATTTTTATTGATCTAAGTACACTGTAGTTAAGGCCACTTAATATAAAGTGAGACCTTTAGCAATAGCCAACAATACATTGTATGGGTCAAAAGTATCTGTTTTTTTTTCATGCCAAAAATCATTAGGATATTAAGTGAAAATAATCTTCCTTGAAGATATTTTGTAAATTCCCAATCGTAAATAAATATATCAAAACTTAACTTTTGATTAGTAATATGCATTGCTAAGAACTTAATTTAGGACAACTTTAAAAGCAATTTTCTAAATGATTATTATTCTATATTTTTTTTTTGCACCCTCAGATTCCAGCTTTTCAAATAGCTGTCAAAAATTTTTGTTTCTGCGCCACCGCTGGGGGTGTGCAGAACCTGGACCTGGGAGACCTCATAGACTTCCAATCTGACACATTCGTCCTTCAACCATTTCCTATTTTGTATCCCTGGGAATATATCTCACCCAACCTCCCTCTCCCACCTCCTCTTTTGGATCTACTTCCTGCTGCTACAACACCTTCACCGGATCTCGTCAGCCACTCAGCTCACCATCTGTGGCGTGGGCTCGCCGCTGATCTGCCGATCTCCAGCTCGGTTGGAGATTGCGTCTGGAGGATCCCTCGACTCCGCCTCAGTCCTGCAACCCAGTGGCTCCACCATGGCTTCCAGCTTCCTCGTCTCCACCAGAGCCCGTCAGTCCTTTAGCTCCACTGGGTTCCCTCATCCCTCCGGCTCCGCCTTGGTCAGTTGTCCCCCTACCTCCACCTCGGGAATACACTCCTCCGGCTACACCTCGTCCCTTCATCCCTCTGGCTCTGTTGGGCTCCTCCTTCGCTCCACCTCAGTCCTCTGTCGCTCCAGCTCCGCCGTGGCCTTCCTGAGCCCCGCCTACACCTCGGTCACCAAAGCCTCCGGCTCCGCCTAGGGTTGGGTACCGAAACCGTATGTACCGAACCGAATCAGGACGCAGATTTCGGTGCCTCATTTCGGTGCCATGCCTAAGCGATCGGTTTAAATGTTTGTCCTTTGTTTCTCCGAAACAGACGTGAAAAATTATTTCCCGACTGAGAAAATGCACGTGAATTCAATTCGGAAAGCTCCCTGTCTTCCCTGTCTTCCTGTTCTGTCTACCCCGTTGTCATATGTATGTTGTGTATGTATGGACAGGTTGATGGCTAATTTCGCTGGTACTTGTGACTAGTGAAATTAGCCATCAACCTGTCCATACATACACAACATACATATGACAAAGGGGTAGACAGAACAGGAAGACAGGGAATGGAAGAAAAATACAGCATTACATGAGGAGAGAGAGGAGAAAAAAAAAATTTACCCCCAGACTATGCTCCATTAGGGAGTACAGTGTGAGAACAGAAAAAAAACACCTCAGCACAAAAGCACATATACCATAAACTCATAACTTTGCAACAGGGGGAAACATATCCAGCTCTGGCAAGCAGCCATCCAGTCCGGTGCCATTTATTTCGGCGCCGGTCGCAGACCCGCTTTGACAGCCTGGCGGTACGAAGCGGCCGGAGGCAGTTGGTTGGGGGATGGAGTAATGTCTGTAATCGGGGAGGGAGCAAGAGAGTCCCACTGCAGCGCTCTTCCCAGGGTAGTTATCCAGCACGGCCTTGGCCGAGGCCGGTGCCGGTGCGGGGGAGCCAGAAAAGATAAGATTGATTTGTTTTGTCTTTGGGGCGAACAGCTGCATACCTTCACAGCTGTTCTCTCTGTCCATTCTGGTCTCCGAAAGCATACATTTTCACTTGCAAACCCGTGAGCTTCATCGTGATAGAATCCATATTCTGGTTAATAGTCTCAGTCTCAATGCTGACCGCTCTTCCCACAGCTTCAATCAAAACAGGCAGCCTTGTGAGACTTTGGACAGCTGTTCCCGTCTTCTGAATTTTTCGATAACCCAGGGCAAAGCCTAATCCAATCAGCAAAATACCTGTTATCATGGTACCGAATAGGTAGATATCTTCAATGTCCTCCACGGAAAGAGCCGCCAGACATACGATTTGCCACCTCTCCCACGCATCCCTCGTATAGCCGGCTGCGAACGTCCCGTCAGGACAAACAGGTTCCCCAGAACCCAGACTTCTCGTTGAGAAGATGGTGTCAATTGCACTGAGAGACCAGTTGATAAAATCCATAATCTTCTAGTTTGGAGAGTCGTGCAGAGGCCCTCATGGACCAATGGGTTTGAGCTCTCCTGACTCTGGTCCTCCTGGACCACTGGTATAGGGACCATCAGAATCAGGTCCTCTGGAACCATGGAACTTTGGGGCACCTGACTCGGGCCCTCCTGGGCCAATGGATCCGAGACCTCTGGACTCAGGCCCTCCTGGACCAATGTGCTTGGGACCTCTGAAATAAGAGCATTTGACTGCACAATGTGTGCCCTCCTTTTACATCTTTGAGGGCTCAAATGTGTAACATTGGCCGCTTCTGGGGTGACTGCGACCCTCTCAATCAACTCAGGAATGACTGAAGATACCTTGACCCACACTGGGAGGATTTGGACGGACTTGACTGATTCTAGGATAACTTGGGTGGATTCGACAGACTCAGGGGTGACTGGTGCGAACTCGACTGGCTCTAGACTGGCAGGAGCGAACTCGGCTGGCTCTGGACTGGCAGGAGCAGACTCGGCTGGCTCTGGACTGGCAGGAGCAGACTCGGCTGGCTCTGGACTGGCAGGAGCAGACTCGACTGGCTCTGGACTGGCAGGAGCCGACTCGACTGGCTCTGGACTGGCAGGAGCCGACTCGACAGGCTCTGGACTGGCAGGAGCCGACTTGACCGGCTCTGGACTGGCAGGAGCCGACTCGACTAATCCTTTAAACTATGACAGGCGAGTTACTGCAAAAATTGTGATACTGTGAAGTGATGAAACTATGGAGCCATGTGATTTTTAAAACCATTTTCATAGGTTTAACGTTATTTTATCGGCTCAGAAAATATGTAAATATGACTAGAAAACACCAGAGACCAGAAATGTAAAGCACCGTTCCAGTCGGGTGAGACTACCACGTTCAGAAAAAGGTGGATATACTGCAAAAAAAAAAATTCTAGGGGAGATATTTAGAATTAACTTTATTTTAATTAAAAACTGTGATATTATGTTTTAGCCTCATTTTACCATAATTAAAAAGGTCTTCCATGACAAATGTGTCCGTGTAAGTACAAGAGAAGATACCTTCAGCCTCATGCACCTTGTGTCTCACTTCAAGACAGTGAATGGTGGAGATGGTGCTCTAGAGAGCGTAACTGTCTGTGAACCCCCTCCAGAAGTCTGAGATCTGCTAGTGAGCGACGCCTCGTGGTACCATCACAGAGAGGCTCAAAATCACTCTCCAGAACATTCTCTTTCACCATTCCTGGCTGATGGAATGATCTTCCCACCCCCATCCGGAATGCTGGATCCCTGTCAAATTTCAAGCAACAACTGAAAACTCATCTCTTTCAACTCTACTTGACTACTTAAAAAAAAAAAAAAAAAAAATTATTTTACTTTTTTCAAAATCTTCATCTTTCTCTCCTTCCCTTGTTAGCTTGTACTTATTTGAACAATGCCTGAGACTTGGTGTTATTGGCGCTTCCTCTGTCTGTTTGCCTCTTCAAGATTAATCGCTTTATGTACTCCCCAATTGTAAGTCGCTTTGGATAAAAGCGTCTGCTAAATTACTAAATGTAAATGTAAATGTGATTTCAACACTCATCTTCAGACAAACCACATCAAGACCAATAACCATAAACTGTTTACTTTCTACTGCTGATGAAGCTGATTTAAAACTAAACAAAAACAGATATTTAGTTTCAGCTGAGTTTACAGTAAGACCAATAAATCAAACTCGTGAGCTATTTGATAACTTAATTACGTCTCTTTTGCTGAATCATTTATTAATCTTTGTTATAACAAATATATTTCAACAGAAAGTGAATTATATTCAGTAAGTATTGCCTGTTTGTGGGCATTAAATGTTACATATATTGCTTAAAGTCACTCTCAAGAAACTGCAAAACATTGTAATTTTTATTAAATGTTTGTTTTTATCTGAATATTAACCAACATCTCTATTCATCACCTTTTAAATGGATTATATGAAAAATCTAATGCTAACTGAACCTGCTTACACTGACATATTGTGATATTTACATTTACATTTAGCAGACGCTTTGCGACTTACAGTGCATTCATGCTATACATATTTTTGTCAGTACATGTGTTCCCTGAGAATTGAACCCACAACCTTTGCGCTGCTAACGCAATGCTCTAACCACTGAGCCACAGGAACACTAGATCAAGGTTTAGATCACTAGATAGATCACTAGATCACTAGATATTAAGTATTTAATAAACTTACTATTTGTGTATAAATAACTTTTGCTGAATTTTCACTTATTCTCTCTTCAAACCTGTTATTTTCACAGTCTGTTATTTTCAACAACCATGTTGCTGTGACATTTCCTAGTGAAATAATAAAGAGATGTCTACTTGTCACTGTTGTCACAGGTCATTTAATTTTTCTTGGAGATTTCAGATAAAACCACAGAAAAAAAAATATTACAAGGCAGAGAGAAGAAAAACAGGAGCACATCAAACAATTTCTATGCATGCTTACACACCTGTTCCATAGCCCAGCCCACGGTACATTCAGAAACACTTGATTGTCTCTTCAGGGAAAAAGAACACATCGATTTGGTTACTTGAATACAAATGCTGCTGGAAAATATTAAAAGTATTACTCGCTGCTTTTAAAAACAATTTCATGAAGCTCTCAAACCTTGATCTAGTGAATCCATGAATGAGTGTCTAAATCTTTCAGATTTTGGTCACATTTTTTATGTAGGTTTAGCTTTAAGGATTTTATTGTGTATATAAAAAGTGACAGTTATCTTTAATTGGCAAAGTTTGCAAAGGCCTATCCTGCTATCTAAGAGCACTACACTGTAAAATGCATTTGTAAATGGTGTTCTGACGGACGGCTGGGATTCATTTGTAAAATGTATTTACTCAGGTTTGACCAGCAGCAGGTGTCGCCAGCCACATGCCATTTCGAGCACTTCGAAAGAGTGAATGGTTTTGAGAAGCATTCGGTTCAGTTAATGCAGAGCTTTGAACAGTTTTGTTTGTTCCATCAATACTCACTGCTGATAAACCGCTGCTCAACTTTTATGGAGCACAAGTGTTGTTGGTGTTGTGTTACTAAAACAGTACAATGATGTGTGACAGCACATGGCTGTTAGATGCAGGGGCATAGATTTTAACTTTGGTGGGTTTAAGTGGGTATAATAACAATAATAATAATAAAACATAATAAATACATTAAAAACAGCTTTGCTATATGTGTAGTGTTATTGGATAATTTCTTTGTTTTTTGGTCTGTTTTTCTATTCACAAATGTGACCCTGGACCACAAAAAAATAAATAAAACAGTTTTATATGTAGCGGTACCACTTTATATTAGCTTAACTACAATGTACTTACATTTAAATTAATAATTTGGTAAAATACACTTAATGTATACATACGTGTTTTTACATTGTACTTATATTTTCTAAAATACCTATATGTAATTGCATCTGTAATTAATTTATGTAATTACATTTATGATTACATGTTGACCCATCTCTTACACCTTAACCTTACCCTTAAACTTACCCATACCACCAAACCTGTCCCATATCCCATATCCCACCTCAACAGCAGCAAAAGTGTTTTGCAATATAATATGAACACAATAGGTACATTGCACTTATTTTTTTATCTAAGTACAAAGTAGTTAAGGCCACTTAATATAAAGTGTGACTTTTGTAGCAACAGCCAACAATACATTGTATGGGTCAAAATTATAGATTTGTTTTCATGCCAAAATTCGGACATTAAGTGAAGATAATGTTACATGAATATATTTTGTAAATTTCCAACCGTAAATTAATATATCAAAACTTAACTTTTGATTAGTAATATGCATTGCTAAGAACTTCATTTGGACAAATTTAAAGGCAATTTTCTAAATGATTATTATTAGATTTTATTTTGCACCCTCAGATTCTAGCTTTTAAAATAGTTGTTTCTCAGTTAAAAAATGTCAGATTCTAACAAAACATGCATCAATTGAAATTGTATTTATTCAGCTTCCAGATTAGGCCAACGTATAAATCTTTAATCGACCCTTATGTCTGGTTTTGTGGTCCAGGATCACAAATGTTCAAAGCTTGTACGTCTCATTACCTCATCAAATGTAAGCATATTTTCTCAAATTCTAGCATCATAACCAGTATTGGGATTAACGCATTACAAGTAACGTGACGCGAGTTAAGTAATAATATTATTACTTTTTCAAGTAACTAGTAAAGTAACGCATTACTTTTTAATTTACAAGAAAATATCTGAGTTACTACTTCTCATTTACTGACTGACAATACGCTGTGTGAACACGATCTTACTGTAGCTCTAGACTAAATGTAAATGTGCATTAATTCATCAAAATGAATTAAAACAGTGAAATGCAAACTCAGAATATGATGCAAACCTGTAATAATTAAATGTTCAACAACACAAATATCTATTCCCATTTTATTAACCAATGTGTTTGCTGCTGACCTTTGATGATCCAGTTCAGCCATGCTAATAAGCAAAAATGACTTTAGATAAACTAACAAGTATGCTTGATTGTTTTTTAATTGTAGAAGAATGAACCTTCTTCTTCTGCGTTCTACTGTACAGACGTGATTTACTCTTGCTTCAGCCTGAGGTTTATTCATTACACTTTTTGGTGTGAAAGGCTTTTACATTTGTTATAAATAGAACTTCTTGTATTAAAAACAAACAATCAAGCCCTGCTCATATTTAAAAAGTAACGCGAAAGTAATGCAAAAGTAACGTAACGTCTGCTGGGTAGCGATTCTCTTCGTGTTTTCAGAGCTAACGTTAGCATTCCAAAGAATGTTCGATTGATGAGTAGTCTATAAATATGAGTGCAGATGCATCATGCATTTTGTAGCGAGGTTTGGCAAGTGATAGTGAGTATGATCTTTACATCTGAATTATATATATTTTTATTAATAATATTTTCATAACTTGGAGAAAAATCTGCTTTGTATTTTGAGATAAATAAACAGGCGTGCTATAGTGGAGGTCCTTGTGGAAAGTTTCATGGAGGCTGATATGTAAAAGCCAAAAGCAATGGCTTTCATCATTTCAAAATGGTATTTTGACATATAGTTGTTAATAATTATGCTTTCATAGCCTACATAGATGATATCCACCTATATTTTCTATATTTAATGAAGCATAAACTCTCCATTAGGACAACATTTTACAGAAATTCTACGGAACAAATCTAGCAGTGCCAAATACAGACCATTTTAGGAGGGCAATAATGGAGGTCTCCTCTCCTACATCTGAGGAGCCTGAATCTGAATATTGGGACCTCACCTCAGTGCAGTGGTGGGGAACAATAGAGACAGGAGAAAATTAATTCCCCCCGTCTCTGGTCTTCAGTGATGAATCTGAGAAGACTGAGACCCGACACTCAGGCTTCTCAGATGCAACACTGAATACCAAGGAACTATGGAGGCAGAAGAAGACACAGAGTGCACCTATGCCTCCCAGGTCCCAAAAGGGAGCATCTGTGCCTGCCTATACTGAAAAGAGGGACAACACCTCATCTCTGGTTTTCAACAATGCATTGGAGAAGGCTGAGTCTCTGCGCTCAGGCTTCTCAGATGTAACACTGAAGACCACTGAGCAACAGAGGAAGTGGAGGCAGAAGAAGCCTCATGGACCACCTGTACTTGCTTGGTCTGAGAAGACTGGGTGTGGGAACTCACTGAAGACCACTAAGCAGGTGAGGCAAGAGTAGAGGCAGAAGAAGCCTCAGGTAGCACCTGTTTCTGCAGGGTCCTCTCGGGGAGCACCTGTGCATGGTGGCTCCCCCGAGGGACAGCTTGTGCCCACTGGGTCCCAACAATGTGGAAAACTCAGGATCCCTGAGCATCTGGGGAAGCACCTGCTATGAGCTGCTAATGAACTGGGAGTACCTGTGCCTGCTACGTCCCCACAGGGAGCACCAGTGCCAACAAAGTCTCTACAGAGAGAACCTGTGCCTGCCTCAAAGGTGCAAAAATTAAAAATTCCTGAGACACTAATGCAGGAGCTGCAGCAGCAGAAGCCTCAAGTCTCTTCTGAGAAGGGAGCACCTGTACCCAACAAGACCCCAGAGAGGCAAAGGCTCAAAATCCCTGAGCCGCTAACACAGGAGCTGCTGCAGCTGTCGCACCAAGCCTCATCTGTGAAAGGAGAACTTATGCCTCAAAAGACCCAGGAGAAGTAGAGGTTTAACATACCTGAGCCGCTGAGGCAGGAGCTGCTGCAGTTGTCAAACCGAGCCTCACATATGAAGGGAGAACTTGTGCGTCAAAAGACCCAGGAGAGGCAGAGGCTCAAGATACCTGAGCCGCTGCATGAGGCAGAAGCTGCTGCAGGTGTCACTCAGAGCCTCTTCTGAGAAGGGAGCACCTGTGCCCCAAAGGACCCAGGAGAGGCAAAGACTCAAGATACCTGAGCCACTAAGGCAGGAGCTTCTGCAGTTGTCGAACTGAGCCTCACCTATGAAGGGAGACCTTGTGCCTCAAAAGACCCTGGAGAGGCAGAGGCTCAAGTTACCTGAGCCGCTATATAAGGCAGGAGCTGCTGCAGGTGTCAACCAGAGCCTCTTTTGAGAAGGGAGCACCTGTGCCCCAAAAGACCTAGGAGAGGCAGAGGCTCAAGATACCTGAGCCGCTGAGGCAGGAGCTGCTGCAGTTGTTGAACCGAGCCTCACCTATGAAGGGAGAACTTGTGCCTCAAAAGACCTAAGAGAGGCAGAGGCTCAAGATACCTGAGCCGCTGCATGAGGCAGGAGCTGTTGCAGGTGTCACCCAGAGCCTCTTTTGAGAAGGGAGAACTTGTGCCTCAAAAGACCCAAGAGAGGCAGAGGGTCAAGATACCTGAGCCACTGCATGAGGCAGGAGCTGTTGCAGGTGTTACCCAGAGCCTGTTCTGAGAAGGGAGCACCTGTGCTTCAAAAGACCCAGGAGAGGCAGAGGCTCAAAATACCTTAGCCGCTGGGGCAGGAGCTGCTGCAGTTGTCGAACCGAGCCTCACCTATGAAGGGAGAACTTGTGCCTCAAAAGACCCAGGAGAGGCAGAGGCTTAAGATACCTGAGCGGCTGAGGCAAGAGCTGCTGCCAGGTGTCACCCAGAGCCTCTTCCTTCTGAGGAAGCAGCAGTGCCAACCAGAATCATGAAGGCAGGAAAACTGAGGTTTGCTGAGCATTTGAGCATGCCTGTCTCTTCCACCCAGGGGTTACCTATGCCCTCCAGGATCTCAAAAGTGGAGCCTGTGTTTTCTGGGACCTTAGAGGGAGCATTTGTGACCAGAAGCTCCCCACAACAGGGAGCAAACCCTAGAATCACAGAGATGCAGAAGCGGAGGGAGCAGTGGAGACAGCAGCAGAGATAGCGGAGGCACTAGAAGGGTTCAGTAAGTTCTTTCCATTTCTGATTTTTACTTATTTTCATATTTATTCGATAAATAAAATAAATAATCTTCATCTAAACTACTATGGTATCTAGGTAATTTATTTAAAATCTTATGGCTTTATATTTCAAAACGATAGAAAGATATATATTTGGCTTTAAGAAGCACTCCTTAAACCTGCCCAGCATTACATGGTTATGTCTGTTTCTTCAACAGGACAATATAGATGTGTGTGAGCCACCTCCGCAAAAAAATACCATGTGTGGAAATTGACAAGGTGACACTGAAGCCTAAACCAGAACCATCAGGCCCCTCAGCCCATGTCCCAGCTCATCCTGAATATGGTTAGTCTCTTCTATCCCACAGTTTTCCTGAGACTTATTTAAACACGTAAACACTAAAGCTTTTGTTTTCCGAATGTCTAAAACTGTATTTATTATATTTCAAAATTTAAGTTAGTCTGTATCATATCCTTTTCAATTCATAAACCTCCCTCATACTGAAATAGTAGAAGCAATATATCTTTAGATTTCCTCAAAGAATCACTAATTAAATCTGCTTATGCTGAGTACACATCACAAGATAATCGGGCTGATTTCTCCCCTTTCTGACAATCCTAGCCTAGGTAATGTCCCGATTATCTTGGTGGTTCTAAAGATTATTTTATCAGATTTTCCTGCAGTTTGAGGTGTGTTAAGAGTGACTGAATCCGCTTTGAAGTACATCGGAGGTGCCCCGATCGCGATCAGATCAGAAATCCTGCTGTGTGTGGGGAACCCCGAGGACAAACGCGGGTTTGATCTGCAGATTATCACGTGAAACAAAACATCCAATCAGAAAGCTAGCTGATAGAAGACGGAAGCATAACAAACACATGTCATGGCGCAGCACATAAGGATTTGGGCACTTTCATAACAATTTCTTCCTGCCATTACCAAAGACTGGGACTTTGCAATTACTTTAAAGCCTTAAATCTATTATTTGAATAATTTTTTATTATTTATACTTGTTTAAGGAAATGTAAATTTCGTATTGCTTTTCCTTTTTTATTTATTTATTTAGTTAGTTATTATTGTTATTTTGTTTATTGTTGTATTTGATGCAATTTATTGCCCTTGCATGTTCTTGGTTCAAAAAAAATATATATATTGTTTATTCTCAAGTCTCCAGAGATTTTGCGAGGTTTCCCATGTTCACAGTCAGGACTCTGGTTGAAAATCTGTTGGTGTGTGGTGTGCTGTCTTTGTCACATCGCAGCACACCACAAAATATGGGAGCAAAACGGTTAAATCTATGATTTTTTTGTCCTCATGTGTGTGGTCTCTGACATTTTGAAGATCTTATAAGATTTTAAAAATCTTTTAGTGTGTACCCAGCATTAGCGTTATACGTCATTTTGTTCCTTCAACAGGACATTGCAGGTGTGAGCCGGTCCCCTCCAGAAAAAAGGGAGCGCATGGCGAGCAAAATCACCCAACAACTGGGACAAGGCGGCTTTAAGCATTTATGTTATATGTATGTATATATATATATAACAGTATTGGTCCCCACTGGCTTCCGTTGTATGAACAAAGAAAGAAAATACCACTGAGACATTTCTAAAACACATTTTGTGTGTGTTTCACAGTTCAAAGCAGCTTGATTTAGAGCTATTCTTAGAGCCTCTCTTTCTTGAAAGGATGTTTCTGCTGCTTGGTGCTGATACATTTTACAGCCACGAGGGCAGAGGGCTCTTAGGCCCAGTGCCATGATCCGAAGTGACATCTTGTGTTAATAGTTTGACGATGTGACAGTTATATTCATTTTTGTTG
>CM049816.1:29234096-29283828 GCA_027422435.1 Schizopygopsis pylzovi
ATGGACTAATACAGCCCTCGTGACAACTAGACAACTAACACACCAGTCTGTGCTGGTTTTTTCCTTCTATGTGTTGATCTGGAGCAGATGTGGTGAACCCTCGTCTCAGTGAGCACGCTTTAGGTCCATTGAAGACCATCAGGTGGCGCTATTGGTTTAAATGGAAACAGGACACACGCGCAGGGGCCTAACACACAAAATAACGCACCTTCAATCTCAGCATTGGGGATCTACAACGTGTTGTGCAGATTGGATTATAAATGATCATCTTTATTATTACTATAAATTAAATGCAAAAGACAGCACATGATGTTAGTGACATTTTATTTTCTTAAGCACAGCGTTTTATTAAAATACAGCACAATTTCTACTTTAGTTTCGCTAAAATACACGCTATTTCTATAAAATTGTGCATTATTATAGTAGGCTATGTCCCCACAACAGTGTAAGAATCTTTAAAATAAAAAGAAGTTAAATGTACAAATATATTAACTTTTCGATTTAACCGGATAATAGAGTAGTCCTGCATTTATTTTACAGTTTACAAGTGAATTAAAAACCATGACTTGCTTTTTAAATAATGTTTAATAATGTATAAATACGGTTGAAATCTACGAAATGTTTAGATAATAAAACAATACACTTTATTATATTAAAACATAAATGTAGGCCTACCTGATCATTTAGATAATTTACCTATAAACAGACGTCTCTGCGTGACGCATAATCACTTTTAAAAATAGACTATATTATTTATCATCAGTTCTATACATTGCAGTGTTTTATGTTGCTTACTCGGTTTTTATGCAATGTTTCTAGCATTATTTTACAACGTGTCATGTTAGGCCTACCTGATGGGTTTT
Source organism: Schizopygopsis pylzovi (assembly GCA_027422435.1). NCBI lineage: Eukaryota > Metazoa > Chordata > Actinopteri > Cypriniformes > Cyprinidae > Schizopygopsis > Schizopygopsis pylzovi. The sequence goes on from CM049816.1 coordinate 29,234,960, forward strand.
GTGTTTGTGTAGCTCTTTTAACTCAGCATGTGCTCTTCTGTTATCAGCAAGTTGTATTTTAAGGTGCACATCAAATTTAACTTGTTGAAGTTTGTTGGTAGGCAATATTATTTAATTTAATGAAATGCACGGCTTTGACCTGCAACATAAACGAGCACTCAAATGCCATCCCCTATAGTCACTAAAACGTTGTCAAGGTATCGTCAGTGAATTTCTTGCAACCAAAGCTGTTTGTCCCCTCTGTGAATCTCACAGGGTCTTTTTTTAACAGTGCAGTGACGGGAGCGTTGCTGGTGGGCACGGAGACCCTCTGTCCCCAGACTGCCGCCGCTAGTCGCCCCCAGCGCCACGCGTCACATCACGTCCGCACTTAAACTTGATACCCATTCCGTTCTTCAGAGGCAACCCCTGCCACACACACAGGCGCTGGGTCCTCCCTGAGAGCAACGTGAACGCGAGACGTAATTGCTCGGGTCCTGATTGATCTGGAGAGGAGGTGTTGTCTTCAGAGGTTGAGCCATTCTGCGCTCTGATGCCAAGCGCACATGGAGGACAGTGCAAAAGACTTCTCTCACCTGGCGAACCCACCACCGTCCACGGATCTTGGATTTCCATTATAGCAGGACAACAACAAAGAAGATTTGAATTTTAAGACAGTGTTTTGGAATCGAGGTTGTCAGGGGTTAAAGAAGCTGCTGCTGCGGGTCTGGGTGATTTTCACGCATCGCCATCTCAGGTTAAGTGGCACTTAGTTAATGCCTCACGACAGTCGAATGCGATTTAGTCTGTTCACAGAGTACGAGTGTTAGTTTGTGCCGTGATAACGACTAGACTAGCGCGGTGGAACAGTACCGGGGCTGTGGAGAAAAGTTTGGAGCGCACACATTAGTCCGAGTGTCCGTGAGATGCTGCTGTAAATGCGGGGCGATGTCCCGACGGAAGCAAGGCAACCCACAGCATCTGTCCCTCACACAGAGGGAGAACCTACCGAGTGAGTACAAGACCTCTGCCACCTTCATCACACTGACCGCCTCATTACTATCAAGTACAGGGGCAGAGAAAACTTTCTTTCTTTCTTTCTTTCTTTCTTTCTTTCTTTCTTTCTTTCTTTCTTTCTTTCTTTCTTTCTTTCTTTCTTTCTTTTAGTGTAGACTGATATCTGTAACTAAACATTGTTTGCTTTTTAATGTAGCAGTGTTGAACGTGCATTAAACATTTAGGATCATCAGCTCATAAAACCATCAAGTCTTATGTTATGTTTTTACAAAACGTAATTATGTGCTCTAGCCTAACTAAACTTTATTAGAACCACAAATAAAACAGTGAGCCAAGTGTAGGTTTACTTATTACATTTAAGCTATTTTTATCGATGATATATTACCAACAATTGAAGCCTGTTAGTTTTTATTCTGTTTGTATATTTATTTTAAACGCTATCGATGCAATCTATATGATTATACTTTTCTCATTTACTGTGAATTATTGATTTAAACAAACTGGAAGTGCTGAACATAAAATCACAATTCATAACATACAGGTTTGTGAGACCCACACGTTCATCTGCTCTGTCCCACTCAACACACACACACACACACACACACTCATCACCTATTTTATTATTGTCACACACATACACAAGCATACATGGCTTATCAAGATTATGTCGTTTATTTAAAAGGCTCCAACTTTGCTGGATAATCTGGTGTTTATTTACTTTTAAAAACTAAAGTGCTTATAGATTTTGAATTAGTTTATTTTTATCATAATCTCTGTTTTACAATATCAGGGTTCACATGCATGGTGTTGATCGTCCAAAACAACACACTCCTTGTTTTCATCTTTAATTGATCATTTTATCTAAGATGCTTTACGCACTCTTTCCACTTGTAACAACTTTATGTAAAAGCACCAAGTCCTCTAAACCCTTACGGTTTCTTTTTGCCTAGTTTTTTATTCCCTTAAAAGCTTTTCTTGCTCAATAAAAAGCATAAATTAGCTGCAATGTAAACTATTGAGAGTAACATCATGGAAACTGCTTACAATAAAAAATATAAAGACTTATTCTGTTTAATTTATAACAGCTCAATGATATAATGTTCACACATGTTTATAAAAGTGATTGTAGCATACACAATAAAAGACCAGGCAACTTCATCCACGGTATTTGTGAGTTAAACTCCAAAGCTTCTATTTCAAATATTTTTCAATTTGTTTATTTATCTAATCTCAAGATGTGTTTGCATTTATCTAATAATTCCTGATAAAATATAACCTTTTTAAAAACATTTTATTTTTAGAAATGTTTGCCGTTTTTTTGATCTACCATGACTTTTGATGCTCATTGCGTTCTGCCTTGTTATTCATTTTGGTATTTCTGGTTTCTCTGAGAATGTGGGCACAATGCGAAGGCGTGCCTTCCTGAAAATATCTGATTCAGTAGTGAGTAGATGGTCTTTACACGTCAAAATGTGCGCTGTTAATGATGCCGATGTTATCGTTTTAGAAAACGTGAAGACATGAGATGAGGAAAATGTGTTTAAGGAGTGGGTGGGCTCACAGAGAGCCGGGGGCCTTTAAATTCAAAGCACTGCTAGTCTGCCTGTTTATTTCACCTGACCTGATAGTTAGCTGGTTTTAGTAATACATTTTGGGCTTTCTTTATAGTTGTTGTGACTAATAAATACTGAAACATCTCATACATTATTGCTTGCTTAAATATGTATGTTTGTACAGCCAAAGCCATCCAGTGTAAGTGTGTTGAGCAGAATAATTATACTGTGTCTCAAATACGTGTTTAGTTCAAACATAATTAGTCTGGTGGTGTGTGTGTGTGTGTGTGTTTCAGTTGGCAAATGTGCAGTTTACATTGTGCGCTCTATACACTCTATCGCCTGTGTAAAGAGTGTAAACCGACACTTTTTTTAGTGGACTCCGTTCAGGTTTGCACGCCAACCTCCATTGCAGTCTTCACGGGCTCTTTCTGGGGTGTTTGTCTGTCTGTCTGCAGGGGAAAACCAAAGTGCCCTCATTTGGCTATGTCAATGCTTTTGGCACAAAACATGTCAGTTAGCTGGAGGTTGCACAATAGAGAGAGATTCTGCCCAGAGCGACAAGACCTATAGATCACACTCAAAGAGCAAACCAAGGAACAGGAATATCAACATACTTCACGTCTTGAAATAAACGCGGGGTGCACTCTCCGCCCGCATGGACACGTACAGGTGTGTGCATTAAAGAGAACGTCTCAAGTCACGACCTAAAATGGCATGGCTCTTGCAAACGCAAATACGGGCTCTTCAGGAAGTCTACCCGCTCGTATTGAGACTTCCGCAAACCGCGTCAGTGCCAAAGAAACTCATTAGTTTAGTTTTTTCTTCTTCGTAAGTCGTATGTAAATTGTGTGAAGATGTATGATTCATTCCACGAGTAGCTCGACTTTTGGATGGGTTGCTCGAAACGTTAAAATGTGGGTGGGGGCTGTCCATTAGGGCCCTTACTGGCTCTTAAAATGTAAAACGACTCTTTAATGGCTGTGAATGTCAGCTATTTGAATGCTCACATGACGTTTTCTGTGATCTTTTAGAGGCCGCTGGTCATCATGCTAATAAAATGCAAGGCATGATCTGTCAGACCACAGTGCCTTTGATTTCTAAGAGTGGAAAGGGTCACATCAGCCTTTTACAAGTGGCTCTCGTCTTTATGGATTGACTTTATGATGATGTCCACCCTTTTTGTATGTGTTAGCGCTGCCTTCGAGAGAACTTATTTCACAGACCGTGTGAGCCGAGAGCTGTTTGATGGACGTGTGGTTACCCGCTGATCGGACTCGTCTGACCTGACTTGGCAAATATTATAGGCGAGTCTCTGTTCCACTGCACAATATTTCGGTTTATTTTATGAGTGTCGTGTTTGCTGGTTTGCACAGCTTCAGTGGAGTGTAAATGTGCACGGTTGAAGCTGATAGGGGGTGCTGTAAGCCCTTATGAGAGGGAAAGTGATAGAGAGGGTGTATGTTTGTGTGTGTGTGTCTGTGTTTTCTTTGAGAATCTGATTACTGCCTTCAGGAAACGTGATAACTGTATTTATAATGGTTAATACCCTGAATTGCTATCTCTGTTCCCAAGTGTATCATTCCCACAACAGGCTCAGTATTAATCTCTTATCTTACGCTAAAGGTAATTAATTCAATTTATTGGAGTATAGATTTCACCCTTGGGAGCAGTAATATAGAAGCTGTGCCCACTGTGCTTATTGCTCCTAAACATTTTGTGTCCTTGCCTCCAACCAAGTTTTTAAGCAATATTTGTGGTTCTGATTTGCAGCACACAGCTTTATGTGAAATTGTGGGGTTCAGAAGGGTCGTGAGCATGCACACGTGCATTTCAGAATTGTGCGCGTTTGTCTGGCACGCATCCAGAAGCAGTTGACAGTGTATAGGCCTTAAATGAAGATAAGAAACAGACGTTATCAAGCACATGATTATTTGTTTGAAATGCACCTGGTGAGCTCAGAAATAACATTAGACAAAATATTTTGAAATATGACACAAATATATATATGTCACTCGTAATCTTTGTTCTGAATGCGCTAGGTGTTCTCTGTCATTCGCTGTTTTTTTATTATGATTTTTATTTTTATTCAGAGCCATGACCACAATAGACTGGACCTCAAATGATTTATTATTAAAAATGATTAATAATCAAAATAGTTGATCAGTATTTCATATGACCTTCATCTTATCACAAATGCTTCCTTTTATTACTAATTACTCTAATTACTACTGCATGATTAAAATGCGTTTTAATAGAATAACTAAATAAAGATAAACAATTTAGTTTTCTTCACTGTTTTTGTTTTCAGATTGTTTTGTTGCACACTTGTTTATTTCTATGTACTGATTTCCACTTCATGTAAAAAAAAATTCTCTTTTCAGATTAAATGAGGTTCAAAAATATTTGACCACTAAAAAAAGTTCACTTTTATTTATTTTTGAATTGTGCATCATATTATCAGAATAACAATTTGAGTAAAAAGTGAAAAAAAATACATTACTTTCAGAAAATCTGTTTGCTTTAATAACAGCTGCATGAGCTCCACAGTTTGTAAAAAATAATAATAATTATAATTATTACGTTGTGAAGCATGATTTGAGAATGTTTCAAAGATAGTCTCTTATATTTCAGAGCAAGACTTTTGGTCTAAAGTTCACACGATCAGTGTAACAAATCAGCTTTTTAAATTATTGAAATGGGAATAGTGAAGAATCTTGCACATTATTCAGCATAATATTTCTTTGTTTTAAAATGTAATGTTCATTTCCTAGGTTAAAATAAATTGCAGGTCCAAGATTTGAAATTGTAATCCACTGTATAGAGAGCAAATATCTGTGAATGCGCACAATTATTGTTAATAGAAAGCGTACAGTAATTTGATGGCGTACGTAATTAATGATATATCAGCTATAGTGCTTTTTTACACACTTTTTATTTCTTATAAAGATTTAAATTTCAGCTTCTAAATAAAATATCACAGCACACACATCACCTGTGGCTCTCACAGACATGCAGACACTTCTCTTGTGTCCCCTGCTCGCGTCTGGCCCGTTCAGGACGGTGTGGATGCCTCCCAGCACACCCTCCGTGCCCAATTCCGTGCTATTGGGTTCATGCCAAGCCCACAATGTTTGTGTTCTCTGTCTTGGCATTACTCCACTGTTATGGGGGTCTCCTGTCAGCCGGCGAGAGAGAGCTGCAGACAGCCGAGTGTGTGCTCTCGCAGGCCGGCGTCCTTTAGATCACGCATGCGATGCTCTGTTTAGATATCACGTGCTGCTCAAACTGACTTTGGTCAGCTTTGGGATGGTGGAGGTTCTAAATTTAAAACAGATCAAGAATATTATTTTGAAAGAATCTAAATACCATGCTGAGTCAAAAATTCTACAGGAGTTAAGTTACTGTTGCTCGTCCCATGGCTCCTACACTCGTTATAATAAAGGAATTTTTTGTATTTTTTTTTCTACTATGTCACAGTATAACCATTTTGGGTTCCCAGAGAACCTTTCAGTGACAGTTCTTAAAAGAGCCATTTATTTTCTTAATGTGAAGAACATTTTATAAAATAAAATAACCTTTTTGTGCATTGAAAAGGTTCTATGGATGTTAAAGGTTCCTCCTGAACCACAGATGCCAATAAAGAACCTTTATTTTTAAGAGTGTGCAGACAAGCAGTGTGTGTTTGTCCCTCAGGCAGAGACTGGAGTTGATTTGCTATCGGATCTCAGACTGCTGCTGTTTTTTCCTGTATTTACGCTCTCTGTAAATCTGTTTTGTATCTCATTGTGGTTTTGTGTTGAGTCAGATACATTTCACAGCAAATAGTTTTTTCATCGATAATAATACGGGAAAACGGCATCGAGATGCCAAACAGGGAATTTCACGAGGGTACGAGGTGATAAAGATGTAACTGATTTTCACATACGAAAACGGCTGTTTGTCAAGCTCCTTAACCACTGTTCCCAACATGCACCTGCGATGCACTGACTCGTGAGGCGCCCAATGCCTGAGAGCGTATTTTGAGGCTGTTTTGTGGCTTTTGTGAGCGCTAGATTGTCTGCTGTGACATACCTGTATGGTGCATGTGCACCTCTCCAACATCCGTCCAGCGTGCAGAGAAGTAGACCGGAAACACAGACACCACTGCAAGACTGCAACTATACTACCTGTGACACACACACTCACACACACTCCGCTGATCTTACTGTGCAGCTCACAGGTGTTAGTCTATGCAGTGTGAACTGTGAATTTTGCTTTATGAGGACAGAATCAGACGCTTCAGCTCCACAAACGGCTGACTGAGACCATTTCGACTCTTGTAGCTTGTGCTAATACTAGAGATATTTCATTTTCATTAATTCTATCCAGTTCTTTTTGGACGCGCTCAACTCGCAGTGATTTGTGAGGATAGCTGCAAATGTGTGGAACATTTCGGTCCATGAAGTCATCTAAAATAACTCATTTGTCGTCTAGAGTCTACAGTGAATGCAATACCCCAACAAAAAGTTAATCATGTCTGGACCAGTTTGATAGCCAGACTGAAAAACAGATTTGCAGCTCACAATAACTGAAGAACTAAAATCACAGACACACCAGTAGCAATTTGTCATTTAGAAACTTGACAGGTACTTTAATTAGTTAAACAACTTTTTAAAATTCAAACTAGTCAAGGCAAGGCATATGTATTTATGTTGTTGCATATTTATATAGATCAAAATGTTCATTTAAAATGCTTTACATAATAAAGGGAAATAGCTGTAAAGAGAGATGTAGAATATCTGTAAAAGTCTAGTTAAAAAAACATTTAAATTGTAATTATTTAGTCACTCTTAGGTCATTCCAAACTTGGAAGCATTTTTTTTGCAAGTTTTGAAAAATCTTCATGCAGGTATTTTCCATACAAAGCCAGTTCATTGTGACAATGCCAGTCAGCTTTCATAAATTATTAAATAAGCAACATAAAAGTAATCAAACTGACCCATTTTCAGACTCCTGGATTCCTGTAATAGATTTTTGTGACAGACTACAATTTAATAAAAGATTTACTGAAATGTGTCCTTCACATCAATCATTATATGATTTGGAGACCGATGAAGTGGAGAAAATTTCAATGAACACCTTAAGTTACTTAAAATACCCATACAAATCTCCGATATGATTTCTGAAGACATGCAATATAGTGCTTGATATGCACATACTACTTTATGGTGGGGTCAAAAATGATCAAAAGTATTTAATCTACTGTGTTTGTGTTTAAGATTGTTAAAAAAGCAGAAATGACAGGGATAAATAAATAAGCATGGAATATTCTTTTAAAAACAGCAGACAAAGAAGATAAAAGAAACAAAGGACAATCAAAAGCTAATTCAAATATGTATTAAAATAAGTGTTAAAAAAGGAAAAGTATTAAGAAAACTGAAATAAAATAATGCAGCTCAGTCAGTAAAAACTGAAGTAAAATCAGCAACATTTTCACCCAGTGGTTAATTTGAGAACGCAAGCAGATGTTTTCAGTCTGGACTTGAATGTGGTTACCGTTGGGCAGGGGCGCAACCATAGTATAGATATTGGGGGGGGTCCAAATGTGAGCCCTCCCCCAGCTATTTTTTTTAAGTTCAGTCGCGGATCAGATCGTAAAAACAAACAGGCCAGGCCATCAACGAATGAATAGAGGCTTATCAATGGAGTGGGAAGTGCGGGAACTCCTTGGTCTGTGACTCCAGCAGTTCATTATTCAGCCTATTTTCAGGGTATCATGCTAGCTACCTTGCTACAATACTGAGCCATTTAAACGTGATATTTTTTCACATTTATTCAAAAATTGCCGCGGTATTTTTGACCATGGCACTACTTTTTAGGTGTCTACTTGCTTACCGTCTGAAAAAAAAGGCGAATGTCCGCCTGTTCGTCCTCCTTTCTTTTAGCTCCTCCCTTCATTTCATTTAAGCACCAGTGACAGTTGGACTGAGCGGTTTTTTCAAACGATGCCGCGAGCCGGCGTTTACGGGCTCAACCAAGTGTACAATCGAGGGGGGTGGTCACACAGTTTTGTTTCCCTTGTTTTTCCTAAATTGAAGGTAAATCGGAAATAACAACATATCCACTAGGCTTCAACCAGGGTTCATAAAAGGAGGGCATATCATATGTCACATATTACAATATAATAGGCCTATTATTGGGGGGAACAGATTGGTATTTTTCCACTTTTGGGGGGGACACGTCCCCCCCAAAGTATATGGTGGTTACGCCCATGCCGTTGGGAAACATATGACATCTTCTCGAAATCAAATCATGTTCACCTGTACTGGCAAACATGAAATGTTGCTCACACTGTTGGAGCTAGAAGCACATTTTGCAAATCACACATGACAAACATTGGTGAATATATACAAATATATTGGATTAATACTTAAAAAAACTTAAATCGATGAGCAAAACTTTGACATAGACCCTTATAGTGTTTTATCAATTATAAATACAATGGATTAGAAAATATAACAAGAAATAACCAATGAAAACAATATTGAAATTTATACCAAACACATCGGCTCAGTTATTCTCAGTTATTTGCAACTCTGTGGAAGATTGATCTGTTACAGCTCAAAATTGATTATTGTAAGCCATTTATTATTATGAACCATAATGAGTTTATAATAGAGTAATGCATTTACTGATCATTGTTCCTCTTCTTTCACTGCTCAGCTGCAGCAGATCATGATGCACCAGAGGGCTCCATAGCCAGCCCTGTGGGCGGAGCCAGAGAGAGTGACCTGCTGACCTGCGGTCAATGTCAAACCAACTTCCCCCTGGGAGATATTCTAGTGTTTATCGAGCACAAAAGAAGACTGTGCCCCGGACCCAGCGCCTGTTTCGACAAACCGACCGATGGGGGCTCCTCGTCCCCCAGACCCCCACGGCCGGAAGTCTGCCGGAGGTCTGGACCGGTGGAGGTTGGGATCCAGGTCACGCCAGGAGATGAGGAGGAAAAGAGACTGATGCCTGCCAGAGGAATCTGCCCCAAGCAGGAGGGCGTCCCAACAGGTAGGTGTTTTACACTGAGGGCTGGAGGAGGGGAAGGTTTATTAGTCTCTGAAGCTTGGCAGGAAAGAGGAACATGTTAAGTAACAAACACAAAGATTTTTACTTATACTTGAAATAAGTGCGCTCTTCAAGAACCAACAAAATAGTATTTTCTTGTCAAGAACCTTTTTGCGGTTCTTCAGCTATATGTTCTGGTGAAGGTTTTATATAGATAGTACCTTTATTTCAAAACTATGCATTTAGTTTAGTTCCAAGTATAGTTGTAGTTTGTTTCATTGTTTGTTTATTTATGTATTTATTTATTGCTTTTTTTGAATAATTGGAATAATTAAGATTTTTTACAAATCTTTTGCCAATTATACTAAAATACGGTAAAAACAGCAGTGGTGGTCAGTAACGAAGTAAAACTACTTCGTTACTGTACTTAAGTACATTTTTAAAGTATCTGTACTTTACTGGAGTAGTTTTATTTTGAGTAACTTTTACTTTTACTTCACTACATTCCAAAGCATAAGATCGTACTTTTTACTTCACTACATTTCATAAAACATATCGTTACTCCTTATAATACATCACGTGCTCCGAGACGCAGAAGCGGTGTCTGATTAGAAAAACTGATTCTTTTCAATGAACTGTTAAATGGTTCGAAATCGAAAAAGATTTTGAGTCTTTTATAACTAACTACAATAAAAACCGGAGATCTGTAGCGCTTTCTTAAACTACATGGCTAACCACCTATCTTTAGGGCGGACGCAAAGTAAATTTTAACTAAGTAAAAATTTTTAAAAAACGGTAAGGACCTTGGGGGGGAGAAAACATTTTAAAAAAAAATTAAGCTTTAGTTCCAAAAAAGAGTCCTCCCTACTTTGCGCTTTTTTCAATAAAAAAAAAAGGGGGGGGTTGCCCCCCCACGTCCTGAAATAATTTGTTTAAAAATTGAAATTTAAATTACCAATAAAAATTTTGAAAAAAAAATAAAATAAAAAATTCCCATTTTTAAACTATGCATTTAGACCTATGTGAGTTGTTTTTTTTGTTTTAAGTATTTTTTTATTGTTTAGATCAACTAGCCGAGTAGACAGATATGAATGTTTATTCATAACCATACTGAAAATAAGTAAATATTGTTCTGATGCTAACTGTCTAGCTAACAAGCTTGCTGGTGTATTAGGAATTTTTAGATATAAAGTCCAAATATCTTTATTCAGCCACCTAGATAGATTCCATCTGAGGGAAAAAGAAAGGATGTGATGTTCAGAACATAGTAACTACAGTAATTATCAGAGTGGGAAGTGATGATGCCCTCTGGGGCATTTGGCCAGGGGTGTTTTTACACCACAGACAAAGTTTGAGAAGAAAAAAAAATCATTATGAAAATATAATTAGATTTTCCTTAAAAATTCATTCCTAATTTTAGGCCTAATTCTCATGTCATATATAACTTACGTTCTGCAAAACAACAAGTTCTAAAACACTTTTTTCTTACTGGTGAAAATTAGATGGTGAAATCTGTTTTCTCTCAGGTACATGGCAGTGTAAGCTTCACAGTGAACATTACTACATCACTCTCATCAATGTAGTCCATATCAACAAAATATATATTTTGACTCTATATAGTGGTTATTTTGGGAAAAACCCAGGTATTTTGAGCAGTAGGATTATACAAATATGTGCTAATATAAAATTAAATAAAGTAGTCTATATAAAATTGCAAAATAAATCTGTCTATCAGTACTTTTTTACTTAAGTACATAAAAAATTGAGTACTTTTGTACTTTCACTCGAGTAAAATTGAAAAAGCAGTACTTTTACTTTTACTGGAGTAATATTTTATTATACCTATCTGTACTTTTACTCAAGTACTTGATCTGTGTACTTTGCCCACCACTGAAAAACAGTAAAATAGTATAATAATTTAAAATAGCTGTTTTCTATTTAATATATTTTAACATGTTATTTATATTTGTGTTCGCAATACTGAACTTAATGTATCACAGTTTTCCACAAATCAGCACAGTAGTATTATTTCTGAAGGATCATATGACACTGAAGACTTGAGTAATGATGCTGAAAATTCAGCTTTACATCACAGAAATAAATTACATTTTAAAATAAATAAAAATTTTCACATTTTAATTGTAATAATATTTCACAATATTACTGTTTAACTGCATTTTTGATTAAATAATTGCAGCCTCTGTGAGCATAGGAGACCTTAAAAAAACCTTTATTCCAAACTCTTGACAGGTAGTGTAGAGCAGTGTAGATTAAAAGCTGCCTCTTTTGAATTGAACACAATGCCATCATTCCATTTGTGAGTATATCAGTCTATGATAATGTAAACTAATCAGATGTCATTTTAGGTGCTGTGCAGTGATATACACAGTATATTGGTGAACAGGATTTTGGATTATTTCCTTTTCCTCTATTACACATTTTAGCAAGGCTGGAACGCTGACCAATTACAACCCAGCTCCATTGTTAAAAGTTCTTTAAATGCCTTGGTCTAATTAAACATAATGTATAAATAATATACAATAAATTGGGGCTAAGATGATGAGAGAGTACGTGCATGATGACAAAAAATAATTTGGGGGTGAACTGTTCATTTAAGAGTGTAGTTTTACATGCACAGTTTCTCTTTATTACAACACAAACACACATATTTCAACACACAGCTGTTCTGACTGGATCGCTTCTCTTCTGATTCGGGCCTTCAAGAGGGATTAACACCCCTTGCATGATGTTATTAGAGCAAGACGCAGCATCTCTCTCTCTCTTTCTCTCATCTGTATAAGTGAAACGTAACAGCCCCAAGTGCGCCAGCAGCTGAAACCAATTCTCTAAGAGGAAAAAAAACTCCAGAAATCCTCACACAACGTGTTTGGTGGAAATATCATCGTATTAAGAAAAAAAGGCTAAGAAAGCCCATTAAAATTCAAGTGCTACGAGACATAGTGTGGGGATTAATGAAGAAGATTCCTCATTCAGAGGGTTAAAGACTCAGTTTAGCGTGCGGGGCCGAGACGGGCCACATGTTATCTTCCAGCACCCTCCTCTCAGCACACACAGCCTGGACAAGGAAATGCTTTGCTTGCTAGTCAGGATATGACAAATAGAGACAAATCAAACACACGCACATGCTTGCTGCCCTACGCTAGTCAGCAGGCTTCAGTCTTGTCAATACTTTAAAAAAAACTAAATTATACAAGGTTATTAGTTTTATGTATTTGTTTGAGTATGCCTTTTCAAAGCTGTTAATCTTGAGTTTATTTTTTATTATCTGAACTTTTTACTGAACAACTTTGGCTTTAGTTTTGCTTTGTTGACAGAAGTGGTGAAGCCGTCAATGTTCTCCACAGAAATGCAGGGCAGGAAGGTGCTTTAGGCTTGAATTAAATATTTCCAGAGCATGAAAGCTTTACTCAACACATTCGATTGCCACTTAACTGTCTTAAGTTTCAGCCAAATTAGATTATATTTAATGGGGCTAATTAAATACAATATGGAGCTATGGCTGCCTAGAGGCAAAAGCCATGCATGCTGTGGGCCAAAACACCAAGCCTGATGGGTGTGCGTTAAACCTTTCACATCTCAATGAAACGGCTCTTCTGTTCAAAGGGCATTTTAAGATAGCATATGTTTATTTAGATTTGGTTAAGATATAGTTGACTCAAAAAAGACCATTTTGGAAATGTTGTTGTCATTTACTTTAATATTGCTTTGCAAATGGGAAGCGGAGCGGTCACATGTTAAAAAAATCTCTAATTTAGGATCTTTAGGCACTTTTCTGATTCTTTATCAAAGGTTCTGATATCATTCAGATTCTGGGAATCATGATTTCATTTATTTTGCTATTAACTAATGAGTTTATAAACTTTGAATATTTGTGCAGTTTTATTAAATTACGGTAATACTTTAGTTTAGGGACCAATTCTCACTATTAACTGGTTGCTAATTTGCATGTCTACTAATTACATATTGACTGTTTATTAGTGCTTATAAAGCACATATTCTGCATGACCATATTCCCCATCCCTAATCCTACCCAATACCTGAACTTAACAACTACCGTACTAACTATTTATACGCAGCAAATTAGGAGTTTATTGAGGCAAAAGTCAAAGTTAATGGATTGCTAATGGCAAGAATTGGACCTTAAAATAAAGTGTGACCTAAATTACTTCTAAATAAATAAATACTTGCAATCAGAAAAAATGTAATAATAATAATTGTATATTAAGATCGATTGGTAATGCTTTAGAATAGAGAACACTTATTCACAGTTAAATACGACTTTTCCCTCAATACATTCCTAATTTGCTGCTAGTCAGTTATAGTAATTAGTAATTAATAGTTAGTAAGGTAGTTGTTAAGTTTAGGTATTGGGTAGAATTAGGGCTGTAGAATAAGGTCATGTAGAATAAGGCATTAATATGTGCCTAATTAGTACTAATAAATGGCTAATATTCTAGTAATATGCACACTCAAAAAAATGATTTTTGCTCTTTGTTCAATTTCATTAATTAAAATGAGCTCATACAACATAACTCTTGGTAAAAATGGTCCCAACTTAATTGTATTAAATATAAACAATGTAATTTAAAAACAATTAGGTTTACACATTTTTTTTTAATTGAGTCAACAAGAATATTTTTCATTCGATTTTACTTGTGTAACTAGGAAGTGGATTTCCCTTCCCATCATGCTTTGCACAGGGCTGGATAAGGAGAGTAAATCTTGAAATAAAATGTTATTTTAGGCATTTTTTATTTAGATGATAAAATTGGGAGACTTGTTAATGTTTAATGTTCTTTTATGTTTGTATTTAAAAGAGTTTCTGGTATGTTAGTGTTTTGGGGGGTTACCATTGTGGTAAAGTGTAGAGCATGTGCTTGGGTTGAGGACCAGCTAACGTGAAACAAAGTTGTTTTAATAACAAAAAAACAATTATGGGCATGCCATTGATGTAACAATATCATCATATGCTATGCCTAACAAATTGGCTAATGCCTAAAGTTAAGTAAATCCAACAAATAATTTATTTTGAGTGTAGAAACAATTTATTATCCAGTTAAATGTTTTAGCAAGCATAAAAACATCACTTCATCAATGTATCAATTTAATTTAAACTATATTTGATCAAATTGAGTTGGCCCAACTCAATTACAATTCATCCAATTAATTATTTTTTTGAGTGTAGGCTACTGATGTTAAAATCACAATGTAGCGGCTGGATTGCAACTATTACATATATAATTTGCCTATTTACATTGTCTATTTTGTATGTATATACCCAATTTATCTGTTGTATGTTTCTTTATTTGCTTATCATATTTTATATTTTACTGTGCCCTGCTGTTGTTTTGTGCACAGGCATGGCATGGCAAAATTTTATCTAGTAGGAATGACCCAATTTTTTTTTGTAGTCTTCACTGAAGGAATTTAAGTTTATACAACAAGATTACAACAACTCATTTCAAACTAATTCGATTTTGGTGGAAAAATGTAATTAAATTTCGTGGAAAAGTTTACTCTAATTTTTTTAAGTTCGTTCAACAACTTTTTTTTTTGAGTGCATGCTAATTAGCAACAAGTCACTTCTCATGCTAGATTATTTTTTGGTTAGATAACAGTTGATTGATTCAATGCATCTAATATAATCAATATTCCATGATTATAAAAGAAAATGGGATTTATATGTCTACTGTGTTGAATAATGAACAGGGCACCAATATGTACCATATTTAAGGAAAGTGCCCATTACCTGCAGTTTCTAGAATATCCCATCAAGTGAATACCAGCATGATTCTTGCTATTTTCAACTCTTATGTGAAACTGCCCTTAGTTTCTAATCAATCTCTGAACTATCTAGCTAATCATACTCCATGAACACGGGAGAAAGAGTACCGCATCATGCGCGTGTCCTTTCCAACGCTCCTCTAATCACCTAGCATGCGCTCATTTAAATATTAGAGTAGGCTTTAATCATGGCAAGTAATCAGTGTCATGAATATTCATACCGTGCCGGTCTAACAGTCTCATTGTTTCACTCCTGTGCCAAATCGTGTCTTCCCGCTTCTCAGCTGTCTGCTCTGATGGCCCCAGTCTGGTATCAATGGAAAGAAGTTTAAAATAAATACACTATTCATACATGATCCTAAGAGAACAGTGTGTGTGTTGTGAGAGAGTTTCTAAAGATGGGGAGACTGATCCCTGTTTCAAGAGATGAATATTTGCATAGCAGCTCAAGAAGACGCCATTTGCATAATGACTTTGTAGTTTTGCATTAATTAAATTTGCATATGAAACTGCGTTAATTACCTCTGATCATCTGTTTTCAACATTGCAGCATTTGATGTCCAGCCTTCGGGGTTGTGATTAGGGGTTACAGTGGCTGTTTCAGACTGTGTGTGTGTGTGTGTGTGTCTCAGGGACTGAAGCAGAATAGAAAGTGAATTTGATGAGTCAGTTTCACTGTCCTTTTTCCTCTTTTTTGTGTCCAAGCTCTTGCTAATATCCTGGCATATGAAACAGCTCTTCTGGGTCCTGCAGTTAAAAGAGAAGAAATGTTTTTTTGAAGTTCAGAGAATATATATTTTTTAAATACACAGTGTCTTTATAAAGTTCAAGGATCGGCCTTTGAGTTTTCATGAAGGTACTGTCTTAAACACTCTTTTTGTAAATGCACAGACATTAATCAGTAGCTCTTTGTCTCTGAACATCTTTATGCAAAATCAACCCCAGATCCAGCAGTGCAGAGAAACGGTTTTTACACATCGTTTACACCATCAAGGAAAGTACGGTTATCCTTGACCATAAGATCTTCACATAAATCTCCAAACAGTTTTAGTATTGAAATTTGTTTTACATAAGTGGTACTCAAATGGTTTCAAAACCCAGATTATGTTGAACACAATTAGACAAATTATTAAAATAAACCTTAAAATCAAACATTTAGACACAACAATATGAAATACCTCAAGTTATTAGAATGACATAGGCTGAATAGGAAAACTATTATAAATGCATAAGCAAACTGCAAAATAGTGATTTACAGTCGTTATAGTTTGGGCGTTTGTTTTATAAATGTAAATTTAATTTGGAAGGTTTAATGCTCTCGGCAACCAATAATTCACTGCTAAAAACACATTGTGGTCACACACACCATATTTATCCTCTTTACGAATGAACACGAGTATTTAATGTCATCTGTGTCATATTTTCTTTTGCATGGTTTTGTTCATGGTTTTCAAGAGTAACATGTATCTCACAACCTGTCTTTTTGTTTGTGCATATTTGTGAGTTTGTTTGGACACACATGCTTTGTCTTCTTTGTCATTCCATCCTTTTTTAAAGTTGAAAAGTCATTTGTTATGCAGCTATGCATTGATAAATAGTTCCCTAATGCCTGCAACCTTATCCGTATAGATCTGCGACCCATTTTGTGTTACCACACACCAGTTGAAAACACTGTTATAGATTAGGATCAGTTCATTTTCAATTCAGCACGTTCAACAGAAATCAGATTATTAACAAGTCAGATTATTTTACAGACAATCTTAATTAATTTCAAGTAAGGATAATTTAATTCTACTGAAAAATAGTGGCATAGTATCATTTGATGTCTGTTGAAGCACTATGTAAACCATGGCACATATATTAGTAACGGTATGTATGAAGTACAGTCCTTTTTGTAAATGTTGGCGTAAAATCCCAATTAAAACCATATTGAACTAGATCTCTCTGTAGTGTTTGATGGACAGTCTTCTGTATACATCTCAGTCTCTCTGACCTCTAGCAGTAAAACGCAAAGCCACGATGCCCGGCGCTTCACAGAAACCATACCAATGATCCCTTGCAAAACCCAAGCTATGCCAGCATCTCTGTTGCAGGGTGCCTGTGGTTAAGGCCTCTGGGATTTCTGGCCTGCTTATTTTTGGGATCCGTCCAAACGAGACCACCCCATCGTCGTCTGATTGGTGCTGTCTGCCGGCAGGGGTCAACCTGGTCCATGTTGGATGCATTATAGAGCAGGACAGCGCTGCATGTGCGCTCCACACCGAGCTCTGGTGGAAAGAGTTAAAGTCTCCCACATGAAGGCATCAAACGCTCCACATACCACTTTATTGTAGTCATATGGCAGCAGATTTGATATTTTTCCTTCCACAGCGGGGAATAAAACTCGCCACTAATTTGGACTGTGAGCGTCGCCACTAAATTTCAGCATGTGCTGATGGTGTTGACCAGATGTGTAACACCCCCCCCCCCCCCCTCCCCCCTCCCCCCTCCCCTCCTCTCCTCTCTGTCTCACTAATGCTCTTTTGTCAAATTAGCCATGACTGAATTCAAGTAAAATATTTAAGAAGAAATAGCAAGGATGGTGAGATGAGATGACAGTGGTTCATGAACGTTGGGTGTAATCTGCACTGCTACCAATGGAACTCTGCAGCTCTATGTTAAAACATATCCTTCGTAAAAAAGCCATCTTTAATAAGTTGGTTTAAGCTGGTCTCAAGGGCTTCACGATATATCATGATCAAATCAATAACGCAATATGACTTAGTGTGGTTATTAAACCATCTCATGATCCAGTGTGCAGCTGAGATGCTTAAATACCATATAATGAGCTGAATGTGTAAATGAACACAGTGCCACGTTTCACTCTGAAACCAATAAATAGTGATATTGTGATGTTATGGTTGTATTATACAATTATTTTTATTAAATACTCACTTTTTAATTTTTTCCTACAATGGTATTTTTACTATATATTTCTTATTTTCTTTAACATTTTAATTATAATCACAATAAAAATAATAATTATTATACAGCAGTATAAAGTATTACTGAAATAGGTTACAGTTTGTTTTTCCCAAATTGTTTGATTCTAAAAGTATGAGTAATTATTTAATAATATTTAGAAATCACATGCAGAAATCACCACAAAATAACAAATTATTTATAAATAAATATTTCCAAATTATTTAGCTAGTCAGCTAGTAAAAATAGTAAAAAAACATTCTTCATATGGCAACACCCAATGCAGAAATATAAAAATAGCAATTTCTTATCCTCTTGACATTAAGATGGCTTTGCCAGTTAGATATTACGATAGGCTTGGCACTGCGGTGAGAGAAAGTGTTATTTGCCAAACACTGACTATAGTGTCACAATCAGGCAGCCAAGCCACACACATGCTGATGCCCAAAGGAGAAGGCTCTTCTGGCAGCTGTCTCAGGCAGACAGTAAAGGATTTTGGGTTACGACTCTCTCAAACCTGCAGCATTTGCAGTCTATCTGTACTTTGATATCATCTTCTATGTGGCACATGGTTTACCGACAACAAACATTTTACGTGTTGAGTTTAGAAAAGCTCAGGGGCTGGGAACATTTGAAAGGATGGTAATAAAAACAGTGTCATTATCAAGATGGGATCTTGTAGACTGCATTGAATTACACTGCAGTAAAGAGCAGTGTTTTCGACCGTTGCTGTGGTTTAGTGTCAGAGTTTGTTGGCAAATTTCTGTCATTGTGTGTGGAGTCCTGCTGGGTGGCACCATAAAAGTAAAGTAGTTCTAATACAACTTGTCTTTTTTCTCAGTCTGTCTGTATTTTTAAATGATAGTAATGGTGGGAAGTCACTGATAATGAAGTGGAGCCACTAATAACATTACTTATTTGCACATGCAGTCTGTGTATTTTCAGCACTTAATACACTAACGGAATAATGCAAATCAAGTAATGCTTGAAAATTGTTCCAAAAAATTGCTTGCATGTTGCAGGTCAGTTTGCAGCAGAATACTGTTTTTTGCCATACTTTATTGGCACTGTAAAAAGTCACAGTGTTGAATTTGCCCTCGGGTCTCTGGTGTGTCCTGATGAGTTTCAACTTGTGTGCTTTCCATGAAAGTTCCCTTTATTGTTGTTTGATTCTCATACTGATAATTTCTGCACTATAAAAACAAGAAAAATCACAAACAATGTCATTCATGGCTCATTTACATGTGGATTTGTGCAGTATATTATGTCGGTTTACAACGTGCGAATTCAGCAAGAACAAATTGTGGCCACTGATAACATTGTTTATTTATTTTTATATTGAACTGTCTGTGTTTTCAGCCTTTAATGCACGAAAGTAATAATAATGCATTTAAATCAAATAATGCTGCAAACTCAATACAATTTGCATATTGCAATTCATAATCTTGCTATTCATTTAGCAGCAGACTACTGAATTCTGCCATACTTTACTGGCACTATATAGAGCTGAATACGTTAAAATGAACAATTTGTGACCTTGGACCACAGAATCACAGAATAAGAGTCAATTTTTCAAAATTGAGATTTATACATCATATGAAAGCTGAACGAATAAAATGTCCATTGATGTGTGGTTTGTTATGATAGGACAATATTTGGCTGAGATACAACTATTTGAAAATCTGGATTTTGAGGGGGCAAAAAAAATCTAAATTTTGAGAAAAATCATCTTTAAATTTGTCCAAATGAAGTTCTTAGCAATGCATATTACTAATCAAAAATTAAGTGTTGATATATTTACAGTAGGATATTTACCAAATACATTCATGGACTAATGGTTTTTTCCATCAACCATTTTGGCCCATACAATGTATTTTTGGCTATTGCTACAAATATACCCCCACTTAAGACTGGTTTTGTGGTCCAGGGTCACATTTGTTTTTATCTTAGTGTGTGATTACACTCATAAAAAAAAAAAAATAAAAATGTATTAGCAAATCATTTTTGGTCTGTTCCCATCTCCAAAATCAGCACCGAGTACTTGAACGTGTTTGTACTCCAAACTAAGGGGAGGAGCCTGCTCTGTCATGTTGATAGCGGTTGATGACATTACAGTCTGAAGATTTGTAGGGTGAGAACCGCCATGATAATTCAGCATTAAACTCTCCTTGGCAGCCCGCTGAATGAATAAACCCTCGATCTTATCAGTTTATATTCATGCCAGTGAGGGCTTGTTCTTGCATGTAGTGTGCGGCAGATGTGGCCCTCCCGGTATGTTTGCTAAAGGCATTGGCTAGATGAAAGACTGTTCTTAACCATAAGCTATGTGGGGAGCCGTGCCAAAAGCTGAAAACGCATCATTGTGAAAACAGCCCTGGGAGAAGCTGATCTCCCCCAGCAGAGGATGAAGAGGGCTTCAGCGGAGGGCTGAGGGCGAGATGACACACGATGGAGAAACCGACTCTCTCTCTTTTAACTTAGTCTTTTGTGCTCATAAATATGACTGGCATGGAGTAGTTAACGTCATTGTTGTCAGTCAGTTTGTAGATATAAAACTTATCTTCTTACACTACATGTACATGGACAGTATAATGTTTTGAGTAGGTAGTAAATTTTATTTATAGAAATCAAAACACTAGAAACTAAAATCAATATTTTAAAATGCTACCTACAGGTTCATTTTTGTGTCAAAACATTATAATGCACAGTATGAAAGATGTAAAAGAACAAAGGTCTACTGTTTGAATAAAAAAAAATATATTTGTTATGATAATAGAGGGGGGACTTCTGGGATGCTGTTAGAGCTGGTTGAAAAAATCCAAGAGGAGAGCTCAGAGACTTATAACTATGGATTTTAATGATAAGTTGGTTATTAGACAAGTTTGTGTGTGGTCTGAAACAGAGTTGGATAAACATGTGGTTTTAAGTATAAATAACAATTATAATTCACATACTACAACTTTGAACATTTGCCCTGAGATAAACAGAGAAAGTATTTCATTGTCAATGTGAAAATTAGAACTTATATGTATTACTAAAATTGATATGTATTAAAATATGTATAATAAAAAAAATATATTATTTTTCTTCTACGTTAACCCCTCTCTTTAGTTTGTACTGTTCTAAACAATGTCTGAAACTTGTATTACCAGCGCTTGTGTTATTTGCCTCTTTATGATGAATCACTTGTATTCCTCATTTGTAAATCGCTTTGGATAAAAGCATCTGCTAAATTAATAAACGTAAATCTATTATAATGTTATTAAGTGTAGATGTACGTTAAATTAAAAAAGGTATAATTAAAATGAGACTAAGAAACAAATTAACACATCTTTAAAGAGACAGTACTGTTTAAGAAATAGTGCTTCTAAATAGGTCAGTTTGGGGATAATCTAGTGCTATTCCTATTAAGTTGTTGCTAGATGATTGAATTACATACAGTATGCTAGGTTTTTCACACTGTGCTCAATAATCTATCCCACAATGCAATGCACTTGAACATCCATTTCCAGTGTGGCAAATGACCCAGAAACAATATAATGTTGTTAATGACCCAGAAATAATATTTCATCTTTTTTTTACTTGATATTTATTTGGACTTCCAAATGCAGCATTAAAATAATTTTTTGTTCCAAGAGGACAAGTATACATTACAATGCAACGACTAAGTTTTGCACTTCTAATGTATTATACAGATGTTTGAAACATTTATTGTTTTTATATAATGCATTCTGTTTAATATACATTGTGAACACTGCATTAATCAAAAAATGCAAATACAAGAGTCCACAATTAAATATCCAATGTAAACCAACTAAATATCAAATAATGGTTTAATAATGGTCCTGCTGAGCGCAACAGAAGTGGAACCCATTCACATGACTGGCATGTGTCACAGATCCAGCGCACATAAGGCATCTAAAGAGCAGTTTTACAGGGCCCTGATTGTTTTGGAAGGCGCGCTGAGGGCCTGGGGATTTTTACTGTGGGCTTTAAATGGGTATAGAAGCCTGGGCCCAGCTGGGGACCATTATAGTACACGTTATCCAAAACATACCAGGGCAATTATTTCACATACGGGATAGTTCTCCATTTTTTTTTGCTTTCGTTTGCTCACACACATGCAAGAAGCAAGGTCTAGCATAGTTCGGTTAGCCCCTGATGGTAGATAGCGCAACTACACCATTCTGCAGTCATCTTTATCCAATGACAGCCAATCAGAATTAGCCATGCATTCTGATGAAACAGTGACCAGCACAGTCAGGACCAGTACAGTCACACTTTAATTTGGGGTCCAATTCTCACTATTAACTATTAAGGTAATTGTTAGGTTTAGGACTGGGGTAGGATTAAGAGATCTAAAATATAGTCATGCAGAATAAGGCATTAATATGTGCTTTATAAGCACTAATAAACAGCGAATAAGCTAGTCATATGCATGCCTAATAAGCAACTAGTTAATGGAATTTGTCCCTAAACAGTGACACTTTATTTTTAAGTTGTAACTTAACAACTACCTTACTAACAATTAATAAGCAGTAAATTAGGAATGTATTGAGGGAAAAGTCGTAGTTAAGAGTGAATAAGTGTTCCCTATTCTAAAGTGTCACCCCCTAAACTCATTTTTTACATCTAGTACAAATATCTAAACATTTAAAAAATCAAAATACATTTACTTTATTAGCAAAATGTTCAGATTTTTTTTATTGAGTTTATGCTTAAAAGAAGATGAATAAAAAATAATCTGCCAATGGGGTAATAAAAATAAACTTAATTTAAAGGGAAAACCTTTATATTCTCATTTTAATCATAAAGTCACACTTTGAAGCATTTTTCAGAAAACAAGACTTTGTCATTTTTATTCTAAAGTAACTGAATCTAGATTTCAGAATGTTTAGATATTTGTACTGGAAAATAAGACTAAAATGATCATTTTCCATAGTGTAGTCAGATGTACTGATCAGGCGATTGATATTTGTTCCCAGAACTAAGCAGCCAAGAGCAAAGATTGTCAAAAACACAATTCAAATTGTACACTTCTGGGACTCCCTGCACCAGCCTAACAGAGATTAATGAGTATGTTAACGGTTATTTTTCTTGATCTTTGTGTCGTGAATGTGTAAAATTGAAAGGAGTAAAAGGATCTAAAGAAAAACTTTTTCAAAGTAACAGCACAAGGCTATTTTAATTCCGTCTCATGTCAAGCAATTAGCGTTAACCGCTGGATATATGGCTGGGAGATTTGATTGTGATCCAGGGTATGATTGCGATGACATGGAGCACTGTTTGCTTTGAACTGGTCCCTCACTGTCCCCCTATTTGCTTTTTTTCTCTCCACCCCACTGGCTTTTCCGCATCTCCCTTCAGCCGCAAGCACCAGTGTCATCCATCAAGTTCCTGCAGCTCTTCTTGAACGCCTTTTCACGCCAGCCAGATCTTAACGTGGAGACGCACACTCCAAGCTATGATTCAGACTTGTTGCAATGCCACAAAGTGCTGTGCTAATGCTCTTCTCTCTGTTCTCACCGAGCCAAGAGTCATAGCTCTTTCTGACAGAGAAGTCTTTCCAGTTGTTTTTCACTGTCCTTTCCCGTCTGCACCGTGGGACGTCTTCGCTCTGGCAGTATCAGATGATGACATGGACTCTAGGGTGGCATGTGTTTTCAGTTAGACGGTTTCTTCATGAGACTGGCAGTGAGTGTGCAGGAGGAAGTAGAAGGCTGATGTGGGTGTGTCAGCATGTATAGGATGGGTATGCTGGTAAATACTGCCAAAAATTTTTTTATTAAGTATTTTTTCTCTTGTTTTTATAGTAAATATATCTACAAATCTCCAAAGCCAGATAAATGCACTTTTAAAAACTTTTTTTTGTGCTCTGAAAAATATTGCAGGTGAAAAAAAGCAGGAACAGATGTGAGAAAAACTGTTAAATTATATAGGAATAATGTCAATGAATTAAACATTCAAAGCTATTCCCTAAACCACCGTGTTTGGATTCTCTCCGATCATGGATTATTTAATAATATTGAAGTGGGGTGTTATGCAAAAATGTATAGACACATCAGAACAAGAGCCTCATCCACTGTGGATCTTCAAGTTTGCTTTGTTGCAAAGTTACAAAGCTCCGCCCACACAGAGGTAATCGACAAATCAAGAGGCTTACTATTGGTCGGTGCTGCGAATTTGTGTCAATGCTCATCAAACTTGAACCTGACAGGAAATCCGAATAGGGAGTCAAGTGAAATTATTCATCATGCTGAGTCACATTGAAATGACTGGATTTTTCTCACATAATTTTTGCCAAGGCTCATCAGGGCTGTCATTTTTTGACTTGGTAGCTGAACGATTTTGCTTGCATCCACACCACTAGGTGTCAGTATAAGTCCCAGAAGACTGCCATATCAGCCAAAGCAACATTAAATAATGCAAATTTGCTTCAAAATTATGTTTATGTGTTTTTCCCAACCCGATCTCATGAAAGTGCGTATAAATAGTACGCCAAATAAAAACAAAAGCTTGTGGTATTGATATTATATGAAAAAATGGACTTTGGCGTGTGTATTCTACGCGATGGTTTAGGATTAGAGTTGTGGGGTAGATAAGTATATGCACGCCAACAAATTTCATATCATATGCATGCAAAAACTGTGTATTATACGTACGCCAAACACGTTCGTATCATATATACGCCAAAGTTATTTTTTTTCGTATCAATACCACAAGCTTTTGTTTTTATTTGGCGTACTATTTATGCGCACTTACATGAGACAGGGCTCATTTTTCCTGGAAAACAAGACCAAAGTAGTGATTAGGAATTTATTTATTATAATTTTTGAGAATTCAAGGAAATGCTGAGAGGATTTTGTGTGTTAGTGGGTTACAGTTTATACCGGGATCTCAGTGTTTTCTCTGTTTGTTTGTGACAGTAGCTGAGAAAATATGAGTTTATTTGTTTGTTTATAGTGGGTGTGACTGTGTAGGCGTCGTTTGTGTGTATATGCATCAGTATGCTTGTGTGTGTGCTGTGAGAGCACAGTTGCTTCTCTTCCAGAGGCAGCTTGTGATGTCCCTCCTCTGTGTTCCTGCAGATGGAGACAGATTGGAATGATTACTGCAAAAGGTCTGCTTTCACTTAGACAGGAGACAGCCGTGTGTATGTATGTGTGTGTGCCTGCCATAACCACTATTCCTGCCACTATCCTCTGTGGCTTCTTTACACACACAGTGTTTCCACTGTAGAATGGGAGTCTTTTCGTATACAGTTGTCTGTCCTCATTATAGCCAGGAATCACAGATAACTGTTATCCACCAGAGCAGTGAACTACAAGAGGATTATGGGTTAAAGAGGACTATAGAGAAATTGATAAAGGTAATTATTAGTTTAGTTTATGGTATCGCTGCTGTGGAGCAGGCTTTCACACGATGCGCCTGGTTCAGGGTTATGAAGTTTTGTTTCTTGATAAGGCAACAGATTTGCATCGCAAAAATAATTTTCTCAATCAGTGTTTTTGTTTATAAAGTGTAAATACATACTGACATACTGACAATACATGTATAACCTGAATGCACTGTGAGTCGCTTTGGTTAAAAGCGTCTGCTAAATGCATAAATGTAAATGTAACTGTAAATATTTTTTAAATAAGATACATTTACTTGAGGATCAAAATTGTGGAAGTTATTATCCTGTTTTCATGGAATATAGTTTCTTACTCTTTGTTAACTGAAAATGTTTTGAGCATGAACCTTACAAAATTTTGTAACATTTTGCCAATGTTTTTTTATTTTATTTCCCTATCATATTTATGTTGATTTTAGAACTGTTATATAGTTTTTCTTGAAAACAAGAAAAAATATACATTAATATTTCTGTAAATAATATTAATGTGTCTGTTTATTAAAAATATATTTTAGGGGTTTATTTCCCACAAGCAGAGAATATCAAAGAAGATGCACTCGCACTCACACACACACACGCGCACACACACACACACACCACGCGTGCACACAGACACACACACACACACACACACATACACTTACTTCACTGCAAGTTCTGGGATTATGGTGGTTTTGGCCCCAGCATGTGGTCTGGACTTTTCACTCATCATCTTCCTGCCAAAATAATTTATTTAATTGTCATAATCATTTATCAAAGACAATACGATAGTCTGTTAAGGCTCACAGCTCAATCGATGTACAGTTACATCTATCATGAGGACTGAGAGAAATCCAGACAGACAGAAAGAAACAGTAAAGGAAGGATATTCAATCAACCATCTGTAATATTGAAAGCTGAATGGTATCGTTTTTAGGTGTTCAGATTCTTAAATCTTAATATACAGCGGCAGCTGCAAATAAACCAGTTTTATGTTGATTTCCCTGAGAAATGTAAAACGTTGTAAACTGTGGCTTTATCAAAACACTTTTTTTTTACCATCCTGACTAACAATGATTCAACTAATGGCATGAGTTTGAGGCAGGGCTATGTGTCTAACAGTTCAATGTCAGAAAACAGTCATTATTTTTGTATTTCCATTTGGTACCACTAGTGGCATAGAAATAACAATTAAACAAAATTGACTTCAAAGAATCAGCAATAGTTCAACATTTTGTTAAAAAATAACAAATGTCTATGGTAATCTTCCCATAGCAGTGCATAGATATTGTTCAGCTCCCTCACAAACGCTCACATCCAAATCACATCACCGATCCCCTAGAGTGTGTTGGTGGCACAGACAGCAGAGTTGCACTACACAGAATGCTGCACCTCTGTGTTTCTCATTAGCATAGTGGTCTGGCCCCCTGATTAGCCACGATCATCACAAACAAGACATCAGCGATGCGAGGTGAGGCCCCACAAGCCCCTGGGAGCCCCAGATCACAGGCATGCTAATGAGGGCCCGCGTTACTGTGGCGTGAGGTGTCAGCCGGGCTTGTGACAGGTGCACAGAGGGGACAGAGGGTTAGTGAAGGCGTGTCGTAGTCCCCATGGCATCACCTCGTCTTTTGTTCTTTATGCAAATCCATTGCTGGTGGCTTTCTCGACAGCTAGGAATGTAGCAGGTTCGAGGGGCAGAGCTGTTAGAGTTCCAGGCCCGAGTTGTATACACACACACACACACACACACACACATGCAATGCATGCATATGTTGTTGCACTGCTATTTTAGAATTGTGACATTATATAAGTTGTGTGCATTTGCATGTGCATATAATTCCTTGCACTGTGATATTATCAAGTGTTGATACACATATATATGTTGTTCGTTGTGAAATAGCACTGCACTTGTCTTTGCAATATGACAAGGTAAAACTCATATAACAATGCAAGGGCATCTATTTATCAAGGGACACATAGATGGGACACATTAGGACACCAAGGGACACATACTGTAGATGCCTTTGTGTTGTCACATGAGTTTTAAACATTTGCACACCTGCATGTGTCCGTTGTGTTGTAACATCATCAAACAAGTTGCACATATTCGCATATGTGCTTCTCTTTGCGATAAGTTTACCAAATGAAGTTTCACGCATCTGTACACTCTCATGTCATCAAACAAGTTGCCTGCATTCACACATGCACTTGTCTTTGTGATATGTTTACCAAACGTGTTGCATGCATTTGCACACACATTAATGCCTTTGCATTGTCATACAAGTTTTTACACATTTGCATGTTCATATGTCCTTGCGCTGTGACCTAAAAAAAGTTACACACAGACCTGTTTTTGCGATATGATTGAGTTTCACGCATTTATACATGGTTATGTCATCCAAAATGTTGCATGCATTCGCTCATGCACTTATCTTTGCAATATGATTTTCAAACATGCCTTTTCGTTGTCACACAGGTTTATGCATTTGCACACACTCATACCATGGACACATTGCACACATCTTTGCATTATGACTTTATCAAATATGTTGCACACATTCATACATGCACATCATTGTGATATGAATATTAAAAGAGTTGCACACATTTGCATACATGCATATGTTTGCGTTGTGGCATCATCAAACCAGTTTCACGCATTCACACATGCTCATATGTCCTTGCGTTGTACCAAACGAGCTGCACATTATCGCACACACATATGTCCTTGCATTGTGACAACATCAAACGAGTTTCACGCATTCGCACATCATCACATGACTATTCCATTAGTCCAGCCTCAGTAAGTGATTGGTTCATGCTCGGGTAATGCTGGAGACAGCGGTAGCTAACGCTAATGTTGTTTCCCTTGTGAAACAGCAGTGCTCGCAAGTCTGCCAGATTTGCTCGCAGATAATTAAAAAACACCCTCCAGCCCCTCCTCCTCACTCCTCTGTCACTGCATTCATGCTCTTAAAAGGAAATTAATTGCCACAAAATGTTGAAATCAACATGTCTAAACTCAGGTTGGAGGTCCCAGAGGATGGACTAATTGGCCATGAGGTTTTGTAATACTAAACCCAAGAGAGTGGATAAGTTTAGCGTAAGACCCCCTCTGCGTGCTCGTGTGTCATTAATCACATATCTTATACACACACACACTTACAAAGACATGCACGTAGACATCCCATCACTGTTTAACACAACGAGGATGCTGCTGCAGAGTTGTCAGCACCATGCACACCAACAGCCAGCTCTGTAATATAACAGCCACAACTCAATTTAGATGTTTAACCTGTAATCCCGGCAATATTTATTGAAGTGCAAGAGGGAAGAAAATTAGGTTATTAGGCTCTTGCAATTGAATACATAGAGAGGAGAAAAGACACTCTGTTAACTGGCAGTTGACCTCTGCGGCCCGCAGCAAATGGTTTCATGAACGCGGACAGCGGTAATTACTTAAAATTGAATCACAGAGCGAACAGCGATGATTCCGTAATGAGCACTTTTATTGGCTGGAGCTCTTTGCTGTGACATGGTCCTCCCATGCCTCTGTAGTGTGGCACACACACAGTAGGACCCAATGGGCCATGATCAGACAGAGATTTGTGTTCCTGAGGTGCCTGATGGGTAATTTCACACCATCGCGCCACACAAGCTGCTGTCAAAAGACATGGATCTCTGATGGGTCATTAGCATATCCTAACTTATTCACTATGGGGTTCTCTCCCTCGTTCTGGCTTGTTTGGAAATTTGATGAAATTTGTCGTTGGTCGTCATTAAGTCTGCCTGTCTGTTAGCTGACACGGTCCCTTAGTAACATATGGTGTTTTTGTATGATGTGATAGGATGCAGTAGCTCAAGCACACAGTGTCGGGGTAAGAGCACGAGCGCACACACCAAATGCATATATTTGTGCATGCATAAATGCTCTATTGCACACTTTTTGTCCATCTCACATTATATTGAGTCCTGTACAACCATCAGAGGAATATAGGATGTTAATGAGGCTTTTTTGGAACTAGAGTTGGGCTCAGAATATGTCCGTTGTTGATTTTATCCAGACTTGGGCTCCTGTCCAGGGCCTGAAAATGAAAATGAACAGCCTGTGTGTATTTTAGTATCTAATCTCCGCCACCTCTTTTTTCATGTCCCCTCATTTTCTCTCTCTGTTACTCTCATAGCATCCAAAATCCCTCCAGCCAGGTGTCCATTTAAAGGCCAGCCAAACCAAACACAGGCTGTGGACCTGTCATACACAACTGCTTCCACTTTCAGTGTCCTCCACTTTTACTCTTCACTGCATCAGTCAGGTCTTATTA
The DNA here is from genome assembly GCA_027422435.1 of Schizopygopsis pylzovi. Lineage (NCBI taxonomy): Eukaryota > Metazoa > Chordata > Actinopteri > Cypriniformes > Cyprinidae > Schizopygopsis > Schizopygopsis pylzovi. The sequence goes on from CM049816.1 coordinate 29,265,016, forward strand.
GTCAACTATATAGTACAAAAATAATAATAATAATTTAAAAGTCTTTTTCATCGATGTGAAGTCATGCACATGACTGCATTGGCATGTATTTGCAAAGTGCATTTCACTGAAAATATTACATCACACAAATGTAACTTTATCAGTAGCTAACTGTGCACCTGACTAAGTCAGTGCATGGACCTGTTAACACGATTCCCTTTCATTTTCTTTCTTTCATAATCCTCTCTTTCTCTTTCTTTTGCCACAGAATTATCTCCATATGGAAATAGTGAAGGGTGGGGGTGTCGGGGTGTTGAATGGGGAGTTCTATATTAACGCCTGGCTGACATTAGCATTAGCACAATGCATTGTGGCCTGTGGGCGATACCTGCCATCTGCATTAGGCTCCAGCCCTCAGGGAGCTTGACTGCTCTCACTAACCCCCTAGTGTGACTCAGATTCTGGGTGAGTCACATACAGGCAGATCCTCTTTGACACAGCTTTAGAGAGCAGCCGGCCCTGCCACACAGTAGATAACCCGCTTGGCTATCAGAGAGCTTTTGTCTACCCTTTTAGGGTGTTGTAATTATCATTCAATCTTATAAAATGGCTGTCGCCGCACCGCAATGAGATGTCTTTCACATGTTGCCTGTTTAATTTTTTAAAAGAAATGATCCATGAACCTCACCATAGAGGACTCTTAGCTTTGATTACATTCAAAGCCATAACTGAGAACAAACAGATGTGTAAATGACATGTAAAGCTATTAAAGTGTGCTATCTCAACCTCCCCTTGCACCAAATCGGAAAGTTAATAGCTAATATGTATGTATTAATTCTGTCCACTTTTGTGTCTTCCAGGAAAAGATGAGCCCTCCAGTTACATCTGCACCACTTGTAAGCAACCCTTTAACAGTGCATGGTTTCTGCTGCAGCATGCACAGAACACCCACGGGATACGCATCTACCTGGACACCCACCCTACTAGCTGTTCACTTACCCCTCGCATGGCCCTTCCTCCACCACTGGGGGCTGACGCCTTGGCCCGTTCCCCTCTAGCCAGCTTTCTGGGCGATGGCTGCAACCCTTTCCAGCTGTTGCGTATGAGTGCCCCACTGCTACGAGATCCTCCTCCACCCGGCTACATTGAAACCCGATTGCCATCTACCCCGCACTTTGTAAGCCCTCCACCACCCCGCCATCCTCTGGAACGCCTTGGCCCTGAGGAGATGGGTCTCCTGTCCCAGCATCCAAGTGCTTTTGAGCGGGTGATGCGGTTGACACCCATGGGCATTGAACCATCCATGGGTTTCTCTCAGCGTCTTCGTGAATTGGCGGGCAACAACAACAATGGTGGTCCCACTCCCCCTATTTCACCTAACCGTGTGCCCCCCATTCATCGGCTTCTCAGCCCCACTCTGTTCCAGCCTGGCTCCAAACCTCTACCTTTTCTAACCACACCCTCACAACCACCATCAGTTCCATCCAGAGGCAATTCCTCACCACCACTAAATCAGGTCGGCAAAGCCAAGTCCTGTGAGTTTTGTGGCAAGACTTTCAAGTTCCGAAGCAATTTGATTGTGCACAGACGTAGCCACACTGGCGAAAGACCCTATAAGTGTCATCTCTGTGACCATGCATGTTCGCAGGCCAGCAAGCTAAAGCGTCACATGAAGACGCACATGCACAAGTCAGGCTCCATGGGGAGTTCACCTGAGCAGGGAGGGCAAGACTCGGCTGGAGAGGGGCTTAAGAACAGTGAGGAAAATGGCATGAGGGAGGGATTGGATAATGAGGAGGAGGAAGAAGAAGAGGAGGAGGAAGAGGAAGAGGAGGAGGAAGAAGAGGAACAACAGCAAAATGGAAGCAGGCCTGAATCCAACCTGAGAATGGACTCGTCGTTGAGCAGAAACAGAGAGAATGGCCCAAGACCCTCCCCAAAGGAGAAACCTCTGTCCACTGACAGAGTGACAGAAAGCCAATACAACAACCTCGACAATCACTTGAGACTGCCACCGGGCAGCAGGCCATGCGAGGAGATGGACACAGATTCGGCATCCAGAGAGACTGACAGAGGCAGGGGGCCCATGGTGAATGGCAGAGGCTGCGGCCCGGGGGATCCCATCTCAGCTTTGTTCCACCGGAAAGCCAATGCCTATTTCCAGCTCCAGCCTCACTGGGTCTTCCGCCAAGAGGATCAAGATAGAGAAGGATGTAGAGCTGCCACAGGTGCCCGTCATATCCCCTGAAAATGTGTATTCCCAGTTGCTTGCCGGTTATGCTGCATCCCGCCACTTCATAAGGGAGCCCTTCCTGGGCTTCAGTGACTCCAGGCAGTCACCTTTCGGTACTTCTTCCGAGCACTCTTCATCGGAGACAGGCAGCCTGCGCTTCTCCACCCCTCCAGGGGAAATTCTGGAAGGTGGTGGGATGTCAGGGCGAAGTGGAAGCAGTACACCTCACCACCAGCTGCGGGGTCCTGGGCCAGGGAGACCACCCAGCTCCAAGGAGAGTCGACGGAGTGACACCTGTGAGTACTGCGGTAAGGTGTTCAAGAACTGCAGTAATCTGACAGTGCATCGGCGCAGCCACACGGGTGAGAGGCCTTACAAGTGTGACCTGTGCAGCTACGCTTGTGCCCAGAGCAGCAAGCTTACCCGGCACATGAAGACCCACGGGCAGTTTGGCAAAGATGTGTATCGATGCGATATTTGCCACATGCCTTTCGGCGTGTACAGCACCCTGGAAAAACACATGAAGAAGTGGCATGGAGAGCATTTACTGACCAATGAGGTCAAACTTGAGCAGGCTGACAGAGCTTGAGACCACTTACCAATGCACTGCATTATGGGTTTTAGCTGGATAGTCTTTTCTTGACTGTATATTTTTTGGAGTGTTTTTATTTTATTTTTTAGTGAAAACAAACTGCCACCTGAGAAACAAGAACACAGGGAAATGTTAGTCTGTGGTTCTAAAACCCTTCTTGCATATCCCAGCAACTAACAGAGGAGTAGTCCATTAGGAATTCATGGAGCCTTTCTACTGTGCAATAATTTCTGTATTTATTGGATTATTTGTAATGATACATGGCATGTGCAGGTACATTATCGATGGGTTTCTAATGCATTCAGTTCCTGAAATTATATTTCTACACCCCATCTTATGATATGACAAATACTGAGATTTTGGGATTCAGCCAGTTTTGGGTTATAAACCATTTTCCTCAAAGGAAACAAATGGGTAATTTCTAAAAGAAGAGGTCAGCTTCTAAAAATCTGAGAACGTTTTCATGTTATTGTTGCTGTCATTGGCCCCACTCATCATGGGTTATATTCAGTAGATAGATGTGAAGCACTGAATGTCACTTTGACAATAAAATATTCAACCATTGTAAGGGGCAAAAAACAGCTGATAGGCAGTTTGACTGTATCTGAATGATTTTCTGTTGACAACTTTTGAAATGAATGAGTTGAAATGGAAGATCATCAACCATGACGTTTATGAGAATGATAGCGTGCAAATGACAACAAAAATGACTATATTTCCTCTACATTATTATGGTTCCCGTATATAAACAGTGTTGAGGCCCCCAGTGTTGCATTGCCGACATATTTATTTCAAAAGGATGACATTTTTTAAAGCCCAGATTTTACTTTTAAATATATAAATGTTTACATTCACTCAAATTAACATCCATGCCATTTCTTCCAACTTCATCTATCCTTTAATTATATAATTATAATTGATTGCTTTCCAAACCTTGTACAAGGTCAAATCCTTTCATATGTTAATGGTTTTATAATATGTTTATTGTGCAGTCTTGACTTATTCAACCTGGATTCATTTGTTGAGGAAAGCCATAAGCTTGTTATCATAGGCTCATATGGAGAATTTTTTTAAAATGCTGCATTCCTATTAAATTATTAAAGGGATGTGTTAATTCACAAATCAATCTATCATGGAATCAAAAATGAATTAGCAGCTATTTGGACACCAATATAAAGCACAGGTGCTCACCTGTAGAAATAATTTGAGTAAACACACACACACACACACACACACACACACACACACACACACACACACACATGTTGGTTTTTATGGTTTACGGGGACTCTCCATAGGCGTAATGGTTTTTATACTGTACAAACTGTATGTGCTATTGTCCTACACCTACCCTACACCTAAACTTAGCCCTCACAGGAGACGGTGCATTTCTACTTTCCCCCCAAAAAACTCACTCTGTATGATTTATAAGCGTTTTAAATTATGGGGACACTGAAAATGTCCTCATAAATCACCTTCTCCTTGTAATACCTATGTCATACCCATGTTATTATACAAATTTGTGTCCTCATAAACCACATAAACATGCACACACACACACACACACACACACACACACACACACACACACACAGGCCATTAAGCTGTAGCAGCATTATATGCACCATCCTGTGCGTAGTTCAAACCGCAATCACTGAATTGTGTTGAGGCTCTCTAGAAGCCCTGGGTGACTGCCTGTCCTCTAAAGGATCCTAGGATTAAATGATTTCCTCATTATGACCTCTGTTCCTACACACTGAATCGCCTCCACCTGTCTCCTTTCATACATCATCAGCTCAAATTTACACCACAGTGCTTGCCTCCACCCCGCATACAGCACTGTTCTCTATCTGTGTATTCACTATTTACAACATCCTGCCGTTTATATTCATGGCTTTTTACAGTTTACCTTTTATTTTTGACTTGAATAGAACGTTTCATTTAAGCTACGGCTGCACATGTTGCCCGCTCGAAATCAGTCATCTGGGTACAGCATAAAGAAATGTACAGCACAATGATGAAAACCATTTTTTAAATACGGATGTGTAGTTTATCACCTACTTGTCAGATACTTAGCAAACCTCACTTTGCGTAAATGACAGGAAGTGGCCATAACTTGAAAGAGAATCAGGAGGAAATGTGTTGTAGTCAAGAAAGCATGTCGAATTTAAGTGCTACCAATGGCTTTCTGAGACAGACAACACGGACGTGCCTCAAATTAATATTCAGCCTTTATCTTCTGATGTAGTTCAAACTCCTGCTATACATCGGACAAAAACAATCCATGAACAAATTATCATAACCAGTATCATTTAAATTAATTAGGAGGAATCAAATCAAATAAAGTCGTAAAGGATGACTGTTCATTTATTTGGGAAATGTAAAGTGTGCTTCATTTTTAAGGGAAAGTTTTAATGCACAGATTTGTTTGAGAAATTACTAAGCCATTTCTTTACTGATTTATTTAGATGGACTAGAGAATTATTGACATGGATGTAAAACAAATAATTGGAATAAAAAAACTATGACACTGTCTTTAATGATGTTTACAGTGTTGAAGTATAAAGATACTGAGCTCTTCTGTATATGTGTTTAAATGAGACAAATGTTTTGTCCTCTGTTTTTATACAATATTGAATATCATAGCAGGGTTTTCTCCTTTTTCCCTTTGTTTATTTCCCTCCCCTCCTTTTTTTGGTGCAGGTATTTCCGTAAATTTCTATGGATATATGCGCGTGTATGTTTTGTTCATTGTTAAATTCTCAATGTATTTGTAATTTCAGTGGCATTTTATGAAATGATGCAAAAAAAACTTTATATTTTGCAGTCCATTATGAAATTGTGAGTCTATTCAAATGTTTTGTCACTATATCTGTTCATAATTTTGGTAATTCCATCCACAGGAGGATGTAAAAAATAAAATAAAAATGAAAACAAACAAGAAAATAATATTTTGTGATTTTTGTTGTTGTTGGTGTAGTTACATCCAGGACAATCTTTTGTTTGTGTTATATGGTTGCACTTAGAATTACAAGTCATTGTCTTTTGCAATCAATAAACACTTTTTTTATTAAGTCTAAATGCATATCTCATTTTCCATTATAATCCACTTACACTTGCAAGTTAAGCCCAGCAGGCCTGATTTGCAAATTGACCTTTGACCCAAGTACTTCACTAATTTGTACTACCTCCATCTCCCCTGCACCTTCCCTTCCTCCTCTTAGTTTAAGTGTGGAGCACATGAAATCTTGTCTGACCTCTTTTGACCTCTCCCATCTTGCCTCATCCAATCTTGTCTTTTGTTAGGCAGGTGGGTCTTTTGTAGCTCCAACAATGTTTCATGTTGGGAGGGGAAGCACTTAAAAAACCTCTTCATAGAGCATTTACATATGGCCAGTCACAGCATAGACGCTTTCTTGAATAAGCCACTCATGTGGAGACCCGTATGCTAAACGCAGTCTGACCTAGAGATAATGTAAACAAACAATTGCTCTGTAGTTCATTCATCCTGTGTTGTTTTGTTCATCCTCCATGTTTAAGAAACGTGTAGTGAATGTCCCTTTAAAGAAGGAGGCGTGAATATGGTTACAATGGAGCCGGACATCTGGGAGACATCTTCTGCCCGCAAATGTCCCGGTTCTGACACGTCACTGGTGGCTTAAGAAGGTGGATTTCTAGAGCCTCATTCATGGCACCAGTTTCCCCTCGAGGTCTCACTTTTTTCACACTCTAATTATGACCAGCCACACCAATGAGCTGCCAAGTAGCTCTGACCACGTCCCCATATGAGCTGGTGTCGTAATTCGGATATGGTACACCATTTAAGGTCCCTCTTGGGCGTTCGTAATGGCATGTCCTACTGAGCTTGTCCTCTCTCTGCCATGGGAAGAGACATATTTCTCTATGGTGGTGAAGTAGCCCCTCATTTGTCAGGCCAAAACGACTAGAATCCAAATAGGTCGCACACAGAGAGAGTGGCAGGCAAATGAGGGGTCTGAACGAAGCGCGGTCACAACAAACGGGGTGTCAGCAGGAGCTGCGGCTCGCTCCTTGACCATGCTTTGCAAACAAAGAGTCCTAGGTTTTCACCGGATGACAGGGAGTCTTCCCAGCAGTCCCCTGCTCTATATATCTAGTTACTAATCTCCGTTCCCCTGACCACTGACCAATCAAACTGTGTCCTGTGAGCAGAAAAGAGCCCATGAGGCAGACAAGACGGCAACCAGGGAAAATCTGCTCCAGCTGGCTTGCCGTGGGAATGAGAGTGTATGGATAGTATTTTTTTATAAAACAGAGATGCAGGGATGTGTGGTTACGCTGTGGCTATTCAGCAGCTGTGGGTTCTGAAGATCTGTCCGCAGCAGAGATATGACCTAAAGGAACCAAGAATTTGCGGTGTTAAAGACCATATATACGTACTTCCTGTCCTAGTTTAAGATGCCGCCAGTGCCACTGAGTCACTGTCATATGATGATGAAAACTAAATTTAGATTTATGTTGTTATTTATATGACTCAGGACTGTGCAGAATCTACATCAGTAAATTTAGCCTAACGCAAAGTTCTACATACTCCCCTCCCTTGTGTGCTTATGTATTAAATATTGTGGCTAGCATGCAGAATCATTTGCAGCTACCAATGAAAATTTACACTCTTAAAACTGTAATTTTTTGGCATCTATGTTAAACCTTCAACATCCATTCACTTTGCACAAAAAGGTTCTTCAGATTGTTAAAATGTTAACCCAGGCTCATAGGAAATGTCACTCTGCATTTATTTCTGAAAAAAAAAAAAAGATGTGTGTATACATGCATAGATTTTTACTGCAGTTTGCAGTTGAAATAAACACTAGAGGCAGAAAAACAGCAACAACGTTTTTCCTTTTTTTACACAAATTATGCATGGACAAATTATCGATAAATAAAGACTTAATTTTTGTGTGGTTTAGTGTTGTCACGATACTGGAATTTCTAACTTCGATACGATACCTTGAAAAATATCGATATTCGATACCATTTTCGATACCAGGGAGAGAAAAAAACTGCCACAACATTAAGGGGGTCAATTATTATTATTTCTTTTGATAAATATAACATGACAATGAGGTATATTTTACATGAACAAAAATGTCTTGAGGTAGTGCACTTGTTCAAGGTGTAGTGTCTCTTCTTTCTGGTGCTACAAGAAAATGCCAAACTTTAATAAAACATTTATTTTATTTTATTTTTGACCACACTTTTAAAATGAACTGAACTATCTAACTAATCGTAGAACTTAAGTTAATGGTAATAGATATTTGTTAACGTTAGTTAACATGAATAAACAATGAAAAATACTTCCAAACCATTTATTAATCTTAGTTAAAAGTATATTTAAACTAACATTTACTAATACATGTACTAATTAAAATCCAAAGTTCTATCTGTTAATATTTTTTTTTCATTGGACCAGAGCGAACATGATCCGTTGTATTATTATTACCTACTGTTATCAAAGATTAAAATATACTGTAGCAAATGCATTGCCCATCGTTCATAAATGCTGGTTAATACATAATATTATTTGATGAACAGATTTGAATGCCGGATTCACATATCACCGCAAACGTGCGTGCATCACACGCGAAAACAATGCTCACTGGATCGACATGAAGACAAATTGCAGAATTTAAGTAATATTTTTTTTAATGAAGTTAAATGAGCACAAGTTAATTTACATTTGACAACAGTTAAAGTATTTAAAGATTCACAGTTAAAGATTCCTCAGTCAGATTATATTAACTTTAATAATTACGGTGAAAAAACGAGACAACACTCATATCAGGTTTGATCGTGCGCACGCGCCCGGACCGAAGTTAACTTCAGGTCTGTGTTTGTATATCGGGCTGTTAGTGGCGCCGGCTACAAACACAGTTAAAGTGATTAGTAATGAAGTTGGGCTCAGGTTGTTGTGCTGTGGGATGTGTTTCACATACATACATTTATTTGAGGCGACCCACCACAATATCAAAACTTTTCCAAAAGGCTTTGTTGAATAACATGAGCACGTAATGCATGTTTACAAATTAAAACGAGGCGCAGGTGTTTTTATATCACTGTATTTCTGAATGAACACTGTCTTTAGGAAATGTTTGATGTCATTTTCATTTCATCTTGCATGTTATATGTCTGATAAAGCAGCGTTTGTACGCTCAGTTTACAGCCGTTACAACCTCTAACGTTAACATTACGTTATTTCTCCCGCTTTTAAGCGTCTCCTGCTGACAGAGTTGATTTGCATTTTTAAGAAGTCCGTCCAAGTAGTAATCGCTGCATCTCAGTCCGTCTGATTTAAGAAGCAAACATATTTTGCTTGTTAGAAACAAGCCGCACTCACCATCTTTATATTCACTTCACTTTTGCTATTTAACCAGAGCGAATGAGACGAGACACGTGACAGGCACTGCGGTCACGTGTGGTGTTTGTCAACGCGCCTTTGGAGAGAAGTGAAAGTGACAGCTCGGCTAGGATCGGAGTATCGATACTTCGGGAAATTAGTATTGGTACCGTTCAGATATTTCAGTATCGATACTTATCGAAATATCGATATTTTTGACAACACTAGTGTGGTTCTTATCATAATGTCATGATCTCAAAAGACTTTTATCATGATTCGCAACTAATTCATTTTGATGTTTGAATCGCACTAACAGCTTCATACAGTATGTACAGCTATACTGTTGTAAACTTGCTCTTTAGCGCACCTGGTACAGCACTGTACGGAGCTCCACACGACACGCAGGATTTTTTTTTTTTAGTGCACACTATTTACTAATTCATTCCCTCGTTTTAAGTCAATCGTGCCCACAAAATAATACTTTGTTGTACTTCCTGTCTGCAATTCTCATTAACATGTTGCTGCTGTTAAGTGGACAGGAAGTAGAGCAAATTTTTATTTTGTGGGCACGATTTACTTAAAACGAGGGAATGAATTAGTAAATTGTGCAAACTATTTACTTTTTTTTCTGTATGTTATGTGTGAAGCTCCGTAACATTGCACTTGCAATGCTCAGTGCTCAAGTACGAGTCAAGAGTGAAAAGTGATGTAGAGTCAAAACACATTTGCTTTTGTTAACACATCTGGTCAGGTTTAGTGTAGGAATTAGTGTAGTGGTTACATCAATTTCATATGACTTTAACTTTCAAATTGTAACTTTTCAAATTTTAACTGAACACGATATTTAGCGGCAGTCACTGGACAATTTATTTCGAAAGTGCTGTGAAACAAACTACAAAAATGCAATACATTTTGCACAATGTACCTACAACACAATTTTTGTCATGACACTGAGCCGTTGAATAAATCTGCATCATGAATTGAGAAAACCATGACATTGCTTAGCGCCTCTTGTGGACATGCACCTGAAAAGTGCAGTGACATGCACCCAGAGCAATGTATTTTAGGTTGTGCAATGTGCAGAAATGTAAGCAGAGTCACATATTTCCAATATTTCCAATGAAATATTGTTCATACTAAGAACAGTTGACTGAAAGGTTTTTTGGGGGAAGCCCAAATGGCTCTTCTATGGCATCACTGCAAAAATCCCCCTTTTATAGCATTGTTAGCTCCCTTCGACAAATCTGACCATATTTACACACATTCTGCACAATTTTTACCTCAGTTCAGAGAATATGAAAAAGTGTGCAGATATAACACAAAAGCAGTGTGGGAGCATAGTCGCAAGAACATATTTTATCTGGGGGGTACTGGTAGGCGGGGCTGGATTTTGGGGCGGGACAACAGTGGGGGATTTTAGACAAAATCCTAATATTAAACAGCCCAAACTCTTATAGATTAACATACAAAGTAATGAAGACAGAGTTATTGTGAACCAATATATATTTGTGCTTTTGTGATTTTAGTTCAATATTTGATTTAATATTTCAATTATTTAAGTGTAATTTAGTAAATATTAACATCGTTGATATGCCAAAATTCAGAAAAAAACAAAGTGCAAATGTACTAAAATAAGAGATTCATTCATAATACACTGCAGACAGCTTCACTTATTATAGCCTAATTGGAGCTTTTTGTAGAGTGCTCTAAAAAAAGACTCATGCTAGACTGAATTCAGTGATATTCTTTGATAGTGTAAATTTGAATAATCATGGACATGCGGACATGTAATTTTTTTATTAAACGTGATTAGGTTAAAAACAAATTCAGTCGTATTAATATATTTTATGACATAATATGGTAGGGTAATTGCCTAAAACGTTATGATTTGCATGGTTAATAGATTACATTAGGCTAGTGGTTTGAGCGCGTTTGACCAGAAACTAGTGCGCAGTTAAAGATCTGTGTTTATGTGATTGTTGGTGGCCGTCTTGAGAAGCAAAAAAGCTTCGGAAGACAGCTCATAAAAAGAACAAAGACGTAAATGTTTTTTACAAGTCGGAATCTAAAATTAATCACATGAACATTTCACATGAAATTCAGTGAGGGGTAGATGTAGGGACGGAAAATAATATTTTAATATCGGTTTAATATAGGCCTATAATTAACCACAAAACTATCACAAAAATCAAGTAGGCTATATTGGGGATAATCGAGGGGCACAAGGAAAATCTCAGGCCCGGTCCTGTGGCGGGGGGTGCTGCAGCACCCTCAGCACCCCTCGTTCCCGCGGCCATGTGTTTGAGAAGCTGAAGCATGGTAGCTACAAACTGCTAATATGAAGTTGTTCAACTACTGACCTTTTCTACTCAAATGCTCAACACTTTTGATAAAGTAGCTTCGCTTCAAGTTGCTATTTCAACACTAAAGCAATTTGGATAAGGAGGTAAAAATATCCTGCACACAGAACAGTGACGCAGCATGTTTTCATGCTAAACTGCTAACGTAACTTCTCACTGGAAAAGCTGAAGAAAAATATACTTAAGTTAGTGTTGCTACTAGTTAGCTATTCCCCAACAGTAACTAAATGTAGACTTTTAAAATGGTTAACAACTGTTGTTTTGTTTAGTTGCTAAGCTTGTGAGATGTACGTCACCCAAGAAAAGGGGGATGAGGGTGTGATACTACGTTGTTTCAGTCACCATTGTATTCAATGGCATGCTGACACCCATTCTGCACAGTCCGATATTAATTTCCCCCTGCAGAACAATTCCATTTGTATAAATGAAATATGAGCTCAGGTCATGCTGATACAAGTTCTGGAGATACTTGATGACACATTGGAATGGGAGAAACAGTGAAGCGTAGCCTGTATATAATGAAAATCCACACCTATATTCTGAATAATTGCCACCACTCTCTCCAAGTTGCAGTCATTGGGATTCTTGTAGTCAGACCTCCCTGGAGCATCCAAACAGAGGTGAATTACTGAACTATTTAGACTGCCTCTTCTCTACCTCGGGGGGGTCAGTGTAATTGTTGATACTGGAGTCCGCGCTTGTCCCGGGCGAAATATGAAATCTTCTCATTTGATTTGGACTGTAATTATGTCGTAAAAGCAAACTGGCTGTGAAACTGCGGCCCCGCCAGTTGAATTTGCTTTCATCAAGTGCAGACTGGCTTAATTACAGAGTACAAGATCAGCCATCTTTCAGTGCACAAGCCTCGTCTGTTGTTTTATTTTCAGAGCGGTATCGTTGCTCTGTTTGAAGCCAATCACTAGGTGATCGTACTGTTCACAACGTCTCGAGAGGAATTTTAACACGGAGAGTAAAGACGATCTCTTGTCTTGAACTTTCAAGGTTGGATAAACTTCTAGCCTTCTTCTTCTTTTAATGGTCAGGTATTCTTCGTCATAGTGCATTTTAATAGAAGGAAGATACCGCAAGTAAATATGCCAGATATTTACTTGCGACAGATATGCCATAAATCAATGCACCCCCAACAATGCAAATACTGTGTCTTTGGGGGCATTAGAACTTGTTTGTTTGAGCATCCTATTCAGCTCAACATGGCATATTAAATTTAACAAATGGTGTTAAACTTAGTGGTCGGACTGTTTATCAAACAGAGGAAACAGAAGACAAGTGTTTGAATATAATCATTATATTTGTGCACTTGTTGTATATATTATTGTAATTAAAGGTTTAAAACAACATGATTTTTTAAGATGTGAAATTGAATTAATAATATAAAATAGCATTAATAAATTTCGCAAAAATAAATTAAACTACTTCATGGAAATCTTGATACTCTTAAACCAATGTTGTACGTTTGCTTCTAAATTGCATACGATGTGTTTTAAACATGAATGTATGGATATAATTACATAAAGTAGAAAACAAGAGAGACTAAATTTAAAAACAAATTCTCAAATAAATGTAAATAAAAAAGTAATTAAAATTGTAAAAGATTAAATATTTTCTTTTACAAATAATTATTATTTATAGAATCTACATGTTATATTTTTTATATTTTAATATTATTTATTGTTTTTATATACCTCTTTATCTTACATTTGTATCTATCTATATCGTCCTAGATTTATGTATCACACACATATACATTCTGTCACGAATCTGGTTGCCTCTCACCACACCACAGCTACATACATACAGAAAATCGGCCAAAATCGGAACTTATGAAACATATAATTGCATTATAAAATTTCGATTGACAGGACTTGTTCTAGGCAGAGACCTTCCGCTCCTGTGTGAATAAATATGTGTGCTTCTTTTACAGGCACATAATTAGCTCCTCATATTCAAGTGACTTTTATATCTGTCTGTTTTATGGCAAGGCATCTTGAGAAGTGTCCGCTCAGCACTGAGCTTGTTACGTGGTAAGTGAAGACAGATACTTTCACTCAAATGCTCCAGCAGAATCCCATACGCTTCAGGTTGTGTTGTGCTGTGTTTCTGTTCACATTTAAACCCTCTGTACTGTCAAATAAACCGAATAAGCCTCTTTGTCTTTGGTTAACATCATCCATAAAATTCAAAGCTGCCAAACCCTCTGCAGTTTTTCCATATCTTGCTAAATTAAGTCTATATATAAGTCTGTAAATGAAATGCAGCACACAAATCACTGCAGTCAAGAGCCAAGAGACAAAACAGCAAGACAGAAACATGAAGACCTCAATAGGGTAAATTCCCAGTCGTAAACATGAGCAGATCGCTGAGTTAGAACGGACGGAGTAAAACAGGCTACGGTGGAGAATCTGGGCTGTCTGGAGCTTGACCTCTTGTGTCTCAAGTGCATGCTGGGGAATCAATGGGAGGGTCTGGAGGGCCCAGAGGTCATTGTGAGCATGTCTGTAGGATGCGTTCCCATTGTGCATGCTGATGGAAGTTCTTTATAACGCAGTCACCTGTGTTTGGGCAGGTGGCTGGAGAAGAGCTCACATCTTCCCGCATGAGGGTCCTCTTTGTCCCTGGGCTTAAAGGACTCTGCCTCATTAAAGCGCTTTTAAGAGGTTAAGAAAAATAGACTTTTCTGTGGTTTGAGAGAGGTGCTAGAGGATGAAGTTGAGAGGTGAGAGAAGAAACTCTTTAGATTCAATAACGGTGACTGTTTTCACTAATATTTTTCAGGTGATAAATCTTTGTCATTAATGTTACTGTATTCAGAGCCACATTTTATCTAGTTTCAAACAACATAAGTCATAAGACTTTTTTAACAAAACAAAACTGTACAAATACTAAAACTGTCAATTGGTTAGTTGTACATGACCATGTATGGTGTAAACACTATAAAATGGTTTAATGTTGGTAAATGTACTGTGAAATACTGTCAAATGTATTTTTATTTGTAAATAAAAATTACGATTTACCATATCATTTATGAAAAAAGAACATTCCCAGAAGTCCCTGTGTGTCACATATCACATAATGTATAATTAATATAGATAAATTATATAAAAAGCTCTTCTAATTTTTGTTATCAGTAATGTAAATTAGAATGTTTTATGTTATTTGTTACATGTTATTTAATAAACGTTTATCGCAATTTAATGGCGTGTTACTATGGTTGTTTTGTTATTGTATGATATGAGATATGAGACCTGTGTGTTGTGTGTGTGTGTGTGTGTGTGTGTGTGTGTGTGTGTGCGTGCGTGCACGTGCATGCTGTATAAAAAACAGTTAAAGTACTATTTCACCCCAAAAAATGAAAATGTTATATTCCTTTTTCTTTTCTTTTCATTTGTTTTCTTTGATTTTGACTTTATATTTGCCATTGGAGAGTCAAACAGGAGAGGAGAGTTTGCTTTACATCATATTTATGCATGTGTGTATTTATTTTGTTATTTGTATTGCTATAGTCAGTTGAAAGTGTCAGGTTGTGACTACAGATAAACATCAACACTGTTTAATTTTACTAAGATTATTTGAAATGAACATGCAACAACAGTATATATGAACAATTCTCATTTTGTTGTATCCCTTAGCTGTCTTTGTTGCTGTTTAACATAAGATAATATTAATTGTCAACTGCAGTAACGCACAGGAGTGGCCCCATTAGTGATACTGGCATCCTTTTATTTAAAACTGGTTTCTGATGGTGAAGAAGGAAGGAGAATTACTTTGATAATGACATTGTTTGAAATTGTGCATTCATAATACATATAGTAATACATACATAATTTAGAGTAAATACAAGTTAATATAAAGTAATGGTAGTTGCTTTTGAATGAAGGAGTAAGAAGCTAACTGCCAAAGCTATCCAGTCAAACCTCGACCCATTGATGAAAATGTGTCAGATATGAGCCAAAAATTGGATTGCTTGTCTCGATGATGTAAATGCTGGCAGAATGCATGGATAGCTGCTTAAGAAAGAGTGAAAAGTAACCAGATGAGCAGGTCAGGGTGATTCAATTTGATTACATGATCACGGTAATCCAATAGTCAATCTGGAAACTGATGAACATCAATGTGTGCTATATTGGCAAGAAAGAGTACCAGATAAACAAATTTCTAGTGTAACCCAAACGTGGCATTACACATGACACAGGGTCATCTGCCTTACTAATAACATTCCAGCTTTCATCCGTGTTGCATAGCTCTATTTATAAAATCCTATTAATCAGCCTTTATTTGTATGTCTTTGCATCGGGGTAATTTCCTGACACTCGAGGTCTCCTTCCTGTCACTCATTAGGCTTTATTATGTGGCGTCGTGTGTTTTTTTTTGCAAGCCCCTCATCCGCTGCAGCACATTCGGCTGTGGACCACCAGCTGGAGGCACTTATGTCTCCTCAGTTCAGATGCCTTGTGTCCATGGGAATCTGCATCATTAGCCCAATTCAACAAGATCATTTACTCAGGTTGTTGGAATAATCCTAAAGAAGCACTCCGAACCTCACATATAGGCCATGTAAACCCCCTTCTCTATGTTTGGCATGAGATTTGTTTTGCTCTTCACAATTTGGCAGGATCTTCGCCCTCCAGGTAATGTTATGCTGCTGAAGTGTGATCAGTCAGGCAATTTGAAGAACTTTCATTGAGTGCAGAAGATTGGAGGAAGAGACAGGGGATAAACACATGCACACCCACATGCGACGCACACACGACACCGACCAAACACAGCCGCTGAAATTTGCATGGTGCTCCGTAATACATTAGTGAACATCACTTGGCAATCTGTTCATTCCGGCTTAATTGGATTTTAATACCGCCTCTGATCTTGTTTTCTAATTAACGGCAGTGGCTGGCAACCAAGCAGAACCGTGCAGTGAACAACACCTTTGATCCCGGCCATATGGAGCTCCTCCAAGCATTCCTCGGATAGAGAAATCCGTCGCCTCGATGCAGGGTGTAAAGGTATGGGGGCGAAACGGGGGGCTTTCCTATTGATTAATTTTCCTCACGATCGGTTGTGATCACAGATAAATAAAACATGAGCTGGTGAACTGATGCAAATAAGCCCATGCATGCTTTAGGGAAATGTCAATTGCTTTTCTAATCTGTTTATATCTCCCCTCGTGGCCCTTCTCTCTCTCTCTCTCCTCTGTTTTTGATGAAGACCTGCTCAAATGTATTCCATTTTTTCCTCTGGCATGTCTTGTGAAGTACATCCTGAACTGTTTTTGTTATTGAATGCCATTTGAAAAAGAAAAGATGCCCTTGTACAAGCAATACACTGCACTGTGTGATCAATATACTTTCTTTTCTCCTTCGGCATATCCTTTTGAATATGTTTCTGTAAGATTTTACATATTCTAAGAGCCATAATGTGAGCTAAGATTACAGGCTTTTTTTTAATTTGAGGTACATCTACATGACAACAATCGTACAAAAAGATGAAGTTTTTGAAAAGTTTGGCGTACAGAAAACAACATTGTCAAAACGATCCCTGTTCACAAGGATCAATGAAAACAACTTAAAGCTTCATTGGCCAGTAGTTGGTGAAGCACATGTACACATTAGACTGAACACATCATTTCCATGTGCACGTCAATGTTTTCACAAATTCAAGTTTTTGTTGTTTACATGGAGACAATAATGGAATCGTTTTCAAACTATTTTTGTTGCATTTTTAGACCCCAAAACACGATTGTTGTGTAAATGAACATGCCAAGCGCATTAAAAGGTCATCACAGTACAATTACATTTTTTGTCAAGTTATTTTTTAAAGAGGATAATTTTAGTACCACATCTACTGACCGTTTATTATTTTCATTATTATCAGTATTACAGAATACTAGCTTGTCCTCGCCTGTAAATCGCTTTGGACAAATGCGACTTACAGGCGAAATAAATGACTAAATGTAAATATTACGGTAATGAGAATACGATATAAAAAATACCCTCAGAAACATCAATGACCATTCTAACAATGCTAGAGCCATGCAACTTCCAAATGATTTGTGAAAAATTTGTTTTATCAGTCACAATTATTTTAGATCACGTATACATTTTGTCAGTCAAATCGAGATACTGTTGGTAATTTGCTTTATACTTAGTATTGCGGCGGTTCAGAATACAAATCTCCCGGCAGTGTTGCTAAGAAAATGTATACTCTACAGTGTTGGAAATACCCCCTAAACCAAACCTAACCCTAAAGTTACCTAATAGTGTAAATGAATGCATATAAAAACACATTGGCTGATGCAACCGTGCTATTTCAACTTCCTTACATTTGGGTTTGAGCTGTTTTGTTGAACCGTAGTTTGCCGGGTTCATACCGGAGAGCTTCACCTCATAAGTGAGCTACAGAGCAAACCTATTGTGTTAGAAACCCCATATGAAGCTGTATATGTGATGCTAATGCTAAAAAGTAAAGCATGTTAAAATAGTTAAAAAAGTGATAACTATTTGCAAGGAATTTGCGCAAATTAGGCTTTCTTAATTGTAACTCTGTATTGTAAATCATACTTTGTGTGAAAATGAATACAAGTTGTGAGAGTTTTGCTGCCTCTAGTGTTCATTTCAACTATATAGGTACGAATATTTTGCTGAAATGTTGGTAGAGGCACATATTTCCAGTGAGCATGGGTAGAAATTGGAGGACAGAGATAAGCCTCTTTTCAATTATTTACTATGAAGAATAGAATCATTGAATCATCTTTGCATTGTTGCACATATGGCTATGAAAGACACAAAGGTACCTCTTTTGCAGAACGACCCCTTTAGTAATTGGCTAATATCTGGGACATTCATTCCTATAGAAAATTGCTTGTGTATAATTTTTTTATTTTACTTGAGTCAAGCACGGTGAATGGCCTTGCTGAACAGTGAACTACCTCTGTACATCTGCGCTGCTTCACCCGCACTGCTCTGTTTAGGGTTCCACTCATTCATTAATTCATTCATTCATTAATTCAGGAACTGCTATTGAAATTATGTGTTTGCCCTTCAGAATGCAATTATTTAACTTAATGTGTAGTATCTTTAAGAGCGCTGCTCTTTGGCTAATATCCTTATATGCTTTACCCCACAGTCCTGGTTCAATGATAACATACTCTATTGTGCTGCTACTAATGACTAAAAACGAATAGAGCTGAAGTGAACATAAGATAACAGTACTCATCAAGGTCCAAGTCTAATTCTTGACATCAAGCTTTAAATGTGTTTTCTGA